>VXBH01004419.1:766491-794529 GCA_013400035.1 Rynchops niger | reverse complement strand
GTAAACACACCCCCCACCCCCCCACCCCCCCCGCCCTTTAAAAAACATCTCTAAAGAGGACTTATGGCAGGTGGGTATCACTTCGCTATTCATTCACTGGGTTCATTGGGATGTGCTAAAAACAGATTAGAAATGGTCACCTTTTTATTTAAGCCCATAAACATGGAACATAAGCTTTTTTATTTGAAATGTGTCTGAAGACGCTATTTTAAAAGTGTGTGATTGGTGAATGGACTTCATACTTCGATAAATAAATGTTGGTGGGTTTGTTTCTTTTTTACCTAAGGTGATCTTGACCAGATAGCTGAATAAATGAAACTTTTTTTCTTTTTAAACTCTAGGTCAATGTCGTTGTTCTGTACTTCATTGTGAAACTGTTGAATGGGAGGAATGGCTGTGTAGTTTTCTCTCTGTATGTCATGTAGCTTCAAAACATTTGAAAGAAAAAAAGCAGTTATGCGAACAGGTATGTCTTGAGCAGTTGCTTATTGTTGATTTATTTTATTTTATTATTTTTAGCAACAGCCTGCTCAGTTTACGAATCCAGAAACCCCTGGCTATGTTGGATTTGCAAACCTTCCCAATCAGGTTCACCGGAAGTCTGTGAAAAAGGGGTTTGAATTTACTCTTATGGTGGTTGGTAAGGAAATATTTTGTAGTCTTTCTCAAAATTAGTATTTGCTCATAGGGAATTTGGAATTAAAATGAATATTATTTCCACTCTTGTAAGGCTTCAGCTTGTCTCAGACAGCTCTTCTGTACTGTAGCATTTAACTTTCTTTCATAGTTTAATTCATGCAGCAGTTGTTTTCCACACTACAAACCATGTTTGAATACATTAATAAGTTTGTGTGTGAAGAAATTTTGTTGTGAGGATTATTACTTCCCTCCTTCTCTTCTCTCTTAGAGGATTCAAGCATTCCATTTAAAATATAGTTTAAAACTGGTTTTGCATTTGAATACAATCTTTGTTTGGTTTTTTTGGTTGATTAAGTGAATAGTATTAGGGAGACTGTTTGGTTTTAAATGTTCTTTATGCTTCTGTAGCTAAAAAGAATCTAGTCTTTCCCTTCTAAATACTCTTGTAAGAGAAGAATGACAATTGGATTAGTTGGTTTTGATGTAAGCTCTTACTTCTAAAAATTGATCTTGATTTTCTGTTAGCAGTTGTAATTTAAAGTTTAATTGTATTCAATACTTCATTGAGAATCTGTGTTGGTATCTGGAATAGGAAGAAAAATCTACTGTGTCTGCAGAAATACCTTCATCCTCTGAGAAGCTGGTGCTATTTTTCCAAATTAAGTAGGCTCCCAAATCAGGCTTGGGCATCTTTTATTTCTCTCCTGGAAACACTGCTTGGGAGCTGTAACTTCTGAGTTTTGGTGTTTGAACTCTTTAATTCTTGCTTTTAGAATAGGCATTTGCAAAAAGTACCCTAATAGAATTAGGTTCTTTATTACTTGGCGTCACAAGAAGTAAATCTCATTTGTGTGTTAGATTTGTCCAAGAGAGATCACAGTGGAAATGAGCAGGAGAGGTGAGGCGGTACATGGTAGGAAGTGTTTAAGTTCTTAATTAGTTTGGATTCCAGTAGTTACAGAAAGAGTCTATCCTCAAACCTTTCATTAGTTTTGCCAAATGACAGCCCTAGCATTGCTTTTACCCTGTTTCTCCCTTTTGTAGTTCAGTGTTAGACAGAGGTGGCCCTTATTTTTGCTTTCCTATAATTTTATCATAGTTGTTTCCTGTATCTTTCATTGCATTTGCTTAGGATAATATCGTAATGGATATCTTATAAAATCTAAGGGTTAAGCTAAACTATAAGCAGATGTTTCACATTATGGTATCTACTGTAACTCTTCAGAATTTACTGTTCAGTGATCATAAAAATCTGAACAGTTCTGAGAAACTAAAGATGCGCTTTCTCAAAAGATGTGCAACTAAACTTAATTTCCAGATCTCTGTGAGATTAATTGCAAATAGTGCTCTGTGAAACAGTTCTGGCAGAAAGATATGTAAAATTATATAGACCAAACAGTTGTTTCTAGTCTCTTGTAAAATATTAAATAGGGGAAAAATGACACGGTGTCAAAGTAGCAGAAAGGCAAATAACCCCACCTGTGTCTCAGAGTAAAGTTTACAGTTGTTGCCTGCCAGTATTCTAAGGGATAGATTAAAACTACAGGAAGAGAATCTGGAGAAAAGTAATTTAATGGAAAATTTGGAGTGCTACTTTAAGGTACATTAGCAGAGAGAGTCAGTCAATGTAAGATAAAATAAACTGTGCTTTAAATTGTTGATGATTTCAACAGTTTGGAATGTGAATTCTTTCTCTTGAAATATCCGTGGTGTTTAAATATGTTCTCTTGTGGGCTATATCACAATGCCTATATTGAACTATTATTCTTCGTTAAGTTCGCATGCTTCTTAATTTCTGAGCAGCAGAATGTTTCTTTAAAAGCTGTCTGCGCTGACAGAGTCCTAATCAATGATTTTTCTCCTTCTTATTGTTTTTTCTGCTATTCTTTATTGCGGTTTGTGAAAATATGAGCTGGGGTTTGTAACAATTCGGCTGCTTGGCTGTGTTGCTTCCAAAGAAATCCTAAGCACTTGTATTTATTAACAACTTAATGTTCATTCTCATTATTAAGCTATGGCTTCATCTAACCAATTATTTCATTTGAGAGTCACTAAACTCTAATATTTTGGCCACTAGTTAGAGTAACTGTTTTTTTCATTAATCCTTGATAGCAACTATAAAAAGTGATTTGGTTTACATGTCATGTTTTCCCACACTGAAAGCATGGTATGTGCCACTGGTTAAAATCATACTTTTTTTGATTTTGCTGAAATGATGCCATGTGACTGTTGAGTTACTCTGTCTGCATGTCACTTTCCTGAGTGAAGGCTGCGCTTGTAAAATCTGATCCTAAGAGATGCATTCCATAAGGCATTAAAATCTGGCAGCTCCTAGTCAAATCTTTATTTAAAAAATAATTCCATTTCTTTTTTTCTTTTATTTGGATATTTTTATCAGATCCCTATTGCAGAATAGTCTGTGATACTCAAAGGGATCATGCGGCCCATCATTTTTAACATCTAATTTTTAAAATTAATTCTATCAACACCTGAAATAAAACCAAAATTCTATAAAATGATTTGTTCATTGAATTCAAGTAATGAGCACTTCAAGTTGTTGGTCTTTTTTATGGTGTGAACTTTTGTTCTGATTAAGATCTTGATCTTTAGTTAATTAGTTGGCTTTTGAACTTTCCTCATGGCTCAGTCAGTAGCTCTAGAACAAAAATATATTTCTGGAAAAATTTGATAATCCCAAATTTCATCAGTGAAAAAATGGCTTTGTGTGTATGCTCGGTGGCTATGTCATATTCCTCTTCCCTTGGGTTCCTGTTTGCCATATTAGCATAAAAAGCAAAAATAAATCACAATTTATGATGGCAGGCTGTGCAGCAGTTCAGAAATGCCTTCTTTGTTGTTAAATTGATGATATAGCCTAGGCAGGATGTAGCTTCTCCCTGTGTATGATCTTTCACATTCTGGAGTGATAGCAGAAAAGCAGGCCTTAAAAAACCAGGAGACATGAAATGGGAAATTTTAAGATGAAATTGATCAGAACTCCACTTGACTAGCAGGTTCAGTTACAAATTATCATGAAAGCGCTGAGAGTGTATTGTAAAGCTGAGATATAACAGTTGTCATTCAACCTTTTTGTGCAAACTTTTCTAAGACAAAATAATAAGCTGTAAATTTTAAAATCACAATTAAAAGATTTAACTTTAACATGAAAAAATGTATAGTCAGATGATACGGTCTGGATGCAGTTGAAATCAATAATGTAAATAGTTGAATTTATCTGTATATTGAATCACAGGTGAATCTGGATTGGGAAAATCTACATTAATAAACAGCCTCTTCTTGACAGATCTCTACCCAGAAAGGATAATCCCAGGAGCTGCTGGTAAACATACCTTTGTTCTAGTTTCTCTGTTCTTGATGATTTTTGGAATTGAATGATTTTATCTTTGGATTTTAGTAACAACCAGTAGTGATTTCTATCTGTAATAATTTCTAATATATTTCCCGATACTTGAACTATTTGATAGAATGGGTTCCCTCTGTACCCAGTACGTATACGCAGTCTTTGTTGTTTAGTCCTCGGGTGTATTCATATTGGCACCTAGAAAGTTGGTCCCTTCTTTTGCTTAAAAAAATGTTGTTGTGTCACAGCAAGATAAACAATCAACTAAAACACTCAGAAATGTTCTTTAATTTTTAATCTGTTGCAATTTTAAACACATGCATTGTTTATATCTGCTTGGACTTGCAACTTGATTCCTTTGCTTTGGGTTGATATTTAGTGAATGTGAACTTCACCTGCTTTTCTTCTTCAGTCCCTTGTCCCTTTTTTATTCTGTTAACCAAGGTATACAATAAACCAATGAAAGAGAATATTGTAAGAAAATAGAGGAAGGTGCTTTTTGTCCCTCCCCAGTTTTCTACTTGTTGAATGACTTGCTTTAATGATTTATCATGTTGGCTCATGATTACTTACCACTTTCAACCTTGGGGAAAAAATACATACGTATAATTTAGTATCATTCTTCAAGTTGCTGATTACCTATGTTTTTTTCTCAGTCCCTTTTGCTTTAGTTTCTACATCATATATATCTCAAAAAGACATAGTCTTATAAATTCTGTTCTGAAAGATGAAGTTTATTGTATTTCAGAGAAGATTGAACGCACTGTGCAGATTGAGGCCTCAACAGTTGAAATTGAAGAGAGAGGTGTGAAACTACGTCTGACGGTTGTAGATACACCAGGATATGGGGATGCTATCAATTGTCGAGACTGGTATGTATGAAGACTGACATCCATTTCATATTTGTACTAGGGGGTGGGGAATAAGTAACTGAAGTGGGGCTGTATTAATAATGGTATGCAGCTCAAAGTAAAGAGGCATCAATAACTTCCACACGACTTGAATGTATAGTCGTGACACAGATATTTTGATTTATTGTTTTTCTTAGTTAACTTTATTAAGTTTGGGAGAGTTTTAAGTGAACAATGACCTTGACTTTTTTTATAGTCAGAGAGCCAGAGTCAGAACCATTGGGACACAAGAAATCCAACAATACGCTGAGAATATTGTAATTAATCTAGTCTTTAGTGCAAGTAAAAATCAAGCTTTATATCTTGTCCACATTCATTTGAACATTCTCAGATGCTGCATTTTCATCCTCTTTGGGTTTGATTGTTTGGTTTTTTTTGAGAAATTTACATTATAATAAGTATTGAGAAATAATCTTGAGATCCATGCGAATCAGTTTTCAATGGTAATCCCTCTTCCCACATTTCTCAAGCCGCTGAACCTCAAGGCAGGGACTGGGGAGATGAAGTCCCTCCCATTGTAAGTGAAGGGCAGGTTCGAGGCCACCTGACGAACTTGATAAGGGACTTGATAAGTCCATGGGACCCAACAAGATGCATCCCATCTCATCGGGTTATCTATGGCAGATATTGCCATATTTCAAGTCATGGCAGTCAGGCAAAGTCCCCTGTGACTGGAAAAAGGGAAACATCATGCCCATTTTTAAAAAGGGTAAGAAGGAGGACCCTGGGAACTACCGACCAGTCAGCCTCACCTCCATGGCTGGCAAGATCATGGAACAGATGCTCCTGGAAGATATGTTGAAACATGTGGAAGACGGGGAGATGGTTAGACACAGCCCATATGGCTTCACCAAGGGCAAATCGTGCCTGACTAATCTGATGGCCTTCTATGATGGAGTGCATAAAGGAAGAGCTACTGATATCATCTACCTGGACTTCTGTAAGGCCTTTCATATGGTCCCCCGTAATATTTTTGCCTCTAAATTGGAGAGATGTGGGTTTGGTGGACGGGCTGTTAGATGGACAAGGAATTGGCTGGATGGCTGCGTCCAAAGAGTTACAGTCGATGGCTCAATGTCTGAGTGGAAACTGATGAAGAGTGATGTCCCTCAAGGGTCCGTACTTGGACCAATACTACTTAATATCTTCATTAGTGAGATAGTGGAACCGAGTTCTTCCTCAGCAAGTTTGCAGATGACACCAAGCTGAGTGGTGCAGTTGATTCACTAGAAGGAAGGGATGCCATCCAGAGGGATCTTGATAGGCTTGAGGAGTGGGTCCATGCAAACCTCCCGGATTTCAATAAGGCCAAGTGCAAGGTCTTGCGCATGGATCAGGGAAATCCTCAATTGCAATACAGACTGGGAGATGAATGGGTTGAGAGCAGCCCTGCAAAGAAGAATTTGGGGATACTGGTGAACAAGTTGAGTATGAGCTGGCAATGTGCGCTTGCATCCCCGAAAGCCGTTTGTGTCCTGGTCTGCATCAAAAGGAGCGTGGCCAGCAGGTCGAGGGAGAAGATTCTCCCTCTGTACACTGCTCTTGGGAGACCTGCATTGAGCTCTGGGGCACCCAGCGCAAGACAGACACGGACCTGTTGGAGTGGGTCCAGAGCAGGGCCACAAAAATGGTCCAACACTGGCTGGAACACCTCTCCTATGAGGAAAGGCGAAGAGAGTTGGAGTTTTGCCTGGAGAAGAGAAGGCTCTGGGGAGACCTTACTAAGGCCTTTTGAGACTTACTTACCAGGACTTGGAGTAAGTAACAGGGCGAAGGGCAACTGCAAGAGGGTAGATTTAGGTCATAAAAAATAGCTAGATTTAGGACGTAAGGAAGAATTTTTTTACAATGAGGGTGGTGGGACCCTGGAACTGCCCAGGGAAGTTGTGGATACCCCATCAGTGGAAGTGTTCGTGGTCAGGTTGGATAGGGCTTTGAGCAACCTGACCTACTGAAAGATGTCCTTGCGTACGGTGGAGGGCGTGGACTGGATGATGTGTAAAGGTCCCTTCCAACCCAAACAATTCTATGATTTAAAATAAATTTGGAACAAGAAGCTTAGATTAGGTTGAGTGTGTGTAATTATACTAGTCAAAAGATAAATACCTAACCAAGAGAAATTTCCTGTAGAAGATGCGTGTTATATGTATGTATATTTTCTCTTAATATTAAAAATATTCATAGTAGTTTGTTATTCCGGAATTCAATTACAATTTTAAAATATGTGCTCTTCTACTCTTACAGTCTCACAGCGTCAGTAAATTAATTTTTGATCATCAGCAGGATGTCTTGGTGTTTTAATATTACCTTTGAAACATCACTAAAATTATTGACTGGTTGGGAACAAGCGTGATTTCTTGAATCTATATTTGTTTTACAGTTTTAAGACTATAATCTCTTACATTGATGAGCAGTTTGAGCGATATTTGCACGATGAGAGTGGTTTGAACAGAAGACACATCATAGATAACCGGGTTCATTGCTGCTTCTATTTCATTTCACCGTTTGGTCATGGGTAGGTGTTTCTCTGTCATTTTATTTTTTAAATTATTTTACTTCGGGGACTTGGTTTGTGCCTCTTGACTTCAATTTTTAGGATCAGATTGACATTACTTAAGGAAGTATTAGAACTGCTGGAATTAATTGGGTGTGTTCTTTCTGTGTAAGGAGAACTACATTGGTGTGAAAATAAATTGGTAATTTAGATTAAAAATAAATTTACTTTTTTCCATATTTTAATTTTAGCCTTAAGCCTCTGGATGTTGAGTTTATGAAGGCTATACACAACAAAGTAAATATTGTACCAGTGATTGCAAAAGCTGATACTCTTTCACTGAAAGAGCGAGAAAGACTAAAAAAAAGGGTAAGTATTTTTCTAGCTTGCCGAAAAATGCTGTACTTTGGTTATGGTAGCATGGTTGTTGAAGAGAGGGGCATTCTCATTCAACCTTACTCTGTCCTAGCCAAGAAAAATATAATCTCACGCACAGTGTAACATCATTTAATATGCAGTTTGATAGCTTGTAAATTCTTTTATTATTAACTGGGAAATTGTCCCTAAAATTTTGCCTGTGAAAAGGCACATTGGCTACATTTACGGTTACATTATGAGTGAATTTTGAAACTTTGGAAAAATATTTAAATGCATTTGCTAGTGGTCATTGCTCCCTTATCTGCTTAATCAGTTACAAAGCAGAGACGGTATCTGCGTCTGTAATGCGCATGTATTTTTTTTACCCAGTCAGAATACTTTTGATTGGAAAATAGGATTTTCAGAGATTTATCTGATTTTGGGGTTATCTTTCTTCCCCTGTGTCATCCTCTTCTAATACCGTCCAGTTCTTTCTTCCATAGGCAACTCCCCTTAACACATTCAGTGTTGCAGGAATTGATGATGTATTTGCTGAGGGTGGAAAAAAAACCATCATGAATTAATAACAACTATGAAATTTAGAAAAAAATGTTAGAATTGACTAGCCAGAAGGCACACTTTATCCAGTCTTAGGTGTTCTATTTAAAACATTATCTATAATTTTTTTCAGATATTTTGAACATCCTTATAGTTATGTTACCCAACTTGCAGTAAAAATAGAGAAGTATTCTTTAGTTTGATATACATATTGTGCTAGAATTCTGCGGAAGCAAAGATTATATTTTTTAAGAGCAAAAATTGGGTTTATGGCAAATGGATTCCAGCTGCGGATGCCATTCTTGGCAGTCATGAAGACAGAAAAAAGTATTTGTCGTGTCTGTAGCTCAGTTAAGTTTTTTAACACTCCCACCCCTACCCCCCAGATAGTAATTCAGAGGCAAGAGCAAGGAGTTTTAGGCTGTTCAAAGCAATTATGACTTCTGAGTCAATGCTTTCTAATTTAAAAAAAACAATTGCAGAGGTTTAAAAAAAGGTCAATTTCTTATGTGTAATCCACAAAGGACTCTGTTTATTTGAACGCTATTGTTTGTCTGAAGGTCTGTGCCAAGTAGTTGTTGATCATCATGAAGAAATGTGGTTTTTAAAAATAAATAACTTTCCAAGTAATTTGGATCAGTAAGATACGCCCAAATTTCTGTGTATAACTGATTAAATTTTACCTTAAGATTTAAAAGCACTGACTTTACGTGTATATTATCTCAATGTCTGGTATTATAAATCTCAGATTCTGGATGAAATAGAAGAGCATGGCATCAAGATTTATCACCTACCTGATGCTGAATCAGATGAGGATGAAGATTTTAAAGAGCAGACTAGACTCCTGAAGGTATGACTGGCTTCATAGGTGACATATGTGGATAATATACTGTATCTTTTTGGACTGCTCCGATGGCTTTAGAACAAGACACGTACTGTGACCTGTGATGAGACCTTGAGTGAATCACTGTGTGTCTGTCGCCAGGCTTCCTTATCTGGGAGACTGTGGTAATAATTACTTCTTTTTTTATTTTTTTTACACCTTTAAATTAAAAGCATTACAAACTTGTTACCATGATATGCAGTGCTGAGCAGAACAAGAGTTTTGTTCTTGGAGTTGTTTGTTCTGTTTCCTAATCAATAATTTTTGCATTTTTGGCTTTTAGGCCAGCATTCCATTTTGTGTAGTGGGATCCAATCAACTCATTGAAGCGAAAGGCAAAAAAGTTAGAGGCCGACTCTACCCATGGGGTGTAGTTGAAGTGGAGAATCCGGAACATAATGACTTCCTGAAGCTGAGGACCATGTTAATGTAAGTTAGAAAATTCCAATTGAATGGTATTTTAAACAACAATCACCAGGAAGATAATCAAACATTGTACTGGGGATTTGGAGCGGTTGTGGAATCCTTGGAGACATTCAGAATTTGTCTGGAAAAGGCCATGAGCAGCCTTGACCTAGCTGGCCCAGGCAGGAATCGTACCACATAAGCTCAATAGGGTCTTTCCAATCTGAATTACTTGGTGATTCTGTGAAAATAATCTTTTGTCTAATTCTTTTGTCAAACACAGTATTGTATTGCTATTCGGATCCATAGGAACATAAAACAGGTTGCTTCACACCTTCTGCTTATTTAAATATATCTCTTTGTGGATAAATATCTGTGAAGGAGTAGACTTCGAAAGTCCACTGGTTGGTTTTTTTCAGGCTTTGCTACTCTGCTTCCCTTGCCCAGCACTGCTTCATCAAACACCTCACCCAGCAGGACAGCTTATGTCAGGTCTACTTCAGGGTCTGAGATGGTCTCTCTATGTGTCTTTTATTGGACCAATTTGATTTAAATTAGCATTTTAAATGGGTGTTCATGCTGAACATGTTGACCCAATACAGTGCTGAATGTGAGTTGGTTAAGCAAGCTGATGTGACGCAGTTATGCTTTAATTATTTTTCTTCCTCCAGCACCCATATGCAAGATCTTCAGGAGGTGACCCAGGATCTTCACTATGAGAACTTCCGCTCTGAGAGGCTCAAACGAGGCGGCAGGTTGTCATCTTATGGTTACATGCTGTTTCTTCCTCTCCTGAATTTATTTTTTGGTCTCTCTCTCTCCTACCATTTCATTGCTAGGATTTGGTAGATCACAGATAGCTCTGTAGCTCCAGACAACGCCAAATTCAGTCGACCAGCTTACGTTGAGTGTAAGAAGAAGTATCACATAAATCTGAAGAGACATCTGTGACATTAAAAGGGTATACTTAGATCTCTGCAGTTATATTGGAATGTTTGAGGTAAATAAATAGGGCAGGTGTCTATGATAAGTGTTGTCTTCAAAAATCCGCAAGTTAGGTCAGTGCTGATACGTCAGAGGTTAGTGGTTTTTTTCGTAATGAACTACTGGAATATTTGGACTGTGTCTTTAGAAGGAGAAACTCAAGTCCTTCTGCAGTGCTTTACTAAATATGCTATAAATAAATAATTTTCTTTGCATAGGACTGACAGTATAGTGTCTTTCAGCCCTATTTTGAGCTATGGTGCACAGGGCACAGCTTTCCTGGTAAGAGAGACAGGCAGAACACTCCATTTTTAACTAAAATAGCAGGGTTGGTAAAGTTGAGTTTGTGAGTTCTTGTTGAAGACTGGATGTTTCCTGGTTTAGATTTTTCAGTTGCTTCTCTTATGTCAACCACTAGAGGATTTCATAATTGCACATTTCAGTGGGTTTGACATATTTTGCAAGGCTTTTTTGGTCATGCTGTTGACATAGGTTTTGTCACATGCCTTGTAAGTTTTCAGGAAAACGAGTTTGTCTGCTGGCTGTTATCTGACAGGTATGTACTAAGGTCTTAAAAGAAATGTATCCTAAGGTCTTCCAGACTTAAAATAATGTTGACCAATTTTTAGTGGATTTAAAGTTCCCTCTGACAGGGACCTGTGACAGTAAGTTGCTGTTAAGTTGGCGTATCTTTCTTTGTGAAACTAAAACGTATTTTTGTATCTTGTGTAGTGAAATGGCCTATATGTCTTTGTTTTCATAGGATATAGTTAAGTTTACTGTAAGTGAGGGTAGTTTGCATGTGAATTTATTTCAGACTTGCACCTATCCCACTGGCAGTGCTTGACAATTAGTGCTTTTTGACTGTATTCGTTAATGTTCTCAGAGATTTTTGGGTGCAGAGGATTTTTTGACAATCTGTTTCTGTTAACCTTTTAACAAGTATCAGTTTGTTCGCTTTGCACTTTGATGGCACTTGTGTGACTAGATCTGTTAGCAGATCTTCTCTGTTGCAACATGGGATAGAAGAAATCTGTTAGCAAAGTGGAAGGTAACCTTGAAAGTATAGTACATAAAAATATTCTTATGTTTGGTTTCTCAATGTAAAACCAGAACGTCCCAATTAAGCAAGAGTTTGCTGAGATACTGATTGAAAGCATTTGCTTAATTTTGACAGGCATAATCAATGTTTGTACTATACTTTAACATGTTATACAAAAGAAATCTTTTGGACTTAAAAAAAAAAGAAAAAAGGGTGACAATACTAGAAAAATAATTAAACTTCAAAATCTTAAGTGGAGCAGAGGATAAAGGGTTCCTCCAATTGGAAGGATTCCAGGTATGTACAGTGGTTGTGTTACTTACGTGGTTTTGGTTATAAGCCTTTAAGATGTGTGGCAGCAGACTTGGTTCGTGAAGTTAGAGATGGGCTAGAACTGCATCACAGGAGGGTTCTGACTGGAGGTAGCCAGGTTTCCAGATACAGAATTTCGTAGAGCACTGGTTATTTTGCATGTTGCTTCGATATTTTTGTTGACATCTTGTCCAGCATTACCTTGAACTTATATTTTGATTTAGTTGTATTGATTTATTGCACCAATGAAAGAGAATAATTGAGTATGTGTTTGCAGTATTTTTGAATTTGCTGTATCTGTGTGGTACTCAAATTGCAATCAGTTAAGATAATGTTATGCTCGGGTAAACTGCTATACTTGAATGCTGTTCAGAAATAGTTTTTATTGATACCTACATGCGAAGATATGTCATGTTTTAAAGTCATAGCTAGAACAGTTGACGTTTGTTCTGGGCATAACTTTATGGAGGAATAAGGGATAAATTGATGTCTTTAAAAATAATTTTAAAATAAAAACATTAATTGCAACTATGTGGTGAGCATGTTGCAATGAAATTTGTTTCTATTATGAAACTCTGACATATAAGATGTGTTCTAAGAGCCTTGATTTTTGTCAACAAAGCATTCTCTGGAAGTTCAAAATCTGGCATGTACGCACATTATTGAACAATATTCATCTTATTTTAGGAAAATAGAAGACGAAGAAGTAAATAAAGACCAGATTCTGCTTGAAAAAGAAGCTGAAGTAAGATGACAGAACTCTATCCTCTTGTAATGGGGGAATTTTTATTCTTGCATCACTACTTTAGGTCAAATGATTTATATGAGCTTGGTAATTTGTAAAGGGAAAAGACAGAATTTGCTAATATAAAATTATTCAAGGTGCCGTAACAAAACAGAACGTGAAGAGCTGTAGAGGAGTCTCAGGATACTGATTTATTGGAACAGGTAGAATCTGGTAAAATGCCTGACCCCGTTGTACTAATTAGTGATGGATGTAATGCGTGTTGTGTGGGGAGGGTGCGCCATCCTTGGATGACTAAACGTTCTTAAGTTAGCAATTGCAGGCTGGGAAAAAGTCAGTTCAGCTCTGCAGCAAAGGAGGGAACAATGGTAGGAACAAAGAATGAAACAAATTCTTATTCTGCCACTATGATAAGTCCATAATGCATAGCTCTAACACTTTTCATTGTCCCGCTTACCCAAAAAAGCTATAGCCAAGACTAGAAAAAGTACAGTGAATAGCAAAATGTGGGCAGAAAGGCTGAAGTGGAGATCTGAAATAGGTTCTGTACAAGGGGAGATTACGGTAAGGTTCTTGTTGGGAAGTAGATGACAGAGGGGAAGGATATAGGTTTATATAGTCATAGATGGCAGGATGAATGGGAATCTACTATACAAGAAACAGGTCACATTTAGTGAGGTTAACAGGTGGCTGATTTAAAATAAAAAGATACTTTTAAGATAGTCTGTAAATTGTGGAACTCATTAGCATGGAATTTTATGCACAGGAAGAATGCAGATAAGCTTAAGAATGCTGAGAGACTGGAGAGTTTTACTTTCTCCATGAATGTGCTCACTGAACACAAAGGTAGAATTTTTTGGTTTAGCAAGTTCAGAATTGCCAGGCTTCTAGAGCTTGAGAGCGTATGTCAGGAAATACTCTGTGTGTGCACCTGGCTGTTAGGTTTTTCAATGCATTTGCTAATAGCCAGTGTTGGAGAGAAGGCTGAGTTAGGTGGGCTTTTTGGTCTGCCCTAGCACAAGCAGACGCTCAGTCTTCTACTAGTGGTCTTAGTGGCTACCCAAATCCCAAAAGATAACTTGAGTGAAAATGTAAAGGGTCGTCGTTTCAAGGAATATGAAAAAAGAATAGTATAAAGATGTCACAGGTTTAACTTTTCATTTTTAAGCTTAACAGTTTAGTTTGAGTTTAAAGTATAGGAACACAAAGGCAAAGACATCTGAAAATATTTCAGCGGGGAGGTTGACTTCCCACCTGTCACAGTTAGGTACAATAAAAGAATTTAAGTATTGTACATGCGACGTGGCTGAACTAATCTTAGTAGGTGAGTTCCACGATTACCCTGTGTTTAAATGTTGCAGTGCTCTAAATTGAGCTTCAACCATTTTTAATAATGCTTATGTCTCCTTGGATGATTTGCCTGTAATACTTGCTTCCACCTAGTCATCACTAGCAAGGGAGTTGGGAAGTAATCTTGACAATTTTTTTAGTAGCAGATACAGGTGTAGTTTGGAGGGACGTAAACAAGCTGCTTGTCTTCTGGTGATGAGCTTTCCTAAGTGTTGGTTCAGCACTTTAGCACCATCATTTTTATGGGATTAACTTCAGAAGAAGCATGGATTTACATTTAGGGATGCTTAAAAATCTCATCCCAAATTACAGTAATGAAGCCTGCTTATTTCAGTCAGTAAATTTCCAATGTCTTAAGGGATCAAGAAGAGCAGTATAAAAAGATGCCGTAACCTGAGATTGTTACCCATCAGATAGTGCAGATATGTGTTCCCTCTTTAATATAAATAATTAACAGTGTGGTGGCAGCAGAGAGTCATATTCTGAGGTGAGATTAGGCTGAAGGATTCTTTCATGCTACTTTTCCAGCTTCGTCGCATGCAGGAGATGATTGCAAGAATGCAGGCGCAGATGCAGATGCAGATGCAAAGTGGAGAAGGAGATGGCAGTGCAGTTCATGGACACCATGTATAAAGTGTTTGGTAAGATACTCAAATACCCATCTAAAGGGTTTTTCTTTTAACTACTCATTATTGTGGTGGGTTGTAAGAAGTTTTGGAAAAATGTTTACAAGATGGGTTTGCATAGGTTTCAATTGTAGTTTTAACCACTGTTTGTGAGGTGAAATGGCTTGGAGCCAGTCTAAATGTTAGTGTGCATATATAAATATATTCAAATTTTCCAGAGTCAATACAGCATATGCTGGAAAGAGTAGTGGAAGGGGTTTTTGAACTTGTGTAAACAGGTCATTCTCAAACGCGTGATGAAGTCATTGTTTCATTGTGACTTTTTAAATGTTTGCAGTTCTTTCAGGTTTCTAGCTGTAAGAGGATAGTGTATCGTAAATTGAATTTTTTGTCTTGTTTTCAGATTGCTTTGTATCCTGACTTAAAGGAGACCTTCTGGATTTGAATTGCGGTGGTGTCATACCAGAAAGGATGGCTTTTGCTCAGCATGTGACTTGGAGTTTGCTTTAGAGTTTAACGTGGAGATGCATTGTGGTAACTCCTGTGATACGTATTTCATAACATGTAGTCAGTTGTTATTTTATATATTAAACATATTTGACTTTGGTTTTGGTTAGTAATTCTTATATTGAGCTTATTTTCAATTTCCCATTGTATTAGGGATACAAAATAGACATTGAAACTTTTCTAGCCTGATACAATGTTAGATGTTTTTGGTTTTTTTTAATATAGCTTATTAACTCCTTGCTTTTAACTTCATATTACATTTAGAAATAAATAGCTGCCAGTCATATCTTGTTCAATAGCATTTAATAGTCACCTCACTAGGGATCCCTGCAAGGTTAGTTTTATGGTTTTTTTGCAGTGTTTACAGGTGTGTGTCTGTGAGAGCATCAGCCCTTTTTCTGTCTCTGCTCGGTGCAGACAATTTTCTTGGCCTCTGCAAGTATCAAATTAAAATTCAAGCATGCCTTGTGTCTTAAGAGAAATAAGAGGAAATGCCTCTTTAAGAGGCACACTGTATTTTATATGACAGGCATTATTTCCTTCACAGTGAACCTTGAGGGACGTATATTCTTTATTGTTTGCCTAAAATACCTTACTTTAGTGCAGATAATTTGTAAGAGCTTCTTGTAGGTCAGCACAAGCAGTCCTGCTGTTTTCTGGCACTACTGTAGCCAGATAAACTTCATAAATGCTGATATTGTTAAGTGAGGTAAACCCCAAAGAGTAGTTTTTTTATGCCTGGGTGTTTCCTGTATCCAAATGCATAAGAAATTCTATAATTCCTAATGACTATTTTCATACTGTTTTTAGGGCATTGCAAACTGTTAATTGTAGTACAAAATATATACTAGCACACTTCTCTTTTTTTTTTTTAAAGTGATCTGTGCCTGACAGGATCAATGCAAACTGTATTTTAAGGTCTTGCTCCAAGATGGAGTTAGCAGTATTACTTCGGAAGTGACTTTTTTTTTTTTTTTTTTTTTTTTTTTAAGGCCAAGGTCACTTTCCTTAACACTGATAGTAAAGGAGACTGTTTTTTGGCTTGGCTGGACTTCTACTGCATATCATTTCTGGTATTGTATTTGCAGTACATAATAACAGCGATAGTATACAGCTACGCAGGTGGTAGCTGATAGGGTAAGCAGTAATACACCGTGGTTGGTGCTTCTACTTCTGATAAAGCCAGCAACCAGATTTCCTAACCTGATCTGTTCCAAAACGTTGTTATCTGAACAGCTAATAAATAGATAGAACTGCAACTTTTTTCTCTTTTTTGAGCTCAGGTGCAGCTGTGACTTTTTAAATATTTTTTTTTAATGTTCCTTTGATAAAAGTAATAGGATTTCTACAGCTAATATGTAATTCCAATGGTACTTTACTTAAGTAGCTAGATTAAATATAACCTGCTAAGCAACTGAAATTTTTACCCACCTGAAACTACTGTTTATTAATTGTTTTATATTTGAATCTTTCTAAAAATGTGAAGTAAAATCCTGCATCATAGCCTTTGCTAGGGAGCTGCAGTTTTCTTCTCAAAAGCAATTGCTGTCAAGTTTTGCATAACTCATTTGACCTTCCCTAACCTTGACAAAAGTGAAAATGAGAACCTTTTTGTATGTTGAGATGCACAGAAGTTTTAAGTCACTTTTTGTCAAATATTTACATACAAAACTTAGATGGAAAAGCATGCACTTCTAAGTTCTTGTCTTGCTTTTTGGAAAGGATGGGTAGAAAGAAAACAATGTGGCAGTATTGTCAGAAAACACTCCACAACACCGTATTTATTTCTAAATCTTTTGATGTTTTTGTCAATCAGTTGTCATAAATTTACCAAAAGAACTTACTATAAACTTGTCATTGATTACTTTGTGAAGTCCCATGCTGTTCTTCAGTTGCCACAAATCTGTTTGGGGTTGGTTTTTTTTTTTCCTGATAGTGCACCGTTTGTCCACTGTTAAGCTATTTTTCTGGTATCTCTCTGTTAAATGTTTTGAACACAGCATGCTGCAGATGCTGTCCGCTTTGCCAAGGAGAGCAACTCTGGGACATTCGTGTTTTCACCTATAAGCTTGGTAGGGTATGGTAAGCTGTAATAGTACTATGAACCCGTACTTGAAGAAAAACTGTGAAATCTAAACTGTATGCAAAGGGGGGACTGGTTGTATGTGTAACTCTCTCTGTGTATGTTGGTTTGATAGTTTTTTTCCTGTATTTTCTAACATGGGAGCAAAAGCAGATTGTCCATGCATTTAGTGCTGTTTGGTCACCTGTGGAATTATTTTAAGCAATGTCTTATTCTTTGAAATATTGTGTATCTATTAAAATATTTGATGAGGATGAAATACTCTGATTCTTAGGCAAATAATTTTTGATCTAAAAATTCTAGCAGGAGAATTATTTTCATATTTGTTTTGTTTGATTTTTTTAATAGGAGAAAGCAAGTTGATGGCACTTGCTGTTTTAACGGAAATACTTAAGACTGCTAACTGCTGCTTCTGTTCAAGTCTTTGGGGCAGTCATTCATAGTGAGCCTGATGTCTCTGAAGGTCTATTTCCCCTTCACTTTTCTTGTGGTGGTTTTGTGGTAAGACATGAAAAGTGAGACTACCTTTCTGAGATTTTGTTTCAGACAAACTCAACTACTGGTAGAAGAAAGACTTGGAGACAAAAGGTAGATGTTGTTTGGTGACTTGCTGAACTGGCCACAGTTCTTCTTGTGTTACAGCATTGGAATGTTTTTTGGTTTAGGGGTCAAAATATTTTTGAATTTGCAGAGCTTTATAGTTGCTGGCAAAAATGACTTGCTCTTGGTACAGAAATCTGTTATATTCTGTTTTATGTATCGCCATTAGCCAAAACTATAATAAAAAATGCTAAAATACACTTATTTATTTGTGTTTTGTTATGATTCTTCATTATAATCAACCCTGGCAATATTAATTTGTTTGTGGTGATACTTTTTAACTATAAGGGAGAAATGCAGATGTGGTTGAAAGAACACATTGATGAACCTGCATAAAATATGGTCGTTAAGGGTTGTATGCTCCCAGTGTATTGGTACAGTGCACTTCCCTATGGGTGTTCCGAGAGCTGCCAAAGTCCTGCCTGTGGGATCTTGCTTTTCAGCAGCTCTCACCAAACTTGCGCGTCACTTTATTATGCTAGCTTAGAATGAGGGTGCTTGTTGTTAAGTAGTGCTTTAAGTGTTAAGGGTTATCGTTTTCTCCAGTGAATTGTGCTTCATCTCTGGACCAGAGACTGAAATGGTGTTTGATCTTTGTTCTAGATATTCCAAGCTAATTTAGGGTTCATCTTCCTGGGAAGTGACTTCAACGACCACCCCTATGGCAGTTACAGATTAAGAGCACGAGGTTGTGTCCTTGTTATTGGATTCTTGAGCTAACTGTTAATACCAGAGGATTTTGCAGAAGCACTTTCAATTTGGAATGTGTCGCTTTTGCATGTGCCTGCGTCTGGTCCGCTCGCTTTGGGTTGCTGTATTGGATTGCTTTGCATTGCTGGGAGGCACACATTATGCGGTCAGGCCACTCCACAGGGGTAAAACCTGTGCATGTCGTGACCCTTCATATATGGTTTTAAAGTACGTTTGTGTTTCATTTATCTGAAGTATTTAGTGTGGTACATTAAAGGAAGATTCATCTTTAGAGAAGATGAGAGAAGAGGCAAGGAAGCATCCTGAGTATGTCAGACCTGCTTTTTAGAAGACGACTTTGTATGTACTGATGGTATCTTTTTTCAGAATGACATCCTTTCTGTTCCTTCTTGCTTCTTCCATTCAGTATGCTGCAAATTTCCAGCATTTTTCTCGTATTTCATCCACCACTTTGGGGTAAGGGTCTTGTAGGTTTCACTTGTCCGAGTCAGTGACAGAGGGCTCTCTACAGAGGTATTCCCTTTTCTGAACAGAGTAGTTGGAGCTTACTCCCTGGCCACCTTGGCTCTTCAGCAAGGAATGAGGCAGGAGAGTGTTTAGAGCCTCTTGTGTACCTGTTTCAGGTCGTTCTGAATATTAGGATGGCTGGGCTGGAGATCACATTTACACCACTTGCTTTCCGTGTAGCTGACACCTGTGGATGAATTAGTCATACCTCTTTCTCTCTTCATAAACACTCTAATGACCTCAGAGTAAGTGACTGAGAGCTGTCTTGTGATGCTAGAAGAAAAGAATGCTTAGCAGTTCGTTAACAAATTCTGCCAAAAAAGGACTATTTCTCTTACCAATGCACAAAAAAGAGCTATTTCTCTTAACAACGCACTTGCAGTTTTCTATCCTAGGCAACAGTATCAAAGAGTCTAGTACAAAAAGGGATGGAGTTTTTTATTGCTTTATCTCCTACAAAAGCTGGAAATTAGTAGAATATCCTCACAAGACCCTGGAAGAAATGTAGTTCAGATTTGTAAGTTGTAACTTCGATGTCGGTTGAGTCCTCTGTTGTTTATGTCTTTGTAGGGGGTCTGAATGCAGAGAAGCATCTTGTTTCCAGGTAACTACCCTGCACCACACAGAGTCCTGTCTTATCCAAGAGGTGGACCAGACTTGCATGGGTCTTTCTGAGCGTCTGGTATGGGCATGGCTAGGCACGCCTCGTGTCTCTTTCGTTGACAACTCTGTGTCATTCTTGCTGCTTTGTCTTGCTCCTGTGCCCCAAAGGAGGATTTCCGTTGGGATTTTGCTACCTTGTTTCACAGGTTTAAGTGGTTAAAAAACAGGTGAACAAAATATCTGCTGACTTCTGTTCATGTGTATAGAAAAATGAAAAATGTCACTTTTTCTGCATTTTTCTGGACATTTAGTAGTACATCCTGAAATGCTCCATGCTTTACAGAATTATCTGAAACAGAGGGCAAACAAGGTTGTTAACTGGCAGTCTGGGCATTGTGCAAGAATATAATCCATGAAGGCTTTGGGAAGAATTGAAACTCTCCTCGGGAAGGCATTGTACTGAAATTCAGTACAAAGAAATACATGAAATGATATGATCTTCCGTATTTGCTGTTTTCCCAACATTTGTGTATGGAATAGCGCAGAAGGAGCTTAACACTGGGCTCCTGCTGACACATAGTGAGAGAAAGCCAGAAAGAAACTCTTAAAGGATTCCTGCAGCGGGCAGAAAGGTTTCACTTGTGTGATTAAAACACTTTGCAATTCAACTTGCTGTGGAGCTTTTCCTGCAGCCAGCAATTCCAGAGTGCGTTTCTCAGGAGAGTTGAAATGAACAGCTCTGCTAACAACTTATCTCAGAGCCCTGTTCCCACCATGCCTGTCACCTCTTCCTGGAGATGCTTGATCATGGCTCTTGGCTGCAGTACGTCTACCCATTTGGACAACCCGGAGGGCAGAAGGCTGGGACTGCACTCTGGTTTACCAGCCAGGCAGGTGTCTTCCCTGTGCTAGAGCAGCCATGGCAACTCTAGCTGTGTCCTACTGGATTAGCTTCCGTGTGGCACCCCGCTGCCAGAAGTGCAGACAGGTACGGAGCACAGTATGCTAAAGAATCTCTTCATCGTCCGAAAAACAGAAGGTGCTGTTACTTGCTTGTGTGTCCTTTTATACAAAGATTTGAATGCTGCTGAAATCAGGCTGTTCTCAGAGTAACCAGGTGAGAGCATGTGCAGCAAAGTCAGATTTGGCGTAATTCTGGGTCAAGTCCAGGCCCTGGGAATGGAGGGAGTGTGAGGAGGAAGAATAAGTTTGACTAAGGAGTGGTTTGATGGCCGGCTTCGTTGATAGTGCAGCCCAGACAGGATAGGATTGCCGGGGTTTGGCTCATAGCCACGTAAGGGTGTGTCGAAGTTTCAGGTGCGTTGGGGAGTTTCTACGGTGTTTACCAAGGCAAGATCTTCTGATGTAGCTGTGCGTTTGCAAGTTTAGTTTCGGTGCTTGAAATGCAGTAGACAAATGAAGCTCACTTCCGCCCACAGGAATGAGAGCCTGTCAGTCTGGCAAGACGGAGGAGGTGTCCAGCTATGTCAGACAGAGAACAACATGCTTTTCAGAAACTACCTCTGGCTAGAGCAGAGGCGGCCCTACAGACAGCCTGTTGGGTTGTAAGAAACAGGTCCCACAAAGCAAAAAGTGCAGTGCTTTGATTGCTGTGGGAAAGACTGAGCTCCTTGACAGGAAAAGTATGAGGAGAGCTACTAACTCTGCCAAGCCTGGGGCTTACTTCTGCTCGCTTTCTTTGAAACCCGGTATAAATGGGTTTGTAGGACTGATGCAGCTAATTGTTTGTGCTTTAGTCTCAGCCCTCCTTGGATCCTCAGCTTTGCACATATCTTCTGGGGTGATGTAACCGGTGCTTGGCGCGTCGGATGTTAAGGTATGGCTGCATTCCAAGAGGGGGGTCCAAGTTGCCAGGTACAAATTTCTGCTCAACCGCATAAGTCACATAAAGGAAGGTTAGAGATATTTGAGTTATAAGACGTGCCAGCCATTGTTTTTATAAGCGGAAGCCAAAAATTCATGGGAAAAATCCCATGAAGGACACCGAGGAGCTCCCAGCCTATGCGAGGATAACTCAGCGTATTCTATAGAATGAGTAAATAAACACACCCTGAGAGCTAATGCAAAACACTCATTTAAATTCTGGTGCTTCAACAGCATATTTATTAAAAAAAGGGAAAGGCGCTGACAGTAAAATGCTTTGTTCAGAACATGCCCACTCCTGTGCCTTGTAATTTGCAATTCTCCCGTTGTTTTAATGTTTTTGATTCACTTTTGCTTTAGAAGCTTTTCCGTAAGGGAAAGTCTAACGCCTAGGTCAAGCTGTTCCGTAGTGGTACCTGCTCCGTGTTCAGAGCTTTTTCCCCTGCAGAGCTCTCCACGGCTATGGCAGTGAAGCAGTTAGCCTGCTGAATGGCACTCTCTCTGGGAAGTTTGGACCCAAAGCAAGAAAACTGATTTTAATCTTCGTTCCATGCCCAGCAAATGGTCTCAGGCTGCCGGCTTTATCTTATTTTGAAACACAGAAAAACAGGGTCGCAAGAATGGCCGTGTATCCGCCAGCTGTGCGCAGCCCCAGGCTGTGCCCGGGTTCTGCCTTTCGGCACCAGTGGGGAGTTCCATGTGCTGTTTCCTGGCACAAACAGCTGGAACAATTGGTTTGGTTTTGGGGGCAGAGCGGGGAACCTAACAGTTCGCTGGTTTGCTAGCAGTTTACCATCCGGTCGCCTCGTTTTTTGAAAGGAACTTGAGGTAGCACAGTTAGTATTACTGAAAACCTCAAGCCAGGTTTATTTGGCAGTAAAATAATTGCTGCATTTACGTGTGATTGCTGATTGTAGATCCTCAATTTTTCTTTTTGTTCTGAAGTATCCTGTCTATGAAATAGGACTAGGCCGCCTTCTCCTTTATATTTAAGATACTTTCTTTTTGAAACTTACACCCTTATTAACTAGGCTTTTGTGTAGTTGTGTAGACTAAAGCTTATCGGAATGTGGAAAAGAAGCGATCCTTTTTCTTGTTAGAATTTCAGGTTTTGGGGGAGTGGTGGTTTCTGTTTGGTGGTGTCTTGTTGCTTTCCCCCCAAACACTTTGAGGAGGTTTTGATGTAGGTCTTTTGAAGCACTGTACAAGTTGTGACTGGATCGAACCCTTGTGCGGCGCCTCTGAGGTAACAAATACTAGCCTGACTGTATGGGTAGGGGAATTGCATGAACCTCAATGAGGTGTTGGGGGTTTTTTTAGAAATAAAAAAAGAGGGGAGGTGAGGGGGCAAGAAGCGTGCTGCTTCAGAGATGCTTGGTTAACCTCACCGCGCAGGTTTTGTTGAGTAAAAAAAGAGAAATAAATTGCATGGTTGTAGAAAAGACTGTTCCGTATCTGCTTCATGTCTAGGCCGCTAAAGCACTAACATCTATCGAAAAATGTAGCATTCCGTTTAAAGCAGATTTAGGGGAATTCTGAGGGCATGCTCTTCTGTAGTAGGATGGGTTGACCACCTGGGGGCAATATGGGATTGGGCTGTGTCTGTTCTTTCACGGCAGTTTTTGCCTGGACTTTCTTTTCAGTGTTGAGACTCAGCAGCCGTATCTCTTTGCAGCTTGTAGCTTGTGTATGCTCTTGATTTTTGTGCCGTTGCTTCAGAACGACTGTTGGCTACAGACTGAACCTTCTGGGTAGGAAGGACGTGTTTAGACAAGTACACTAATCAGACTGAAAGAAGTTGCAGAGCAAGTGCCTGCGTGTGTGCGCGCGCGCGCAGGCATGAACGTATGCTGTGCTTAATTTGTTTGCTGTAATTGCCACTTTCACCATGAGAGCTAACTTAAAATACAGATACAATTATGAAAGTCAAAGCAGGCGATTGCAAAAAAGGATTGCATCCACTGATTTTTCCTGTTAGCAGGCTAGCAGGACTTTTTCCCTGTAGCTAAGTGCCCACGCCTGTTCTGAAGAATTGGTTAACATTGAAGGTTTTATTCTAGGTCATAGTCTGAGGCTAGTGGACTTTGCACGTTATAAAGGGCAGTGTAATTGCTAGGTAGAGCGTGTGTAGGACTCCTGAAAAATGCCCCAAAGGGGAGCAATATGAAAAGTCCAAAGGATTGCCCCTGTGAGAAGTGCTATAGCATGCCTGGGGTAGGGGAGGCCAGAGTAGTTAAGACTGGAAGTGGACACCCCCACACAAAGAGTCTACAAGTTTCTGTAGCATGGTAATTAGGTTCTGTATTTGGTTTAGCAAGACGCTGCGAATGACGAGTACCTTTGACGTTGTATCTCTGATAGTAGAAAAAGGTGTGTTCTGCCAGTTTTTGAAGTACCTTCATTCATCGCTGTTGAAGAACAGCATTCCTCCTGTGCCTCCAGGTCAATTTTAGCAGTAAGTGAACCTGGTGAAAGAGAGTAATTCTGGAAAGTGATATGTACGGGGACGTCTATGTTACTCGTTCTTTGTGCTGATCATGTGGATCAAATCTCCGGTTATCCAGCAATTCCTGTTCACCTCGGCTTGAGTCTTTTGCCCTTTGATTTATGACAGTCAGCTTATTGATCAAATTCTACAGTTTCACTCTCTTTCATGTTTTCCTACCATCTGGGGTACAAGTGCGCTATGAGTACGGAACAACGCCTGACCATAACTGCTGGAATTGGCTTGGTTTTCCTATTTGAGAAGTGGTCTGATGCCATTCTGAGCTGTTAGGTAGAGAACTTGTTTATCACCGATGAGACAGGTTGAGAAATGTTTCACCAATCCGCGTAGACCGGTCTCTACTGAGACGTCTGAGTCAATGCGGAAGGCAATCCATAGGATAGGTCAGTGAGACAAGGCAACTAGTCTCCTGTCTGGTTCTGCTGCACAGACCATTACAAACTGCAGGCTGCTTGACCGAGCTCCTCCGGGATGTAATGCTTTCAGATGAGGAATAGGACCAGGGTAGTCACTAATTGTCATGACAGTCAACCTAAGGTGTGAACGCATCTGTGGAAATAGGAATTTTTCACTTGGCGGACTTCTGAGGTGCTCTGCAGCTGGTACTGTGACACCAGGTCCTCAAAGGTGATGGGAAAGAGGAGTGATCGTCCTGTGGAGAAAGCTGTCAGCCCCTGCAGTTAGTCCTAACTGACACTATGCTTAGCCTTCGGTTAACAAGGTGTACAGCAAAGCGTTGAATATCTCCAGGTAGTAATTGATGGGAGAATTGTAATACAAGGCACCGCACTACCTTGAACCAAAGTAGGAGAAAGGCAGTGAGCTGTGGCATTCAAAGCTCTGTGAACCGCTCCTCCAGGCGGACTCTGGTGTTTCAGTTGGCCTGCCTGCAGTGAAATCCCTACCACTTCTTCTAATTCTTCTACCAATTCCCTACCAGATCTTCAGCCTTGGCATGCCTACATGTATTGCCATTATAGAACCCCCACGTAACGTGCTAGAGAAGTGAACTGGTGATGTCCAGCCCCGTCCAAGTGGGGAAGTGTGGCATGCATTTCATAAAACGCTGGCTTAAATGATTGTAACTATTTCCATTCTCAGCTCTACCTGTCTTCTCCTATAGACAGGAGGGGAGACATAGTGTCGGATTTCGGAATTGCGTGCATTGTTATTATGAGATAGGACACCTCTAAGAAAGAACTTTGTAGTATGTATTTGGAAAATTTGTGCTAACCCAATTAGCAATAGGTATGATTTTTCAGTCTGCAGAGTTTCACTTTGCCATGATGAATCATTTGAACAGGAAGAAGCTTTTTCCAGCTGCTGGTTTTTTTGGTTGTATAAGAAGCCTGCTTTGAAGGACTTCGTAAATGGGTAATTCTAATTGCCCCACTCGGGCCAAGAGGAGGAGAATATGGTGCAGATTATCCGTAATATTAGTTGAGTGAATGAGTTGCACCTCATTATCAGTTTGTTCTGACACTGCGTCCTTCCAACAGCAGCATCTGACTTTCATGTGTAATGACAGTTGTTCTTCTTCTAGCTTTGTTCTCTAAACTTCCTCCAGTTGTAAAGGATTCAAACATCCTGCCTGGATGGTCAGAAAGTTTTCTGTCATGGGAGTTAAGGAAACTCAGAGGTCTTTGCGGATGGCTTTACAGAAGAACATATTCCCGAGTCCGTGTGTAGTGGGTTAGATAAGCATCTGTTCCCTCTGTTACCTTTCAGATTCACCAACACCGTGTCTCGAGCAGGTTTTGCGTGTTCCAGTTGCTGAGCGTTTTTGTAAACGACCAGGCGTAGAACAGAGGTTCACCTTGTTGAGGCACTTCCTATTTGTACCCTATTTGGCTTTGAGTAGGAATTGCATCGTCTCTTCCTGGGCTCTTCCCTGCCAAAATGATTCAGTGAGCGCAGAGGGCAGAGTTGTCATCTTCCGGCTTGTAAAAGTGGAGTCTCGTCCTGTGGTGGAAGGATGTGAAGATGCCAGGTGGTGCCATATCCCTTCGTAGCCTGGTCCTAAGCATGTGCGTAGAAGTGTGAAAAGGGGTGGTGACTTCTCTAACAGTTACCTGTTATAGTGACATGCGTGTATGTTATAGGGGGCAGTCATACACACACACACACACACATATATATATATATGAGAAAACCTGTTACAGAAATGTTTTAGCATTTAGGCAGCAATAGCTGCCAGGTCCCATCAGCATGGATGGCGTCGTCTGCCCTGAAGAATTGGGGATGCAGGTATGAAAAGGAGAGACTTCTTAAGGTTCGGGTTCATGGCAAGTAAACCGGTCTCAGAGGAATACTTGTGCGTCCTGCTAAAATCCTCGTGCTATGATGGAAATTTTTTTTTTTTTTTTTTTTTGCCTGTGGTGGGTAGAAAGGCTAGAAATGAGCTGCCTGTTAGAAACGGAGGTATGAGGTATGTGGACACTTAAACAAGCAGAACCTTCAGTGCCTTTTCATTACTGGATTGTTTCAGCGCAGTAAATTACACGTGTTCCATGTGAGCAATAAAAATGAGCAATATCCAGTGAAGCATAACCAGCAGGGTGCTGAGGCTTCTAAAGACTGTACTATATCTGTAATTATTGCTTCCTCTCTCTGATTGCTGCCGTATGTCGCTTTCTAAAGCGACCACATCAGATTTGTTCTCCAACGTAGCTGGTTTTTTTGCACAAGAAAATTTTTGTGCTCTTTTAGAGGTTAAATTAAGCGATTGAAATGAAGATTACTCTGAAGTGTCTGCACTTGAGAGGATGTGAAACTGTATTAGCGCTTAAGCTGCAAATAAAATCGACTCCGTTTTCGTCGCCTATGGAAGTGCAGCGCAAACGGTAGGCAAGACAGAATACCGAAATATCCTTTTCAGTAGTGAAAGCGCTTCAGTTTTTATGAATAAAAACACAAATGTTTTTATGAATGGAGTTATTTCAAATGCCGCATATGCTTTCGCAACTTTCCTAATTTTTTTTTGTATGCATGAGATTCTTCAGATCCATTTCACTCTTTCAGGAGAAGAAATAAGGGGGCGTATTTTTAAAACCTTGTGTCTTTTTTTTTCTTCTTTTTAAGAGATGAGAATGTTGCTAGTCAGGAATTAATCCAACTCGTTAAATTTGTGCGTTGCTTCTTTCTGTGGGCAAGAGTGGTGAAGCTGCTCCAGGTTGAAAGGGCTGCTCTGCATGATTTATGTGTTTTGTTAATATAAAAGCCATATGCTATGCTAATATTTTGGTTTTGAAAGTGGCGTGAAAAGGTCGAGTTCTCAGAAACAAGGTGGCTCTTTGCATTTCTTGCGCTATTGGCCATCAATCCTTCCCTAAAGAAATCCACGTATTTCTCTCGGTTCCGTTGCCTCTGGTCTGGAAGAGCAGGCTATAGCGCGACGTGGTCCCTCGGGGTGGCCGGGGGTTGTGGAAGGCAGGGCTGTGTGTTCCTCTTATCCCTCACCTTCGGCATCTGCTTTTGACCAGACGCAGAATCCGGAAGGCACAAAAGGTCTAGTCGGGCAGAGCCTTGTGCATCCTATGCTGAATTTCCCACCGCATTTGGTTGTTGGCTGTGTTGCCGAGGGACGGGCTTGCTGGCTGGGGAGCGAGGAGGAGGAGGATGTTCTGATGGTCCCCTTCAAGCCTTGGGCAGCGCCCGATGGTCCGTGCTGGGTCTCAGCACATGGGTGCAGCGCCCGGGTCCGCTCTCCCGCTCTGTATTTCCGCAGCTCTTTCCTATTTAAATGTTGTCTGCTCGTGAAAAAGAATGTTAACGAAATGAAGACCTGCGATGTTTCTTATTCAAAGCAAAACGCCTGAGATTTGTTGCCTGATTCTTCGAGACTGGGTAAGGGAATGGAATCTTCCCCAGCGCAGCGTTCACCTCGGCCAAGGGGCCTTGCTGGCGTTTTGTGGCCCTGGAGGGAGCGCGGCGGGCAGTGGGTGCCGCCACCTGCGCCTCTGCCATTTTA
>VXBH01004419.1:748810-765964 GCA_013400035.1 Rynchops niger | reverse complement strand
TCGCCGTCCCAGCCCTGAGGGCGGGGGCTCTGGCTGTCGGGGGTAAGGGAGGTCGGGAGCACCTTCCTCAGCGCGCTGCTGGGGGGCCTGGTCTGGGCGGCCTCGCCACTTTCTTCTCAGATGGGGAGTGTTCGAGCACTTGCGCCCCATCCCCTCCCCTCCTCGTCCGCTTCCCTGCCAGGGACCCCCGCAGCTCGCCGGGGGTGCGAGGGGTCAGTGCTGCGTCGCACCGGGGGTTCCCTGTGATCCATGCAAGACGCGCTCCTGCAGCCCCACTCCGACCGCTCTCCTTCTCCCCCCCTCCCTCCGTCTCCTTCCAGGCAAGCGTGTGGTCTCCGGCACACGGTGCGGCCGGCCGGCGGGGCTGGGGCACTCGTAGTCTTCATCCTTCTTCGTTGCAGTTGTCGGATTCCCGATGCCACCGTGGTGTAGTGATGCTAATGGGTTGGCACTGCCTAGTGGAAAAGATAAAAGGCGAAAGTTTGCTTCTGGTGGACTGAAGGGACCTGATTTGCGAGTTCCTGCTTGAGAGAATTTCCTTGCTGCGGGGCCGTGGGGATCCCTTCCTATGGGAGGCAGGGATCACCCTGCTCACAGGGGGCTGGGGGGGCTGGGAAACTGACGTTACTTCAGACCAACCTTCTGCATAGGTGACAGAGGGAGCGTTGTAGTAACTCTGTCACCGACCAAAACGCAAAGTACGTGGAGGAGTTCCTTCAGAAGCACTTGGTGTCTCGCATAGGCAGATCTTCAGGTGTAAGCTGCCTTTCCAGATTTGCTGTTAGCTGAAAAACACTGTCTTGCTTTCTGGGAAAATAAGTTTATTCCATTCGAGTAGAAGATAAGATTAATTGCGACTTCAGAGCTGTTTCAAAAAGGAAAGAAAAAGTACATAGCTACCTAAATTTTGTAAGTTTTGTTCCCAGCTGCTCCATTAGACTCACTTGGGGCCGAGAGCGACACTCATTCTGTTTCTGTGCTTCAGGGAGTCGATTTAGCTTTGATGCCTCATTCCTGTTTATAGGAAATTATCAGGAAAAGCACTGGATGCAAAGAAGTTCAGGGTGGGTGAATGCAAGGAAGATTTTTCTTTCCTTAGAACTGTTAATATTGTGGTAACAGGTTATTTTACTTTTGCATTGGTGAGAAGGTAAATGAGACCTTGCTCTGGCTCGCCTGGGGTTGGAGGCTCTCAATGCTGTTGGATGCTTTCTCTGCTCTGCCCATAGATCCTTTTGTTCTTCCCGGTGCTTGCAACCAGTCTCAGGCTTCACTCTTCCATTTTCCTTCATCTTTTGTTTAGTCAGCCCCTTTAACTGCAACGCTTCCTAAGTCATGGCACAATGGTTTTTTTTTTTTTTAAGAGATGTCCTATGTAGTCAGCTTACGTAAAACATGGTATGAAACTGTAATTGGTGGTGAAACTGGAAATAGTGCTTGGCTTGGTTAATACTCCTCACACTTTTGGTTTTTGAGGCAGTTGGAGCAGGCCGGGCTGTTTGGGGATTTTTAGCGGTTGTGACAGCGTAAGTAACGTGCACCGGGAGGGCACTGGATGTGGCGTGGGGAGATGCTCCCAACTGCCACACAGCGGGCAGGGCATTGCTATTCTAGGGGAACGTGGCTTGCTTGTGCAGATTGTGTTTTCTGCCTAGGTGCTTCTTAGACCTTAAAAATCAGACTGTATGCTGGCTGGGGACTAGTCTAGTGGTAAATATTTTTGTGAATGTGTCATCAGCAAGACGCGAGGCCAGGCCCTGTTGAGTTCACTTTTCCTGTTAACACCAGTGAGGAAGGACTATTCACGTCTGCAGTTTCTGCTTGACATGACTGTGGTCTCTCCTGGCTGGTAACCAAAGCTGGTAAAAGCACCCAGGAGCTCCTTGTTTAGTCCGGAGTTGGGTGGCCTGCCTGCCTTGCCTTTGGGCACCAGCTGGCTTCAGCTGGAGGAGAGGCTGCCGAAGCCTCTCCGCTGCGGGACTGTGCCCTGCGCTGCCTCGGCTGTCACGGCTCACATCTTTTTCCTTTTGAGGAACGGCAGCGTCTGTCCCTTCCAGTAGCTGTTTATTCGGAATGGGATGAATGTGTTTATGGAGCGCTAATTTTAAGAGCGGTTGTCTAATAAATAGCCTTGTGAGGTAACTCATTTTGGGCAACTTCAGTTGCTCGTACGCTTCTGAATGGCAGTAGCAAAATCTTACCATACGGTTAAGTTACAAGGTACACAGTATTGACGGCATATAGATGATACCGAGCTATGGTTTCTCTTCAGATTAGCAGTTAGAGGTGTAACCTGGGCAACTGTCTCTGCTGATTTTTTTTTGCTGTTGTGGTGGTTTTAAAATCTGTGACCTAGAAGTTTTTGTCCTTGGCTGTGTGGCCACACAAGCTGGGAAGTTCGGTGAAAGGATGTGCACAAAACAGCCTGAGAAAGAAACTTCCTGCTAATCTGTCACCTAAACCCGGCAGATCGGGCACTGGGCAGTGTATGAACGCGTTTAAGGTTGACATCATCCTTCTCGTGGTTTCTCGTTGCACGTGTCATCAGCCAGGAGACTGGAGGAGTCTCTCTGGTGGTCTCAAGCTGTGCTGCTCGGGCACAGCCCTGCAGAACTTGCAAGGGCTCCCAGAGACTGCTAAGCCAAACAAGTCTTGTGGTAGGTGTAATTAGGTAGGAGCCATCTGTCTCCTCTGCTGTGATAAGTCCACCTGTACAGTGGTCTGCCAGTATAAAAAGAAAAAAACCCCATAATGTTGAAACCCACTGGTCTGCAAGCCAGGAAGAGATTTGACCACCCTCTATGTGTGCAAGGGTTAAAACCTCACCTCCCCCTTAATTTTTAACAACATATAAGGCTGGCTCCGTTTAACTCCACGGAGCGGGCTGTCTACCTACTCAAAGCGTAGAGGGACAAAGGAATGTCTTCATGATCTGCCTCTCTCCTTTTTAGACAAAACACGTTTATTACAAACAATAATCTGACACTTCATTGAATTTTTTGTAGTGTGGTGCCCGTGCGAAGGCTGTCCCAGCGTCAGTATCCACATACTTCTGATTGTTCAGACATAGTGTGCTATTTGGGAAATGCAACCAAAAGCGCTGAGGAGCCTGTTGGTTTCTGGGTATGTTTCCGCTGAGCGCCTTGCATGTTGTTGACAAATACTTCATGCTGGCAGTGGCTTTGTGTTGGGTGTCTTGTACCCTGAGCGCACATGCCTTGTGCTCATGTAGACCCCACGGGAATCCCCCTGCAAATATACCACCGCTTCTGTGATGCAGGAGAGCCGGGAAGAGGCATACAGGCTTTTTTTTCCCCCCGTGTCAAAGATTTGCTCCGCAACAACTGCCACCAAACCATGAAAGTAAGGATCGTGATGTAGGAGTTGGCCTACTTGAACTGGTGTAGATTTCTGTAACTGAGAGTTTTGCCTACTGACTTAATCTGGGTACAGCACAGGTTTGCTCATAAGGTGCAGAGCTGTTATCTGTGGCAGAAATCTGCGTTATGAAGGCACTGAGCTGCTAGCATTGGAGTCGTTACGGTTTTGCATGAGTCATCATTTTGGGGGATGAAGAAAGTTAATTGTTCCTGTTATCTCAGGGTGCGGTCTGATGTGGTAGCAAAGTCGATGGGACGGCTAGGTACCAGCACAAGGCAGAGTCCTGCCTTACCCTCCCCTGCCTGCTCCAGGTAGCTTTTCTTGTGCTGTCAGCAGCGCTCACGCTGCTTGTGGCAACCGGAGCTAAATTGGCAGAAAAATGAATCAGAAATGAAAATGGCAGTGGGCGTAGGGCACAGGTTTGAGTATCCTGTTACCTAACCATGTTTTGGAGGTTGGGGGTTTTTTTGCCATATTTTTCTTCTCAGCAGCTGGGTTTTGACCAGAGTTTCATCAACTTTATTGTCAGTTTTGATAGCAGGACGATGAGCATTAAGTAAGGACTTTGTGTGTGATTGTGCTTCAGTGGGTAGTATTTTCATATGGGTTATCAGCAGAAAACTATCTCTGAGGCTGTAATCTCTATATTCTTCCAGGTTTCTCTAGACTCTGCTCGCTGTTGAAAGATGGGAGAGATAGAAGGAACATACAGAGTCCTGCAGACTCCCGGCTCTCGTTTGGGTGTCCAGAAGACCACGGGAGTGAGTACCTTAGAGTCGGGACAGAACCTCTCTACTGCAATGGCATCATCACCTGCCAAAATGCACGAGCGGGACCTACCGATCAAAATAAAGATGTTGGACAACACGGTGGAAGTACTTGACATTGAGGTAAGAGAGTTTAAAACCTGATTTCAAGTACACTTAGCCTCTGATAATGTGAAGCTCACAGGATGTGCTGCTGTTCCGAGCTGGGATGTTTTGAGGCAGTATCTGAATAAAGATTCCTGTAGGCATTTTACCTGCTTACAAGTAGTTAAATGAGTAGCACATCTTGGGTTTTTTTAAAATCTTTTAGGTATAACAGATGTTTTGTGTTTTTTAACAGACTTTAAATGCAAGCACACACTGTAACAAGAAGCTTTAACTGTTATTTGCTTTGGGGGAACACCAACTATGTTCTGCCAAACTGTTCTTGCTTCGAGCTTTGTCGATTTGGCCGTTGGGAAAGCAGAAGAAACGTGGGGTTTTTTTTTTAGTTACTGCTTTTTATTAATTATTTTAATGGTTCGTGCCCTCTTCAAGTAAACTTGCTCCTATTTGGAAGCTTTTGATTGTTGCTGCACTTCGAGAGGGAAGCACCGGAGGGGTGGCGATGTTTTTGATAATTTGTATTTAAGAGTATTCTTGCTTAGCGATTGGGGAAATCTGCCTTAAGAATTACAAACCATGCTCAAATTGGTGTGGTTCTGTTTCTAAACAATCAAAAATTTTTATTCTTCAAATTCTTGTCTCATTCTCAGCATTAACTTTGGACTTTAGTTTTAGCTTGCCTAAAGATCTGTTGTTAGAAAACAGCTCTGTTCTAGTGAAGATACTCAGCTATCAGGTATTCCACATTAGTACCAAATTAACTTTATAATTAGCAATCATAGTCTTAGTTTGTTGCGTAGACTTCAACAGGTTTTTCCAAATTGAGTGAAAAAGATGTATGTGGAGCTCTAAAGAAATACTGGCCTTTGGGCGTGTCCTCTACAGATTGCTGTCCAGCTGTTCAGCTCTCAAACATGAAATCTGATTATTTTTTTGTTTGTTTTTTTTATTTAAGTGTGAAGCTGTGCCTGTGTTCTCCCACCTGAGGACGCAGAGGGTACAGTAAACCCATCCATCCCTCAATTACCGCATAGAACACAAAAGTTTTGTTTTGTTTTGCTAGAATATTTTTAAAGGAACATCTGCTGACTTTGGGACTATTGAAGTGGGATTTTTAAATTTTTTTCAGATTGGTGTAGACCTTGGTGCTTATGTGTTTTTATTTTAAAAAAGAAGGAAAAAAAACCCCAACCAAGCAACCCGTTCAACCCTGTAATTTTGAAAATAGGTGCAAGCTGTTAAAACCAAGAAAGAATTTATAACCCCTAGTTCCTGTTTTATTACATGAAGTCAATAACTAGAAATCTCCTGTATATTAGCATAGACGCTTTCCTTCTCTTCCTTGTCATATTTGTTCCAACTCTGTCTCTTCTTCTCATGCAAATCACCCACTTTCCTCAGTAACCTTACCCTCTTCATCTTACTCTTATCTGGCTCTTTCTGACACAGTCAAAGCCTGCTTTTATTGCCTTATCAAAGGCTTTTATTGCCTTTGATCTGATACTCAGGGGAAATCCTTTGGCTCTGCTTATCTCTGGTGACAGCCTCGGGTTCCTTTTTCACCTTCAGGCTTGCTGATGCTTGAGTGGCCCTATGGTCCTGTCCAGGAGTTCTGCACTAGCTTCTCAGCTGTTCTCTAACCTCTGAGCACCCTCCCTGCGTTCCCCTTGGTTCTCATCTGCACTCAGGACCGTTTGCTCCTTTTCACAATACCTTGTTTTTTTGAAACTGTCTTGACCTGCTTCTCCTTTGCCTGCTTGGGACAATCTTGACTGTATATCCTTCCAGTTATCTTCGTTGCTCTCTGGCTTCCGTTGCAGGTCCAGTTTAGCTCCATCCTTCAGCCCTTGTTTTATCATGCAGCACTTGGTAGTTAGTCTTAGCACCGAACAGAAATACAGTTCTTTACGATGTCTCAACTCTTGACTGTCTCTTGGCTCTAAATAAAATCATCCTTTGCCTGATGAAACTTAGTTTTGATATTTATGTGTCACATCAAGCTTCAAATGTAAAAAAGCCCATGAATTCCTCACTCACAGTATTTTTGTGACTCCTGTGAGTCTCACCTGTCTGACCAACGACGTAGTTCCCATTCACCTCCGATTCCTTCGTTTCCTTTAGCGGGCCATCTCCTGCAGGTGTGCTGTACAATCTCTAGGATGGTACTGTTTAACTAAACAGCTAAAATTCATCCCATCCAGGACCACCTCGTTTCACACCTTCATTGCTGAGATCACCTTGTTGGCTTGAGCCTTTCCAGCCTTGCTGCGTAGGTGCCTGTTTCGCATGTTGCAGTAAGAGGGAACCTGCTCAGTCGTCGTTCCTAGCAGCTGCTGCCTGACCATTTTTTGCATTGCTCTGCTGCCTCCCTCTCTTTGTAGCTTTAAATGTAGGTTGCTTACCTCTGTTTTCAAGGTCCTTTAGGACCCTACCTGTAGCCTCCTGCGGGAGAAGGTACTTTGCTCTGTCCCCTAACTGGGCCACAATGCAGTACATTTGTCGCTGCTGTTGTTTTCTCCCATCACAACAAGAGGTTTCCCATAATTAGGTACGATCTTAGTTTTCTCTTTTTACCTGGAAAGCACGCTCTGGTTTCAAAATCCACAAAAGCAGCTAAATTTGGGCAACTAGAATGCTGAATCCATAGTTAATTAGAATTACTATTCTTCTTTATGAGGTCAGGCGGAACTAGATAATTTAGTAATGTTTGCCTGATGTTGTAAGCAACAAGGAGAAGGGGTCATCCTTTGTTCATCTGTAAAGCATCGAGCACAAAAAGGTGTGTAGTCAGCAACTGTAGCATTAGAGTCCAACTAATACACTGCCTATGTCTCCTTTCCTTTTTGTCTAAACGAGGGAGCAAACGATAGCAAACAGGGATGAGGTATTAAAACGTTAACGCTTTGCCTCCTCATTTGTTTGGTGGACTGGTGGGATAGCAGCACAAACTGCTGTTTGTGATGGAAAAATGAAATTTTTCACTTAGGGATTGAGGGCAGGAATTAGGAAAAGTCAGCCGCATCTGCTGAGTAGGTGATGTGGGCTAGCACAGATGTGTTTTTTTTAAAAGCTTTGGGAGAAATTCACGATTAAGCAGCTGTCCTAGAGGGACTGAGGCTCTGATTGCAGTGCTGCTTGCCTATACCTTTTGCTTTTGCATTTTTTTTCACTGAGTGTGGAAATGAGAGGGGGTATTGTATTCATTACGTGCTTCGTGGGGGTTGTGTTTATTGATTCAGGTCAGCAATAATTTTTCACTGTAGCAGGATACTGAGGCCTTTCTCATAGGTGCTGTTGGTACTGCCTTCTGACAGAGATGTAGCTTANCCCCCTTCAAATAATTTTCCCTTCTGCCTTTCAGAACTACGGCAAATAACTTTTTACTTATAAAAGGGGTGTGTGAGTGGAAGAGACTGACGAGGCACAGTGGTCAGCTTCTGGAAAGGGGCCGACTTTGTGCAGTGCGGTGGCCCTGTCTACAGCCTCGCTTAGGAAACTGCCTAAAATGAGCCACATCAGCAATTTAACTGTATGGGATAAAGAGTAGCTGCAGTAACGATTCAATCCATGCGACTTTTCCTTGTTATCCCCTCCTTTCTCCAAGATGCATTTAAAACGTTTGCTCCTCTCCTGGCAGGTGTTGGTGGATATTCTTGTTTGGTAGCTCTTCCCTGTCATTTGGGTTTTTTAACCTGCCAAAGAACAAGAAAGAGACTAACAAAGTGGCATAACGGATGGGATGAGAACAAAAGAAGGAAAGGACAGTCTTTCCTTCATGTTATTGTTGTATCTAGACCAGTGTGTTAAAAGTTCGATATAGCTACAGACCACTGCGTTTTGTCTAAAATCCACTGTCTCTGTCCGCTCTCACCATCTGTACTGTAAGGTTTTCTTTCTAACTACAAATTTTCCTAGTAAGAGGGAGCTATTCTTTAAGGTACGCTGGGGCAGAGCTCCTCTCTGGGAAATCTTTTGAATGTTAAGGCATGAAGAAATGCTCAAATGTCTTTTAGAGTTTAAAAACCTCAAAAAGGCGTATTTATGGTTTTTCCTTTCCCTCCCAAAACAAAAGAGCGTGAAACATATCCATCCAAAGCTAGCCTGGAATATTAATTATTTTAATGAGTTGTGTTTTTTTTTCCTTTTTAGAGCCAGCTTGTTTAGTCAGTTCAAATCTTGCATGTGCCATACCACAGGGTACCTGTCCTCTTCCCTTCAAGCTAAGTGTCCAAATGGGTGGTTTTGCAGACTACTAGATGAATGATTGGAAAATTCAATTTAATTCAGACCATCGGCACACTTCAAAGTAATCAGGGTTTTACAACAGAAGTTCTGCCAGCTTTTCTGATTTTCTTAAGGGATTAAACTTGGAGGGCTTTGATCTGCGTAAAAATATGTCAGAATCTTAAGGAGAAGGGTCTGGGCTGGGTTTACCACTTGATGAAATTATACTTGTCTGGTCCTGGTTATGGAAGACAACAAAATATGCTGTAGCAAAGGATAACTTAGGCTATAGGAATTTAGGATATAGGACGTTGTGATTTATACTTGCTGAAAGCTTTTATGTTGATTTGTAGCAGAGTTGGAAGAGGAAGGTATTACAGGCACAGACTTCAAGCTATCAGAGTACAGCGGGTGCACCTGGGTTAGAGGAAACAAGGTGTCTCTTTGCATGGTGTAGTTGGAAGGAGAGTGGTACTGATGGTAGGTGAGAGTCTGGTGCTCTCTTAAAATCCTGGTAAGTAAAATAGCAGGTTTAGTCAACAAAGTGGTCAGACTTGCCACGTCTTCCAGCTGCTTTCTGTGATGCAATACCTTTGGTTTGGGAGCCTGTAGACAGGCAGACTGTAAGGTCTGCCCCTCTGATCCAGTCTTCTCTTTGCGCTAGCTTATAAGACATTTAATGGAATTGCTGCCATAACGTGATGTTTAATATTTGGCCTATATGTTGTTCCTTATGTAGGAAATAGGTGTGCTTGCTTTCTTAGGTGAACTGTGCTCTATGCTATGAGGAAGTGTTCCAGAAAAAGAAGTTTAGATTCTTACGCTTCAAGTTTACCAAACTCTGTTTGGGGAGAACAATTGTGTGTACTTCCTCTTCTCCTTCTGCTTGAATGTAAAATAAAATTTGGGAGTGAGAAATACTTATGCGTTACGTTACAGTTGAATTTTTCTGTATTTTCACCTACTGGAGAATGAATTCTGTAGAACTGTAATAGTTCTTAGCACTCAGCAAAACCAGGTGGGTCTGCCTGTCTGCACTACTCGATGGAAAACTTAAACTAGAATTGTTTTCTTTTATGCTATTCTTTGTCAGGTTGCTTTGAGCACACTAGTGTGTTCTTTCTTTCTTAATATAATGAAGTAACTTGCTTGTCAATAAAACTTGTTAATAGTATGAGTTAGCTTCACGTTGATTTGAATTTGCCTGAGATTTGCTGGGATTTCGGTTTTGTCCTGCAGTCTCGCCGTGCTCTGAAGTGAAGTATTGTTTCAGGCTTTCTCTATGTGTCAGTCTAGTGCAAGTATTCTCGTGCCTCGGAGCAAATGCTTTTTCATTTTGTTGGGATTTTTCCTCTTTTCTGTATTTCACCCAGGCCTGTTGTTTCCTTGTGCGTGACTCAGTTTCTTGAAGGTGGTTGTATCTTTTCTCCTTTTCTGGCCGAGTACGTGAGTGTGTTCCGCATCCCCGAGGCAATGTGTGGTGGTGTCCCTCTCCTTCTGACACCGGTGGGCTGCCTGGGAGGGAAACGCTTGACCCCACTGCCATTCATGAGAAGAGGCTAGTCAAATAAGGGTACAGTTTTCCCCACCCTGTATTCTCTGATGAGGTGTTGTCCTCTCACTACCGGTGTCTATTTTGGAGTTTACTGATGTACCCTGTGAAACTTACTATTATATTGCTACAAAATTTAAGTGGCTTATTGTATACGAAGTTGAAAACAGCTACTTGATGATGGCTCTGATAGGTGGTCAGCAAAGACAGTATCACTATATGACTCTGGTCATATATGGCAATGCAACACTGGCTGTANTTCTGTGATTCTATGATTCTTCCTTGGTTTATTTAAATTTATAAACCGCGTTATTAAAAGCGCAAAATTACTTTCTATCCGTATGTTTAGAATAGAACAGAATAACTATGTTTACTTATTCTGGTTTCTGTGCAGTTTGCAGGCATCTGTAATTGATAAGGTGTTGTGAAAACAGCACCTCTTCAGATGCCCGTTGTTTCCGACCGGCCGTCGGAGCCCACAGCTGTCACTTGCTGCAGTTCGAGGGCCCTGAAAATCAGGAGCTGGGCTGGGACCGCAGGAGATTTTGGGGGCGGCGGCAGAAGCAGCAATCTGACAGCTTGTGTGTGCCTTGTGACTTCCCATGGTTTGGAGAGAGTGTTTTTAGGTTGTGGACACTGGAAAATGCTGCTTTATCAGTAACTTCTTACGGTAGCGTTAGTACCCTTAAGAACTTTGTTGGGGCTGAAGCAGAAATTATGCAGCTTAAAATGCTGTTACTGAGCGGTTCTAAGTAAGAAATATACGTCTGTTAAAAATGGAGGCCATGCTGTGGGCACTGGGAAACGGACGCTGTGAAATGTTTTTTGAGAGAGGCTGTCCTTGCTGCGGGCCGTGGTGAGCCCTGAGCCAGCATTGCCGCATCGCAGCTTTTCCAGCAGGATGGGGCAGCCTGCCGCTGGCTCTCCGGCAGAGCCAGGCTCCAACACGAGCTGCCCTCCTGCCTCTCCCTTGCTCTCCCTTCGCCTGCTTAGACCTTCCTTTCATAAAGGCCTTTTTCCCTCTGTGCTGTAAAAGCATTAACAGCTTAAGTATGTGGGAAGTGGGAGGACAGGCTGCCTCTGAATCCTATTAAGCGCTGTGCTGAAGGAATTGAGATGCTGTGTTAGTCAGCTCGGTGTTTTTCTTCCCTGGCTGGGAAGAAATAGTCAAAATTCCATAAAGAATCATGGCCAGATGTTTGTCATTGCTCCGGTTTGACTCGCCTAAATATGGCAAATAAGCTGCCTTAGGACTTATTTTTGTCTGACCTCAGAAGAGAAAGTTAGTAATTCACTATTTAAAATTTGAAGTTATTATAGGGTTTAAAAAGAAAGTAATTGAAGCTTTAGAATTTGTGTACTGTTTGATTCTACTATATATTTTTTTAAACTTGTTATTTTGTGTCTGGGGGCTTGACTTTTTTGATGCTATGTAGGAATGTGGTATTGGGTGGGGAAAGGTAAAACTGCAGCCATTTTATTGACAGGCATTTGGGGAGTGTGTGGTTTTTTGTTTGGGTCTTCTTTTATTTTTTTTAAGGGAAGATGTAAACTTGAATTGGATTATAAAAACAATTTACTGCTTTATGTTTCTCTGGACATTAGGTGTCCCATTACGTGAAAAGAAAATTGAATTATACTGCAGCAAAGGAGAAACAATCTGAATATTCCTGTATGAAAATATGCACATATTGTAACTTAAAACACAGAAACCATTCAGTAAAATGATCAAATGTTATCACAGCCCTTGAAATATGGGTTTAATAGATTGAACACATGGTGTGCATAGATGAAAAACTTCTCTTGTATGGGTTCAGAAGAGCGAATTGAGGAGCACTATGAGAGACACATTTGCTTGTTGGTGTAAAACTAGACTTTTGAAGATCTCTTTAATTTATCGTAAGCATACTGAGAACTTTCTGCCTGTACTGTCTGAATGAGATCTGATAAAGGAAACCAGTGCATAACTTAATGGTCTTGGCATACATGCAGTGGTACAGTTCTAGTACTTAATTCCTTTCGTGTGCTTTCCGAAGTAACTGATGCACAACCTTGTAAAGCAAAAGCTGTTACCTGTTATCTACCTTACAAATTCAGATAATGTGTCCTCATCACTAATAAAGAAAGGAAACACTGTTAAACAATTCTGCAGAATGCAGGTGTTCATTTCTTTTTTTTTTTTTATCATTTAGTGATGAAGGATGGTGAAAATCAGCTGAGATTAGTTTTATGCCATTCTATCCAAGTAACGGTAAGAACTGCTGTATTGGAAAAAAAAAAATAAAATTCTCTGGAAGCCTCAGCTGGGTGTGGGTGACATTCAGAGTTGGTTCCACAGATGGGTAATTCTGTAGAATATATAGAGCCTGAAAGGGGTAAAAAAAACGCAACCCCAAGAAACAACCCACAGTCGGCTAAAGACAGCTACAGAAATGCAGTGTGCTGAGGCAATTCGGAGAAATTTTAGGTTAGTGCTTACCGACAAAAGGGACTTGAGCAAGGATGGCGTCACCTGGTACCCGACGGTGTGCAGAGCCTTGTGAACGTGCATTTAAATAAACAGGGTTGCAAAAGCATACCTGTGTCTTGTCTGTTTCTCCTTGCAGCAAAACACATTCCTGGCAAGGGCCATGCTGCCTACTTGTGTAAGAGGGAGACCATATAAATGGAATATATAAAAAAAACACCCCCGTGCTCTGGTGATGATACTTAGTGTAAAAAATTTACTTTTTAAGACTGTGATGTGGCATATGGAAGGGGCAAGACCTGTCTGTCTGGCAGAGCAGACATTCATGAATAAAAATAAGAAGTTTAAAAGAAAAGGGGAGAGGAAAAAAAAAAAAAAGAGTACTGAGCTGCCAAGTAGTCTAGATTGTGAGTTTGGAGGCACTCCTGGAAGTCTTTGAACAGCTTCTTCATGTGCTGCTGCCCTGGCCTGAGCTGCGTGGTCGAAACCTACTGGTACAAAATGCAGAGGGGAAACAAAAATCGGGCTGTCTAAATTGGAGTATATTGCTCTTTAGTAATATCTTTTCACTTGTTGTAGAACTTGTGATGCATTTTTGACATGCTTGTAGCTCCGTGCTTGGGTTTTGCACGCATGCACGTAATTCGGAGCGCTCTTGTGATGGTGAAAGCAGGTTTGAAAACTTGGCTTAAGCAATTCTGTCTGCCCAGCCTCATGGCAGAGGAACGGGAGTTAAATATTTTAACTGTTAATGCCTCCTCGCTGCTCAGGCAAGACACACGATGGGAGCTCAGTGGCAGGCCTGCTTTGCCAGCAGCGAGATCCGGGCTGATGAGTTTGACATCTCTGCTACCTGAGCTGCTGCTCTCCTCCAGCCGCCCCCGTTAGGGGGCTCAGGCACAGCGCTTGGTGGAGTCTGAGCACAAAACGGGAGTAGTGAGATGCCCGTATTAGTTTGAAAACAGGAAAGAGGACTTTGTGGAGACTCTGCATTACTCCTGTCCAACATGGGCTTCAACTAAAATCATGAAGGATGAGCATCACGGTGCCCCTCAGCCTACTTCTTGGGCAGCTTGCCCGAAGGCAGAGGTGTAGGACAGACTCCTGCTGGAAAGGGGGAAGTTAACAAAGCTTTGGCCTTATCTAATCTGGCCTGTAGGTATTTATTAACCCATCGCCATGGTATTGAAGCTCCGCTCAAAGTACAGTGGGGAGTGATGTTAGGACAGCTGGTACAATTTCACTTTTGCACGAAACGAAAGATAGTTTTGTCCTTTCCTGTAAAAATACCTAATTTGCATAAGAAGTATTCCGTGATTGTCTTATTTCCTTGATGTTTTAAACTGTTCCCTTTGGACGGGCTTCCTCAAGCAGTGTGTCAACCTGGAGTACCGTAACCGCACGCAGGGAAAGCCCAGAGCCTGATGGTTTTGAGGCAGAGGCATAATTAATGGAGAAAGACTATCAATTTTAGTAACTTTTTAATGAACTTTTACATGATTTTTTTTTTTCTTAATGAATTTTTTTTAATATGAAGTGATGCAGTGCAAGTTCCTAGAGTACCTACAGTCTATGAAGTGGCCAGGCACGGCAGAGAGAGTGGGCGTAAGGAGGTGCAGTGGTTTGCACAAACAAGTGTGTAGGGTCTTGTAGCAAAGGTGGGGGGGGCGGGGTGGGAATTGAGATCATCAGTCTTTTAACTTCAAGTTTCTTAGCTTTGTTATACCGTGTTACTACTTATATGAACAAAGCAGGTGCTTAGACGTTCTGTTCTGAACCTTAATTTCTTGAAGTGGAAAAAGGTTTCTTTTGAGAGTGTCGTACTGTCCGTTTTGACAGCAGGCCATTTTTATAACTAGGCACTTTCATCTGTCCTTGCTTATTTCGGCCACCAAGTTGTTTAATGTAGCATGCTGACGAGGCTGAGCCCTTTCAAACGTGCGCTCAGTGTTTGAGGAAGGCTGTCAGTGCAGCGTTGCTCTGGCCCTTTGCAGATCATTTGAAATAGTATGTGTTGTAAAAACTGCCCCAGCGTCACAGTTAGCACTGTTTTCTGGCATTTCGACTGCCACGATCTTTGCCTGGGCGTGGGATCAGACACCCAAAAGCAGCTGCTTTCTGTGAGACTCTTGCTGCTGTCGTCTGAATGTTAAATTATTAGCAAGCATCAACTCTGGTGCCAAATTGTCAAGCAGCAGAATCCTGCGAAACTCTTCCCAGTGATATGGTCCTGGGTTTTAATTTGGGTGACTTACCTCTTCCCCAGGTGGTCTAGAGCAGTGTGTGAAGCAGAGGTGCTGGGGGGTGCATGTTTGTATTTTTCTCTCCAGGTAATGAAGGTGACTGAGAATTTCTGCTCAATGCCCAGTAAGTCTTACGTGGATCTTCTGTGATCTGTTTATATATAGTGCTTGGGGACCACATGTTGGTTGAATGCATAACTGTGGTGCTGTTTTGTTTTTCTCTGAGCACAGTGTGTTTTATTTTAAGCGCTCCAGGTATTTCAGCACGAGAGAGCTTTTCGAACTTGGGACCATTTTTTGTCTCTACAAGCTCCCTACCTAAGTATACATTTCCCAGTCTCGTTCACGTAATTCTTCCCCTCCTGGGGATCTTTTCCCATGTCAACAAATTACTGCTTTCCTACTTTCAGGCATCCAGCAAGTCTAGCCGCTCTGGAAAAGCATGTTTGTTGGGTAGAGCTGGTTCATTATTTGGCAGTGAAGGGCTTTAACACTACTTGAACCTTTAAATGATCACAGGTTTTAAAGCTAACCTTAATTAAATGAGCCAGAGGCTTACATTTCTAGAATAATTTATGTGGCTGTGGATTCTGTTTTTTTTTTAAAAAAAAAAAAAACCAAAACACCAAAAAAACCCCAAACCCAAACAAAAAACCAAAATCACAACAAAACCAATAACCAATCACTGAAATCTTAGGATAAAAAAATCTTGGGAGGGGAGTCTTTAGAATTTTTTTTCAAGCAAAAAATTAGGCCCAGTGTCACGGAATCACAGAATCGGAAGGGACCTCTGGAGATCATCCAGTGTAATAATGCAGCTTACCTCAGAAATTTGTATTTGGTTTTGCAGCTTCCATATTTGAGTAAAATCGATTTCAATGCCATGTGGAAATACCATGACGCACAACATTTAAAAAGAAAAAAAAAAAAAAAAAGTACATTTTCACAATGAAAATGTACACTATCTGAATCGGTGAAGAAATTACGAGGTCGTTTTCGGGGTGGCGGTGTATTCCCGAAGTTGGGTCTGTGCCTGTGAAATAAGAAGTGCTGTGCGGCTGCGGATGTCCATGCCGCTCTAGCGGCGGTGCTCTCCGGCGCCTGGGGCTCGGTGCCGGCTGCGGCCGTGGGAAACCAGGTCTGGCCATGGGTTCGGCTTCCCATTCAGGATTGTCATCTTCAGTAAGCGACAGGGACAGCCTGCGGTGGTGTGAAGCTGTGGGGAGGACCCTGGTACAGAGTCAAATCCCCTGACACCCCGGCTGTGCAGCCGATGCTCTGTAGGCTGTTAAATGCCCTGCAAACCCTTTTTGGTGTTGGTAAAACAGTCTGTAGTTGGGACACGTCAGTGTATAAGAGTGAATAAAACAAATATGTGTATTTAAAATTCAGTTTTCACAAAGTGTTAAAAGAGAAATTGAAATGAAGCTGAAGATTATTGATAAATGTTCAGATAATCAAAATGAAATAGTGTTTCAGTCGTATTTGGCTGAGCATGTGAAACCATAGTCCGATACATCTGTTGCCAGGTACCTATTTTTGTGGGGAGGCAGGGACCGTTTTCATTTGAGTTATTTGTTCTAATCAAAATTGGAGAAACTAATAAAGTACCGAAAAAGAAGACAGCTATTTCTTACTTTTCCAGTCAGCGGATTGAAAACTAGATGTGGACCCATAAGGTCGTCTTGTTTTAGCCCTGAAAACAAAAAGTTAATGAATGGTATTCCTTGCCATCTGATATTATTTCCTTCTTTCTAATAAATGTGGTTTAAACATACACCGTGTATTCATAAATGCAGTTTTTGTTTATATGTGGCATTAATGATCATTATTAATAGGGAGTTTTGAAGGCGTTTTTTACTTATCACGCTGCATTTGGACAGAGATCTAACAGATTACAAGAGGGCTGTAGATAAACAGAGCTATAAACTCACTGACATGTTTGTATATTTCTGGTTAAGAAAGGAAGTAACAGGTCTGTTACTGCTGTAACTGCTATGTTTAGTTGCTGATGGCCTTTTTTTTTTTTTATTTGCCAAAAGATGAGAAACCACTTCATTAGGAAGAGCACTAAAGTGCACTAAAAGAAAAAAAAATAAAAATTAAAAACCCATGAATGGTGAAGGAGTCTTTATTTAAATCAGTTCACTTTCATGCCTGCGCTTCTCTTTGGCTGCTTGTTGGACGCTCTGCGTTGGCCACTTGTCAGTGATGATGTCAAGTATAAACTTCTTCCTCTCATGCAAATACACTGTTTACTGGAGGATTTGGTCTCCCAACAGTTGCAGATTTCTGTAACACAAAATCCAAGGTCAGCTGGTGTTTGCTGAAGCTGGAGCCAGTGGCTTCTCCGGCTCTGGCTGCACAAGAGTTTCCATTCTATACCTCTGCCTTATAAATCTCCATTTTTTCCAA
>VXBH01004419.1:659376-739788 GCA_013400035.1 Rynchops niger | reverse complement strand
AAAAAAAAAGAGGGGGAGTTGCGCTACAGAAGCAAATGTGCAGCATTGGGTTTTTAATTTTTAATATTTATTATCATTTAATGTAAGGCATGCTTGGAACACTGCCAAAATTGCTTCTGCAGTAATACACTTGATTGGTGTGAGTAATGTGCAGGTCTGTTCTTAACCTTGTGAAAGTCTTCCAAAGGCTTGGGGTATTTTCAGAAATTTGAGGTGAAGTTTTATTTTCCTCCCTTGGTGTGTCTCAACAACTATAAAATCCTTAGTATGGTTTTAGTCTCTGCAAAATGTGAGCTTAGTATATTGTTACAGTGTGTTATTTCCAGCCTCCTTTCATTTCTAGATATTACACTGTAATTAGGGTGTGGATTTTAGGGTTTTTGTTCACCAAAGCTTTGGTAATTCTGGGATCGGAGGCCGGGAGCTGCTCTTCTGACAGCTGTGATAGAGAGAGGTAGTTCTCCCAGCTGCTTCTCAGAGAGCAAAGTTTGTTACTCCCCTGTTGACAAAACGAGAGGATGAGTGAGCAGAGGAATGTTTTGGCGTATGGGAAATCGGGTATTCCGGACAGAAGAAATCAGCGTACTTTGGGGCTGATGGGGTTAAATTGCCCTTTGTCAAGCTTTAAGGGATCTTGGTGCTTAAAATAAATTAAAGCAGGCTGGCTTGGGCTTACCAATGTGCTCAAATTTGAGGGTTTGTTTTGTTTTTGTTTTTGTTTTTTTAATTTGGCTAAGCTTGCTTTGAAACAGCAGCAGCCCGCAGAGGCGCGGGGTGGCCGGGCTGTGAGGTACCTCTGGAGGTCACACCTAAGCAGGGCTGGCGTTGAGGTCCACTCAGGACATGAAACCTGTGCCTGGAAGAGGATAGTCTAGCAAGAAGAGGGGTTGCAGTTTTTCCCTTCCCAAGTCCTCCTCTGCCTTTTAGAGGGGGTCTGTCTTTCCGCAGTTTGTCCTGCCTTTCTCAGCTCTGCATGCTCAAGGCTCCTTGTGGGAAGGTCTCGGTCAGTTGCAGCTGAGTGGAGATGGGGTGGAGGAGCATGGGGCTGCTCCTCATGTCCGGGGGATGCCTGCAAATGTGAGATGGATGCTCAGTAGGCTTCTGCAAGCAAAGGTTGGCTAGTGCTCTGCCTGCCTGCAAAATACTCGGAAATACTCAGCCTTATCTGCTCTAAGAGCAGGAAAAACAACAGCAGAACGGTGGTGCCCAGCCGTGGCGTGGTAAGCCATTATGGTACCTTGTAATATTCCTCCAAAAATACTGGTGAAACAGGGGAGTGTGGGCATTGAGCCAGACGGTTCAGCAGGCTGAGTTGTGATGCTGAAACTGTTAACTCGGTCCAGTCGCAGGTGGGTTTTCTTGTCGTAAAATGTTACACAGAGCATTGTGGACTATTTTAAATAATTTCTTAGGATTCTGTTTAGATTCAAACGTTAAATGAGTTTTCTCCCCGTTGTTGAGATTTACAAGAAGAGTGTTAAAAATGGGAAGAAATGGGTATTAGCAGGCATGCCAGGAGCAGTCTGCAAACACACATCTATCTCTGCGGGGAGCCAGCTGGGTCCGGACGGACTCGTGGATTCAGCTCACCTACAGCTCCGATGGTGGCAGTTGGTGTTGGGAGAGCCTGTGGGATGGTCTCCACCCTCCTTTCCCCTCTGGGAACCTCACACTGGGTCATCTAGAATGCCTCATATGAGGTCAGGTAGTTGCTTTGGGGTTATTATAGGTTTCATGTTGCACGAAACTATTTTTACAGCATTCAGACTGCAGACTTGCCTTAGAAGTAGTACAGAGAGTTTTCAGAGGAACAATCTGCTGTGTCTCTGTTGACATGGACCATCTATACGCCAGAGGCCCACTATAGTAAGCTGGCAAGCTGGCTAGGCTTCGCGTGCTTGTATTTCTCTGCACGTTGGAAAACATAATATGCATGTGCTTAGGAAGAACAAGAGTTTTTTGTGACGCAACTAACTTTTCTTATAGGACCAAAGACTACAATGCTTCGTCTAGCTGTAAAGTTTTTCCCTCCAGACCCGGGTCAGTTGCAAGAGGAATATACTAGGTAAAGTATTCCTTGAAGAATTTGATTTGTATTACCTACTGAAATAAAAGGAAGGGAAGAGTATAGGAGGACATTGCATCTGTTTCCAAACAACATTTCAAAACATTCCAAAACATTCATAAAAAGATACCAAAATTGGTTTGGGTTACCGAGTCAGTCCTTATGAGCATACTTTCAAGGCTGCCGGGTTTTTCTTCTAGCCTTTTATGTTTTACAGGCAGTTTTTTACTTACACAAAACTGTTAAACAGAAATCTACTCCCCTTTAACAACTGAATGGAAAATACTTTAGTTAAATGAGTATAGCAGTATAAGAAAAGGAAATTTAATTTCTTACTGTGTTTTTAGGCTGCTAACATTATAGTCCTGGAAAATGCAACCACTTAGTAAATAATTTGAGTGCTAGCAGAAATGCTTATTATTTTCCCTAACAATATACTGGAATCAGTGATGTTCTCCCATCCTTGTTCTAATAGATAAAATCACTTGAAGTGTTCATTAAGTTACTTTCCGACTAAAAATTACAGCTGCTGTTACTTGACAAATCAAACTTGTTACAAGTGTGGTTTTCCTTCTGCTTCCTTGTCCCTGCATGTTCATCTATGCTGATAAATTGCACTGGATTAGTCACGGGTTGTTTGGTTTGATTTGACCATCCTTGGTAGCAAGGCTTCTATGTTACCTTGGTTTTGGAGAGAGGAAGAATTAGGAGATGCTGGTTTTACGAAATACCGCTCGGTCGTTCTACTGTTCTTTCACATGTCAAGGTGGTACTTGTAACTCTCTCTCAGGTACCTGTTTGCGTTGCAAATCAAGAGAGACTTGGCAGAGGAACGACTGACCTGCAGTGACAATACGGCTGCTCTTCTAGTCTCTCACCTTCTGCAATGTGAGTATCTATCTCAACTGTGGTGACATCGGGTGATGTTGCCGTTGAAAAGTGTACAGAAGTTTTTGGTAACTAAAAGCATTTTCTGTCTCGCCGTATTTCCTTCTGTATGTGCAGTAAACCTGTTGATTTTGAACGCTGGGGTTGTCATCAGGGCTACCTGTGGTGAGGAACAGTTGGGGCTTATGCAGGAGATCACAGAATCTTTAGAGTTGGAAGGGACCTCTAGAGACCATCCAGTCCCACTCCCCTGCTAAAGCAGGATTGCCCAGAGCACATCCCTCAGGACTGTGTCCAGGCGGGTCTGGAAAGCCTCCAGAGAAGGGACTCCACACCCTCCCTGGGCAGCCTGTGCCAGGGCTCTGTCACCCTCACCGTAAAGAAGTTCTTCCGTGTATTTGAACGGAACTTCCCATGTTCCAACTTGTGCCCATTGCCCCCCGTCCTGTCACTGGGAACCACTGAGATAGCTGTGGCTTCATGGAGAATGCACGAAACCAGCCTCCTTCTGCATTCTCCATTTTCCCTGGCTCTGCAAACCAGGTCACTAGCACTCCTCATCTTCCAGACAGCTGCTCCTGTCTGCCTCTGTGCTTCCTTGGTTTCCTTACTCACTTTGCCTGGGGCTGGGGGGAGATAAGTGTGTAAAGACTGGGCCGAAATAAAACTAGAAACGTGCCAGAACAAGTTGGGCAGCGGAGCTGTCAGCAGCCTTCCTCCTTACTGGCAATGCAAGTGGAAATGGGAAGCAATTGATTTGGAAGCTCTCTGTGTTGCTGCTTGCTCAGTCTTTACGCGCCTAAAGACCTAAAAACGTGGCCTTTGAGACAAGCAGGTTGAAAAACTTGAATGGGTTCAGACACCAACTCAGTTTGAGCAGCAGCCAAATGATGGCGTGTTCACCACGTTTGTAACCTGAGCTGCAGAAACGGGGGGCTGTGCCTCCTTGCTGGCTTGAAACAAAAGCTGTTAAATGAGACTTCTTCACACGTGCACTGCTAAATAGTTATTAGTTATATAATTCTGTACTGTCATATAATAATTATACAATGACGATAATACTCGTTACGGTGATTTTACTGGACGAGCAAATCTGTCTTGTGCGCGTGCATCAACGAGGGACACAGGTCGAATGTGCCGATGGTTTTCCAGCGTTCAGTTCTGTGCTCCGCAGGGCAGCGTGGAGCTAGGGAGCAAATCTCAGCGGCTGGCCTGGCCGGGCTTGCTCCTACCCTACTGGGAAACTAGAGGTGCAAAAGAACATGATTATTTTTAACATAAGCTATTTTACAAAAATGCCTGACTTTTTTTTTTTTTTTTTCTTTTTTCTTTTTCCCCTTGATGTTTTGTATGCTGGCTTGATTTTAAACAGGATATTGCTGTGTTCTTATTTAGAACAGCTGCCTTGGATGCGATTATTAGTTCACTTAGTCCCCTCCTTTCTCTGGCAGTGGATGATGGCAGATGCTATGGGGGAGCCCTCAGAAAGGGAACAAGCATATGGTGGTACTTCCCCTGCTGCGTCCATCCAGTAATCTTTGCATGTGGCCTTACTAAGTCAAAGATTGACTCTGCAACTCTTCGTTTAGTTGCCCTTAAAGAACTTTGCTTCCGTGCATTTGTCGAACTTTTGAATTTGATTATATTTTTGGCATTTTTCTGTGAAAATGAGCTTCACAGCTTAGGTTTTCGGAGGTTTGTAGGATAACGTATACCCTTGTGTCTTTTTAAAACCTTGGCATTTTAGTTTAATACTGTAACTTCATATTTTATTATCAGAAAAACTTTTACAAAAATTTATTTATTCAACTACTAATTTCTGTATATATGTCTGCCATGTCTTCTGCTTGCTTCACGCTTTTCTTTTCCAAGCCAAAGACTTCTGGCCTTTTCCATGTCTTATCAGATGGAAGCTGTTCCACACTTTTGATTTATGCCTTTTTCTTCAGTAAATCTCTTCCTAAATCCACAGCATCCTTTCTGAAAGGCATGAATATGTGAAGGGGAGAGCAAAGGTCAAGATGTATGTGCTGTGGGGATTTATAGCCACGTAACACTGCTTTCTCTTTTTGCTACGTATTTATTTTTGGACAGTTCCTAAAATCCGATTTGCCCTCTTCCCAAGTAGGCTTGTCCATAACTGTTTCACATATATTTAGCAAAATAAAATTGGAAAATATGCTGGTTTGATATAAGCTATCTGTGAGGAAGAAATGTTTAGACGACTTCATGGGTCTTCTCTAAGTCTCACATCTTTGACTGTAGAGACGTCCGACGTTTCCAAACGATGTTAAAATACTGCTATAATCCCCTAGAAGTCTGCTTGGGATAAATGTGTTTTGTAAAATGAAGCTGACTACAAAGCATAATGCACAAATTTGAAGCACCTAAAGGAGAACGCGTTCTGCCTCTTGGGATTTCTCATTCCTTACCAAGTATTTTCTGTCATTGTTTGTTTTCCATTGTTTCTTCTTATTCTAATGTTGTTTTGTTTTCTGTAATAGCTGAAATAGGGGATTTCGACGAAACCGAGGATCGAGAACACCTTAAAACAAACCAGTATTTGCCAAACCAGGAAAGAATTGAAGGAAAGATTCTGGAGTTCCACAGGAAGCACGTGTAAGTGAGGATTAACGTATTACCCCAACGTATGCTCCTGGGGAGCGGATGGACTTGCCTGGTGGAGGTCTAGCATGCTGCGCAATTGCATGATGTTAAGATCATATAAGTTAAACACCATCTACATCTAACAATAAAAGTTGGCTGAAGCAATAGTTACATGATTAGGACACAGTTGTTGGGCAGTAGTTTCTCTCAAGTGATTTTTTCGGCATACCTTTAATAATATACCAAAGAAAGCTATCCTGAACTTGGAGTAATAGCTTTAGGTAAAATCATTCTTCAGGATTTCCAGTCTACAAAGGTTAAATTCAGCTTGCCCTCAAATGCATAAGTCTTGCTTTTGTCGAGATAATAAGAAATCAATTGCATTGTGTTCATTCTGTCCTCAGTAAGCATAAAGGAAATGGAGAAGGATGGAGGGAGTGGGGGAGAAATAACTTCAATCAGAATTTATGCAGTACTTTACCTCACAGCTGGAGTACTTTTGAAATCAGAAAAGTTTATCAGGGATAAAGAAACTATTTGCCACAAATATAAAATTAATTCCAGTACAGTCAGGGACTGCAGAAACGAATGCTTTATTATTTGAAATGCCCGCTTCTCCCGTTGTGCACGTTCAGTGTACAGTGAGGTTGTGTGTTTTATGGTCTAATCTGTCTAGTCTTAAAATGTGAAGATCTGCTGGCTGTGTGCAGGGCAAAATATTTTTATAAGAAGATGTGGAGCCGGCAGTGGACGTGGTGCTCGTGAAAGAGAAGTCAGCCTAGGGGGAGGCTCTGTTGTGACCACAATACTACTCAGAAGATCAGGGGTTGCATTGTACAGTCTACTTTTGCCACAGCTTCGTTCTTTTAGGCTTTTAAGCGCACAATATTGCTGAAAATGTACAGACTGTTACCTGCCACAATGGTCCTAACCTCGCTTGTGCAGTTCTCAGAGTTGACAGGTTAAATTGAGAGAAGGGGGTTGATAAAATGGCGATAGAGGTTTGATTTTTACCAGGTAGGTCTTTCTTTTCTGTAAGTTTTGAGACCTTGCGTATTAGGATTTAGCAGTTTGAATTGCTTTTCTTAGTTGCGAATATCCACATCGCAGTTCATGATGTATGGTTAGGTGTTATAATCCAAATCCTACGTTAGAAATTTAAATTTTGCTTTTGCTCTGCATGGGTAAACGCAGGGATTACTGCTGGCTGATTTTCTTTTAGGACAGAACACGGAGGTTTTTCAGGGTAGCATCTGTGTTTAAGGCTGACATCCTGTATTATTAGAAATCAATTCCTGAGAATTTCAATAATTAACTATTTGCTTTTTATGGTCGCACATTTTCAGTTGTACTGAAATTATCGGTACGGATGGATTTTAAGCTTGGTTGATTCTTGATGAAATCAGATGTTTGTTACTTTTTTCTGCTTTTGAACCTTTGAGGTGCAGGTGGAAGTGATGAAAGAACAAACTAAATGTTGTGTTGAAGTAGTTTGAAGTAATTTTGGAGTAAATTAAAATGTATGCGAGGATTCTTCACTTTGGGAGAAGGTAGCTGAGGGAGGGAAACCATTAATTGCACAGAAATACCTCGTAATTTTTCTCGCGTCAAAAGAGAAGTGCTGAAACAATTAGGCAGTAACTTCAAAGCAAATAAAAAGAAAAGGAGGAACATCCTTTTCACAGAACTCGTAATGACATTGTGAAACTGCTGCAGATGCTGTGGAGTCTAAAGCTACAAATGGCTTCATGAAAGGGTTTGATGACATCATGCAGCATAGGCTGATGGCTTTAAAATTTGAGATGAAATGTGTGATTTTGTAAGTCTGGCATAAGTACACCCAGACCATCCACAGGACAATCCGTTGTTAATCACATGCCTGGATCCGATTGAGTTGCTTCTGCTTGCGGGGAATTTTCTTGGTTTACTTTTCTTGATGGAGAGGTCGTGACTGTCTTCTGAGTGAGTCAGGGACTGGTAATTTTATTAATTAGGTTTGAGCTTATTTCAAACAAGTTACTTCTAATCATTCTTTACAGTAAGAACAGTTTGTATTTTTGCCTGTCAGGAAGAAGTCAGAGGAAGGTTAATAGGAAAACATTCCTCGCTTCATAAGCGTACTTTTCATTGGTTTAATGAGAATTGCATCTAATATAGCCATATTATTAAAATTATTGCAAATCTTATTTTAAAGCAATATTTTAGAAGAGTACATTCCAACCACAGTAAGTTTTATAGCTGAGGCCTGTGGTTAGAACAGGTTACAATCGAACGTTAGTGATACTTGAGTACCTTGAACGCGTGTTTTAAATCCCCTGCGCCTTTGGAAAAAATTTTGTTAGAGATGTAATTTTGGAAGCACTGCTGTCCTAAAAACTGCTGAGACTTCCTTACATGTCTCTTCTCTCTTCCCTTACCCAGGGAGTATTGGCCACCCTTTTCCCATTTTTATTAGGAGTTGTGAAGGTCCCATGCTTTCTCAGAGTTTAGGCACATTTTCCCTCATTTCTGTTCCAAGGAGCAAGTGGGAATATGAACCCTGAGTGCTCGCCTCCTTCCTGGTGGCATGCAGTGTGGTTAAATGCACAAAACGCTTCTCTTTCTCATCATCGTTGTGTGTCGTGTTTTTGGTTTTGCATTTTATTTTCATTTTTTATTTCCATCGGTTGACCTTATTATTCCCTCACCTGTGGCAGACTGTTATTTTCTTCCACCGATGATTGCTTTTGACAGAGACTTCCCGTATAAACAGAGCCTTTAGGAAAAGAAACCCATTTCTGGCAGGATGGCTCATCTCCGGATCACCACGGCATCATCACCTTCCTGCCTTGGTTTTCCTTCTTTGCAGCCCTTGCTTTGCCCTGGACACCCTTCCTCATATACCGGTTTGCAGGGGTTTTCTGTCTCCTATCAAGTGGGAGCATCGATTTGGCTTTCTCAGGCTGGAGTTGCAGCGGGACGCCTTCCGGGCCGTGCGTGAGCTGAGGGAGCGGGAGAACGCGTGTGCTCTTGGATAGCACTGTGGAGTGGCTCTTCACATTAAAAAGTTGCGGTTTGATTATTTTTTTTTTTCAATTACTTCACCGTAGCTATTAGAACAAGTAGAAGAACATAAAGCTGAATAAAACAGAATCTGTATATCCAATCCATTCTGTATCAGAAGAAGAGAAAATATATTGAGAAGGTTGTATTCAGAAAGGTGGGAATTGAAAGCTTATATTATATTAAATATCCTTTAATTTTCTTTCACTTTTCCAAATACTTTTTTTTACTTTCACATATATAGAAATATGGTTTTCATGTTCAACTTTGCAAATGCAGTAACAGTAAACAAGATGAGTTGTATTTTTAGTCTAGCACATTACTTAATTGTTTCAGCAAGAGCCTCAATTAACTTATTTCTATAGTTTATAAAATTAAAAACGTTTATATTTTGAAGATGGTGCAGTTAAATCCTGGCACCCCGGACACTTGCAATGTTTACTGCCTTCCTGCAAGTAGCGTGAGTAGAATGCGTGGTGCAGGGTGAGTGTAGTCCAGAATTAAACATAACACAATTTGCTTGCGTTCAGATGGCTGTGGGGTTTTGTTGTGTGTACTTACATGAATCAGGAAAGAAACAGAAGATTTGATAGATGTATATTTACCCTTACTGTTATCCCTCATGTCCTTTCATAAGTTGTTAGCTTAGTCGTCTATGATATAAATTCTTTTCGAAAACAGGACGTTCATAAACTGTTTTTAAATTAGAAAAACTACAACTTGAGGTTGCAACACAGTCTAAACAATCTCTGCACGTGCATTGTTTTGATACTTCATCTTAAAATTATGTATTAATCACTGGTTTTAAGTGCTCTGTAAATCACCTAACGTTTAACAGCATTTATTTTTGAATCAGTTGCCACGTGAATATTGTAACATGCTACCGATATTTGTGTAGATGGATGTATGTAAGGAACCGTTCCACTAAAACCTATTGCCTTGACAACAGCTTTTGCTGGAAGATGCTAGTAATAGATAGACTGTTGTCCATTGACCTGGGGAAGACTAAGTAGATTTATCTGCTTAATGGATGAACAAAATTAGACCAGATTGTTTTCAGGCTGGTCTGTGCAGCTTAGTCTGCAAGCAAACATCTGAGGGTAATTACTCTGAAACCGCTTCTCGTTTGTAACCGTTTGTGGTGCAGCACGAGCTGGCTGGCATCACTCACGGCTTTCCCCACTCAAGGCTCTTCGGTAGGCGCAGGCAGGTTGTTGTGCGTGAGAACACTCTTAAAATTATTTTTTTATTCTTTCTGAGATGCGCTGTGCTTTGGATCATGTCTAATGGAACAAGAAATGACTGTTAATGGCTCTGCGTCAGTTATACCGGACTGTTTATGAAGAATTTCTAGTACTATGTAGCTCCAATTTTCTAGTTGCCATTTTATCCTAATTTTTGTTTCCCTTGTTCAGCTCCCCTTCCCAGCCTTTGGTAACCTTAGCATCTTCAGCATCCTCTTTAAAAGACAAAGCACCACTTTCATTCTTAACGTCGCTCTACTCAGAAGAATTACAGCAGGAATTAGTGTGGGTGGGAGTTGCGCACAGTGCTCTTAGAGTGTAAGTCAGGAACCTGTGGCCAAAATGAGTATTTATGATCTACCTTTTTTGTCTTGTATGTGTTCAATAAACAGGAACCGTGGTGGTTCCGCTGTTTTAATTCAGTTAAGGAATCTGTGGAAGAAATGCTAGTAACACTTAAAGCCCGTATAAAAGCACTTCTGGGATTACTCATTTCAGTAAGGGGAGAGAAATCTGCTTTACCAGTTTAAGGTCTGAGATATAACTAATACGGGTGGTGGTAACACTGGTAGAAATGCAATTACAAGACACTTGATGTAGTTTGGCATTTCTTTTTCCATTTGAAATCAGATTTTTGTTCCTCTGTATTTGTTTTTTACAATCCCTTTATACGTGCACAGTCGTACAATACTGACGTTTGGATAAGGTTGGAACTATGGACTGAACTTGTCAAGTTAAGAACTTCACTGAATCCCTGCTTTCTCCAGTTGGCAAAGAACAATTTTGGATTTCCTGTTGTAGTGTTTTAGATTATTTTTTTTTTTTTTCCCCTCCAGGATGAATAAGGCAATAGCGAACCGTTGAAATCCTATCGCCAAATGTATGTGCGTTCAGGCTTACTTTTCTCAGCGCATTTTTGTGCATGTGTGTGTTTTAGTCTAAGGAGCATTTTACTAAGAATCAAAGAAGCATTGTTTCTCCTAACGGCTTCCATTTTTAAAATGGTAACATACTAAACAAGTTTCATAATTGCATTCTGAATTTTAGAGACAGTTCCTACACGCAGTTCATATATATTGTCCCTATTTTCCCTATTTTTGATAAACTCAAATGTAATAATCATTCACTTCAATATTCTCAATTTTCTTCGATTCTCAATTAAAAGAAATCTATGTGGAGCAAAGAAGTTGTTTAATCTAAAACATGACTGTAGGTCGGCAGAAGGAGGTATTTTTAAGGAGCATGCCTAGAAAGGCAAGTCAGGGTAGCAGGAGAATTTATTCAATACCGATGTTGTGGTTGGCACCACATATAGTACACAAAAATAGATCATGCTACAGATAGTTTATCAGCTGTTTTAATTAAATGAAATACATATTTATGGATGGAAGGCCATTTCTTGGAAAAGAGGATTTTTTTACATCTGTCTTCGTATATGCAGGAGTCTAATCTGATTTCATCGCTAGTTGTAAACAGAATAATCATCAATTTTTATCGCCTGTGTCTTCCTTGTACCATTACGTTTATCCCAGCGAACTTGCGCGTTGCAGGAACTACTCAGTCGACGCACTAGCATAGGTGGCTTGTGCAGCACTTGCTCGGAAGTAGCGTAATATGTGTTATTTCTAATAATTTTCAGTAGGGATGCAGGGGTCACTTTATCCGGCTGTGGCTGGAGCAGCGTTGCTGGTCCCAATGCCCCAGCAGGTCCTGTGCCGCTTGTGTTTCCCTGGAGTTAGCACAGGAGACGGGTCTCCTGCTTTAGCTCGTCCTCCTCGACCATATTTGTGCCTAAAATTGGCCAGTAGTCTTGTCTTGCAGGATGGTTTTAGTTCAGAGACTACCTTAGTCAGGCGACAGCTTCTGTTTGTCATAAGGACTTTTTTACTTTGCAGTGCAACTGGGGCATGGTTCAGGAGCAAGAACTCCTGCATTTCCACAGCGGGATTTGTTTGTTCTTGGAATATCCCCAACCCCCCGTCAAGACCCCCGAACTGATACGGACAGGTTTGACTTGTAGGGAAAAAGTCTCATTGACGCAAGTACCAGTGCTTCACTAGATCAATTCAAGGCTTGTGAAATCACGTATTTTGGTGTGGACCACATTTTGGTGTCTTGGCCTTCGTGTGCCTTGGTGGCACGAGAGCTCAGCGCCGCCTTCTGTGTCCCGGGCAAGAGGCATTTCAGGCACCCACCTCTCCTGCTCGGTGGATTGCTCTCTGCTCTGGCTCTGTGGACCAGACCAGGCACACGGGACATGGCCACCCCTTCTGTTCCAGATGGAAAATGCACTGTAATCCAGTAAACTCCCCCTCGTGGAGAAAAATATGCCGGTAAGGAAATAAAAAAAAAAAACAAAAACAAAACAAACAAAAAAAAAAGAAGATACAGGACGGTTTGTCATGCAGGGAAACAAAACGTTAGTTGCTTGTCTTCAGGAAACTTGTGGAGAAATAAGTGAAGGCTGAATCTGTGACTGGTGCATGCCAGAGTCTGTAGTAGTCTCTTTATTGCTTGCTTGGCCTTTGTGCACGCTCAAAAAGGAGGTGCTCCTTGTGTGTACATTTTCCTCCTGTTTTCAGAGTCATTTCAACAGCAGATGATACTTCAAAACCCATTTTTAAAATCCTTCTCTGGATTCGTTGGCAAAGAGGGAATTGGGCAGCCAAAGGCTGGGGGAATGCATTGCACCTGGTAGTACCGGTGTAATAAGTCTGATGTAGTCCCGAAACCCTGCCTGAAATGGGTCATTCTCTTGCAGTATTTGCTTTGTTCCTATTGCGTTGGCTGTGCAGCTCTCTCACCTCTGACTTTTTATCCGGTTAGTATTAATGTGTGTACAAGCAAGTAGAAGAAGGAGCATTGTGGATTGAGTTCTGATTTGTTCAACTTCACTGTTTCTAAACTGAAAAAGCTCTGAACTAGTTAAAATTCCTTTCAGTGCTTCTATGGGGTGCCTTTCAGGTTGGTCATCTGCCGTTGCATATTGCTCCTATTACAAAAGTTTCAGTGTGATACTTGGAGAGAAACTGCCCAACTAGATGAGACAGAAAATTCTCATTTAGAGCCAGACTTAAGTGCGTTGCCATGCTGGCAATATTGCAAAATCAGATTGTTGTTAAAACATTATTTTTCTTCCTCACTGTAGGGGTCAAACTCCTGCTGAATCAGACTTTCAAGTGCTTGAAATTGCTCGGAAGCTGGAGATGTATGGTATCAGATTTCACCTTGCATCTGACCGTGAGGGCACCAAAATTAATCTCGCCGTTTCACACATGGGTGTGCTGGTATTCCAGGTAAGGCGGGCAGAGCGGGCTGGGTACCTGTGTCTGTCTTTCCAGTAGCACCTCTTGGGAGTAAATCTCTCATTTTAACCTCAGACGTATCTGATGATTTTTTAACTTAGCATATTTTTGTGGTCAAGGGAATGTCATTTAAGCCCCCAAAATATTGCTTAGTGCAGTTTGCCCTTGTTGCTACAGAGAGAAGAGCATCAAAACCCACAAAATCAGTAGTGACCCTGAAGTAGAAGGGTTTTTGTTGTCTGTTTGAAAGGTACCTATGCGTACAGAGAAAATCATCAATTCGTTTGGTACAGCCCTGGAACAAATCCGTAGTCCTGGAATTTTGGTGCAGTTTCCCTTGTTTTAATGTATGTTGTATTTTTGCCGGGATGACACTGCTCTTAGTGTATAGAAGTGCTATTTCATTGAAGTGATTGGACCAATTAGAATTACTCCTTTTGTCATATTAAATAAGCGACTTTAAGATCAGAGTTCTGTTTGTGAATACCATCATATTTGCCTCCCCCCAAAACACACAGGCAGCTGACCTACTGAAATATTTCCGTTTGGGCACTCATTTTCCGTTCATTTCATGTCTTACCAGTTCTTTTGTTGCTGCGGGGCGGCTTCTTTTTGGAGATGCATCAGGCACTGCAGTCCTGCAGTTCCTCTTGGCCTCTCAGCCCTTCATCATTTCAGCTCATTTGAGTCTTTCTCTTGACGTACCATTTTCCGTCTCCCATTGCTTATAGAGGGTGACAAGAGAATCGCTTCCCTGAGACTTTGGGAGCCAAGGGTACGGGGAGGGGAGGGCTGGTGTAGGGCAGCAGGGTGAAGGCAGAGCCTGGTTTTATCTCAGTTTTAGCCAAATAAACAGGGTTTGTGAGCAAGACCTTGACAGGGTTCCTCATGTGTGGCAATTACTCCTCAGGATATTGTACTGCCAAATTAGAAAAATCAACTTGGAGGAGTGCGTCTAGAGTTCTGGGCAGAAGAAAAGGAAACCATGTTAAATAAAATGGAACTCTTGTCTTGCATGTACCATAAAGTATTGTCAATATTGATGACGTTGAAACGTTTCTTTCCCATCCAGTTTTCTAGGTTTCCATTCAGTTTTCTGAGACGGAGAGACATCACACACTTGTACCTGTTCCTGTACTGAAAGATAAAATTGTTTAAGGGAATATTGTCACCAGGAATAAAAATCCAACAGAATGGCTCGGGGGGTGGCGTGTGTGCACGTGTCTGTATGCCTGCAGCGGAATTTTGTTTGCTGCTCTTCTGAAACTTTTGCCAACTTGTAACTGTTGTCATTTTAATTCAGGGTAACACGAAAATCAATACCTTCAACTGGTCAAAGGTCCGTAAACTAAGCTTCAAGAGGAAAAGATTTCTTATTAAACTCCACCCAGAGGTCTGTGTAAGTTTTACTGTAATAGTAAGCTGGTCAGTGTTGAAAAAAGCCACGTATACTTAATTTTATGATGAAAAAGTCTGGAGTTTGTAGTTTTATAAGACAACTTCAGTGGGGTAGGCTTGGCTTCATCATTCCAGTAAAAATCTTTCCTTTTTTACCCTATGACTGTTGTCTGAGGTTTTTAGGTTTCATGAATCGGACTCCTTTTATCCTTGACATAGACACACACATGTGTAAATGTAAGATGGGGGGTGGGGGGGAAGGAAAACTAAGTATCTGATACATCCTGCCTCGTTACTTTTACTCTGAAAAAGTTACATTTAATTTTTCCCTTGGATATAAATGGAAGTTAATACTCTTATGAGCCCTCTGATCCGTTATCGTTAAAATGAACAAAGGTAACTTAAGCATTGAAATAGCAAATCTCTGCTGTTCAGGCAAAAGAGTGTTAGGGGGTGCTTCTGGCTGTAGCTCCTTAAACGAACACTATAATACGCTCCTGACACAAACGGTGACTGTTTGCTCCAGGAACACGTTGAATATGTGCTGCTCAAATGAAAAATCTGGTTGAGAGTTCCTTGATTCAAATGAGAATAACCTGATAGACCTCAGGAAAGAATAGATATGGCTGAGGTTATATTGTTGGAACTTAATTTTAGGGACTGTGTGATTACTCTTGCTACAGCCTTATCTCTTTTGTATGTATGTATAGCAGAGCATAATTTTTCATGCTTGGCTGATTTACAGTAGGTGTTTTTGACTGCAGATATCATCGAAGTTGTTGCTTCCACACTGTATGACTAGATTACGTTCAACGCAGGGTTGTATTAAAATGGGGGGGAAGTGTTTGGACATCAAGGAAACCTGCAGGGGGACACGCTGTCTGCATGTGTAGTAATGTGTCTCACAAAGAGACCCACAGACATTTCTTGTGATAACTGTACACTGACATACACAGTATTTTCCAGCCTCGTCTAAATTTTAGGAAGTAAGACAAGCGTCAGAACTTCTAAGGAAAAAGTAATTTCAAATCACTACTATTTCGCTTAAATATTTTAATTTATTTTAAATTACTAGCTTCCTGATCCATATTTCTTAAGGTGGATTATATTGAGCATGTTTCTAAAGTCAAGTGCATTTTAAATGTTTTTACAGTTTCAAGGTGAACAAATATTTTTGAAAGCTATTAAAGTATTTAAACTACATTCAGAATTACTTCCATTGCTTTAAGGCGTATGTGAAGTGACTTAGCAGAATACTCGTCTCACTGGGGTTCAGCCTTTTTGTTGGCACCTGTTTGTACTTTTCCTTTTCTCCTCTGTTGCTATTTTATGTGCTACTTAACTTTTATGTTTTGTTCCCAGGGCCCGTATCAAGATACGTTGGAGTTTCTTTTGGGAAGTAGGGATGAATGTAAAAACTTCTGGAAAATCTGTGTTGAATATCACACGTTCTTTAGGCTCTTCGATCAGCCAAAGCCAAAGGCTAAAGCAGTGTTCTTCACCAGAGGGTCATCATTCAGATACAGGTAAGGAGAAGCAACAGATTTATTAAAGCTGAATTCCTTATATCTTAGAAAATGAGAACAAAAGGAAAAAGCATTCTGAAGTCATTCCACCTGTAATTCTCACCCACTGTGTTTCATAACGTTTGTACTTTTGTGGGTTCACAGTGGACGAACACAGAAGCAACTAGTGGATTATATTAAAGACAGTGGGATGAAGAAAACCCCATACGAAAGGTAGGTGCAAATAATTTCTAAGGTGAAAAGTAGTTGAGACTTTCACAGTGCCCTTATTTCCTAAAGTGCAGTGTTTCTAAATGATGCTGGGAGGTACAGTCATTTGCTGACGTCTCGGTTACTAAGGTCTACCTCGCATTTAAGGTGACTGAACTAAATGTAAAAAAAACTTATGATTTAGTGATGATGTAAAGAAGCTTAGGAGAGTTTCAGTCCTGCGGTTTAATGTCTGTAGGTAATGTGTGACTTGACCATGTGAAAGTTCATTATGTGTCAAAGGTTCACTGAAATGAGTGAGGACTTCCCTGTATGTCACTGTAGCTATGCAAGTAACCAGCGGCAGAGCGCGTAATTGAACTTGAGATCTGCAAGTCTGAAACTGTGACCTTAAATACTCATTCATTTCTAAGCATATAAATAAGTAAATTAATAATGTGCCTTTTCATTATAGAATTGTCATCTATTTATTTGACTATGAAACCATCCTGTGTGGGAAATTCCTCATAGTCTTTCATCTGACAGATTATAGGAACTTCACAGGAATTTTTTAAAGTTTGCATTAATCTACTATTAATAAATATTTTTAATGTCTTGGACTCCAGTTGAGCTCCTTTTCTGTATGAAAGATTGATTGTCTGGTAAATTATTGACATAGAATGAATCTAACCATGATTGCGATGCAGGATACCACTTTTTGCAATGTAACATACAGAATTCTATGTGCCATAAATGATATGGTTGATTGAATCGTAAGTTGTTTGTAAAATCGTTACACATTAACTCGTTCTGTTTTTGAAGCCGTTCATTTGTAGATGTTTGTACTGATGACAAAGGAAGACGTTAACTAAGTGTGCTATTTAGCCTAGTCTATTGCCCCAAGTTGCTCTTGAGTTCCTCTTCAGTGGTATGAGTGATCTGGATCTTGTTTTATTCCATTTTCTGTACGTTTCTCACTCTTGTGTTGTTTAATTTAAAGCTCTCGTGACTTTTAAAATCTTGAGCTAGTTGTTAAAAAAACATGATAAAATACAGCTTGAAACGTTTCTGTTGGCGACTAATTCTGGTGGAAATAGCTGAGTGGGGAAGGCAGAAGGCTGATTGATGTCATGGAAACTCACAGGATGCTCTCTGTTCTGCAGGAGGCACAGCAAAGCCAGAGCGTCCACTCGCGCTTCGAACACCGATGTGCCAAAACAGGTCAGTTCTGCAGCTCTCTGACCTGTAGTCAGGGAAGCTGACAGCCAGCTTTCCAAGACGACGGTGAAGGGAAGGCGGTCTGCATGAACCGTTTGTCTGGAATCTCCTTCACTGTTTGATCTTTGTCCCTGATGCACGTTTTTTCTTCTTTTTGTGGCTGGTATCAGTTTTGATAGTTGTAGCCAATGAGTAATATTTTCCTTTTCCAGTTAAGTTCAGCTTAACTGAAAAGCAAATGTCATACGTTCTAGTATGTCATTGTTTCAGAGGATCAGTTTGTCTTCAGGTCTAATTGCTTTCTGTGGAAGTCTTGAGGTCATTGTCTAGATGCCTTATACAGTCAGTGGCAAGAAACTGGTGTTTCACCAAATGGGCTTGCTTTACATGCAAGAGGTTAAGGAAGCTTCACGGGATTTTGCCGTCTTTGTTTTGTGTTACTTTCCCTTGTGGATGCTTTTTCAGCGGAGGCTGTAAAATACATGGATTTAACTTTCCATCCAGTTATCAGAATTCAGGAGAAAAGAAAATCCATCTTACTGGGGATGCTGGATCTGTTCATGTACGCAGTGTTTTGTTTGCTGGAAAGTGAAGTTTTGAAGCATGTATTCCTTCTGCATCAGGAACTGGATGTTGCATTTGGTTTTATGTATTATGAAAATATTTTTATCTGTTGTGTTTCTACTTTTTTTTCCTCTTAGAGTGTCCCATTCACTGAGGGCTTGAGAACCCCAGGGTCTCCTGCCTCAGCAGCCGCCCCCTTCCACTCAGTTCACTCATCGGCCACTCCTACTCCTGTCCTGCCCATCTTTGCAGAAACCAGCCCTTCCTCTTTGGACCCCCGAGCCTCGTACACAAGGATTCCAGAAAGAAACACTGCAGCGCCAGCGGAAGAAGCAGGGAGGAAGCTGATGCGGCAGCCTGGATCTCCCACGCTCCAAGGTGTTGGGTTTGGTAGTGTTGCAGGAAACTGTAACCCTGCTTGTCCTGTTGTTGAGAGTGCTTGCGGTTTAGATGTAGATGTAGAGAAGAGTAGTAAGGAGAGCAGGGCTGCTGTTTGTAAAAATGACAATGATGAGGATGACTTTACCACAGGTGTTTTTGTTGCTGAACAAGACCGTCAGCACGGCAGTCGGGGTGCCCCTCTTTTCACGTTGACAAATTCACAGTTACAGGTGTCGGAGGAATTTATTGATGATGACCCAGCAGAAATTTCCTTTTTTGCTGGGGGCTCTGAGGCATTTTCATACGTGTACAGTGGTTTGGAGTTGAAGGGCTCTGATTTTTCTAAGTGTGTGTCAGAGTCGCCTGGCTTAACGACAGATACCCTTCAGCAAAATACAGCCTCTTCTCAGTCAAGCCCTGACAGGTACTCAACCGAAGCGGTAGATATGAATATGGAAGATGAGTTTGAATTTGAAGAAGGAAGCGATTTTAACGGCAATGAGAGACCATCAGATACCTCGGAGCTGTTTGAGGTGAAGGCTCAAGCAAGCAGAATGCAAAGCCTCCTGAGCCCATCCGAAACAAGTTCGCTCATCAACAACCGCTCTGAGAGCAGCTCCCTCAATAATATGCCGCTGAACGGTACATCCTCCCTGCACGCCTACAGCTCTGCGAACCATTCGGAGGCCAGTTCTATGGTGAACTTCCCCGCCTACTCAGTCCGCTCTGAGTCAAGCTCAGCCTTTCAGTTCACGGACATTATTGACCAGCTGGAACAGCTGAGCTACCCACCTACCACCACAGAAGACTCCAGCAGCACAGACACGGACTCCTGGGACTCCGAAACTGCTGTGCCACTGGATGTAAACCTTTTCTTTAGTAACCCTTTTGCTCAAGCCACTGGTGAAAACTTTGCTTTTGACTTTCAGAATAATTTAAAACATCTCACGCAAGAAGACTGGACAGAGAAGGCACACGTCAATTGATTGATTCTTGATTTTTTTTGTGATGGAACCCTCTATGCTGTTCAGACTTTGAAGGCAAAAGGATGTAATGTCAGTCACTTTAAGAAAGAAAACTCTAATCCAGTGGCTGGATTTTAAATCGCATAACGTAGCTGATTTTTTTTTTTTTTTATTTTTTTCATGTACCTCTTCAGTTTCCCTCAAAGCATCCTAGCTTTGGTGCTGTATTGTATGCATCACACTGCATCCAGAATGTGTTATACTGGGCTACGATGTTAGCAAAATACTGCATTTAGGAAAAACCACTGATTTCAGAGAAGTTAAGTGTCATCAGCTGCCTCATGCAGACATCACAAATTACAGTATATTGAAGGATTTCTTTGGCTATAAACGTATCTGTGAGAGTCTGATCTAATACGCCGTTCCTCCAACGCCCGAATGCAACCGTCGCTTTTGCACATGCTTGTTAACAAGCGGCCGCATCCAGTAAATTAGCTGTTTGCCCGCATTGCAGTGAGAGTCCTCATTTGGGGTGGGGTTTTTTTTTGTTTCCACAATCCAAAAAATGGACAGTGTTCACCGGTGAGGGAAAGTTTCAAAATACCAACGTATGCAACGTGTCTGCAGTATACTTCGAAAAAGAAATAACCTGTGTGGTAGTTTAGAAGAGGGACTGTGTACGCAATCAAATGAAAATAGCAATCACCAAAACTTCGTGTGAAGACAATCATTGTATTTTCTGACTTCAAAGTGCCTTCAGCAGTCCAGAAACAAATAAGTGCCCTTTTGCTTTGCAGTGGTTTGGAGATACCAGCATAGACTATAAAAGCACTTAATCCCCATTGCGTTTTGTCTCACCTTCTTTTTCTTTATTTAATGGCTCTGCATAAAAATGCTTACAAACTAATTCATAAGTGTCCTTTATCTGAGGAAGACAGGTTGTGGGAAACCCGGTGATAGCTTTTACTTTTTCTTTAAAATATGGGCTGTATTCAGAAAAATACCGTAATCTTTCTGAGAAATTGAGGTGCTAGGAGGAGTGAATACTGCAGACAACAGTTAGAGCTTCACTGCTTTTACAAGTTTCGTCAGTCAGGTGTCTTTGATGTGAGACTTGATCTGTAAATTTAAAGCGTAATTGAAAAGACAGTTACTGAACTGGCCACATCAGATTTAGCAACATTGATGGAGGTGGAACAGTAGAAGCGGTGAAATGTCCTTCCTGTCTGCAACCTGATGAACTGAGGAGGGCGTGAAATTCTGAGCTTCAGCTCCTAAAAGCGTTTTTTAGAGTATTTTGCTTCTATACGAGCAAGCATATGAAATAATGTACCACCTGCCTGAAACCCTGTGGTGGAAAGCGTCATCTCCTTCGGCCGTTCGGTTTTGGGGTTCCGCGTTGCCTGGTTTTCGGTCCTTTGCAGAGAGAGTGCAGTACTAGCGCAATCAATGTCTCCAAAATAAGCAGCTTACGGGTACAAGCGTAACTGTGTGCTCAGTGTTATTCATACCAGTTTTCTTAAATGTGGTCTTGATATATCATTAAAAGGCCTTTATTCTTTACTCAAACCTTTCAAAAATACTATTATTTCTCAAAATTCTGATAACTAAAACTTCAAGGGAGTTCCTCTCAAGGTACGATAGAACACAAGGAAGTAAAACCTCCTTTAGTCACCCATTTCTTCTAGTTCAGTTTTTACCAAGGTGTGATTATTCTTCACAGCACTTGCTTCTATGTTGTGGTTATTGCGTTTGAGTGGAGTCGCTGGTGTTCCATGAGAAACCTGGCGCCTTTGCCAGTGGCAGGGAAAATCAAAGCACATTTAGAACAAAGTGTTAGTTTGGACCTACAGGAATGTACAGCAGTTTGATTGCTCTCCTTTTGTTTATAAGAGCTGTAGAGTTTTGGTTGGGTTTGGTTTGGTTTTGTTTTATTTTTTTTCTTCTGTTGAATGTGTGTTCTGGCCCTTCGTGTGGCTTTGTTCATACCTGTGGCGACGATGTCGTGGATGTGTAAACGTGACATTTCTAAACAGGCACTTGGAGGACTTGCACAACTTCAGTTGTGTCCAAAGCTGGTACCTCTAAGTATGTTTTAGGCAGTTCGTCTGATTTCCTTCCCACTAGAAAAGAAAAGGAAAAACATAGAAAAAAGACTTCTGTTTGCAAACTCTCTTACAGGTGGTAGAGTCAAGGACACATTCGGAGATAAAGATTTAGAGGAAGGCTGTTAATTTCTTGGATCTTTTTTTTAAAAAAAGAATCAGGATTCAGCTATTTACATATAACTGTCTCTGCCTTTGCTTCATGTTCCATGCCTTGATCACCAGCATTCTCTCTAGATGTTTTAGAATTGCTCACCATGGGAATAAATCCAACGAAATTCTCTAGGTTTTCAAAAGATCTTAGCAAAAAGAGAGAAGGCTCACCAGTACGTTTTCGTGCGTTGCAGTTAATTCAAAAAGGTGTCTTCAGTGTTTTTCTAATATTTTGCAACTATGCAGATCTTTTATTGGCGATTTTAAATCTCAGGGATTTTTATTTAAAAAAAAAAAAAAAAGTTCTACTAGTCTTAATGTTTTGCCCCTTTTGTTTTCGAAAGGAATGGGAGTGACAAGGATCTCGGTCCTTTAGCTTAGAGTAAGACGTGTGGAGCCTCAGGTGAGGACGGGGCAGTGGGGTGGGGAGAACTTTTTCCCTGGGTATGGAGCTGTTCAGATGCAGGTTTTAGTTAGAGGTGTCACCAAAAACACTGACCTTCACGTCATCCGACTCCCCTCTATACCTGCGCTTGGGATGCTTGTGCAAAGACAGTGCTGCTCAGCACCTTCGGGCCGATACCCCTTGCCGGGGTTGCACGCCGCCGTGTACTTGCAGCTTGTGTGAGAGGTCAGTGCTGCTGCCTGCGGCCCTGCAGCCTGCCTGTTGTATCGGTGGTGTTGCTAATGGATAGCATATAGCTGTCGTGGTTTCTTTCGGGGCTTTTTTGATTTTCAAAGCTATGTGGTTTCTGAGGATGTAGTTGAATGCTTGGCTCCGTTGTTTTATTCATGGTTTCCCAGAGGGGGCACAAAAGAGGACAAAATTTAGTTCGTAAATGGAGTTTGTATTATAGCAAGAAAGCTGTGAGAAATGGTTCTTCATCATTTCCTCCGGAGGGGTAAGTTCAGATTCTCTTTCCAATAGAGACGGAGAGGAAAAACAGGCTGCCTTCAGGGGAACAGGATGGCTCAGTGCTTCACCATGAACTCAAGCACGAATTGTGAGTTATTTTATGAGAGCCATGCCAGGCATCCTCTTCTCCCCTAGCAGGACAAGGCAAGAGAAGGAAGGGCTTTCCGTTCTCTGTCCATAGAGGTTTTGCTTTGGGTAGCGTAAGGGAATTGGTGAACTTTGGTGCAGCGTGGTTATGTCCCGAGTACCGGTGATGCTGCTAAGCTGTCAGTGTTACTCCTTGCAGTTTGGTTTGGTTTGGTTTCACACTGTTGATACTACTAAAACTTAGTTCCTGCTACTGATTTCTGTTTTTTTTTTCCCTGAGCACACAAATTTGCTTTTCAAGAAGGTGAGTAGTATGCTGGCAGGTGTGGAGGTGGTGCCAGCCACCTAACTGAGAGAGCTGGGACTTTTGCAGACCCCAGGCAGTGAAAGCTGCTGCAGGAATCACATGTCATAAAACAGGGGAGAGATTACATAGGAAAAATCAGAAGATGTTTGTTGAGCATCCCACGCGTGCTCGCCTGGCGAAGGCAGCGTTTGAGGAGCTGTGGTAGGAGCAGATGAAAGCCTAGGTGCAAATCTTCATTTGTCCGTGGCAAGTGAGTGGTCATCCTCTCCTCCCCCCGACACTGTCACTTCTGCAGGTAGGTTCTTTCGCGTTTGCTTTCTGCCCTCATCTGTGGGAGGCTGGGGGGACATATATAGGTACTTACGTTTCTAGTCAGTGTACAGATTTTAGTGCCGTGTTTTTCCAGTCTGGAGAACCACTGGGGTTTCCAGGTTTGCCCTCCTGCTCCAGCCTGTGCATCCGTCAGCTGTTGCGGTGGTAGCTGAGCGAGGGAAACATGCCGGAGCTGTCGCTCCTGCTCCTCAGTGAAATAGGGCTGGTTTCCATCCTTCCACTTCTCTGTTTTCCTGTTTTAGCAATGACGTGCAGCCATAGAAAGCCATGTCAATATCAGTGGCTTTTCAAAATGAGTTAGGCTGAAGGGTTTCACTGTCTTTCGGTACTCAACTTGCGCATTGCACTGCGACTAAAAGACACTAAGAAATGCGTGTCTTGAGTGGGTAATTTAATCTGCATCTGTAGTCCCGTATGTGTATATTTACAACCATTCTACACTTAAACACATTTATTAAATGTAAAGCACTACATCGGAATTTTTGATATTCGTGTATGCAGTTAGTGGAACTCTTTTAATTTGCACAAAAGTCAGGTCATAGAATATTCTCTGACCTATCCACCACCCGGTTAAACCTTGGTAAACTTTATTAGCCTATGTTATCTATTGTGTGTAGACTTGTAATTTTAAAGTACTCATTCATTATTCAAGTAATACATGCTGTATATTTCCCAGGACTTACCATATTTTATCTTAGGATGGAATAAGGCGATGTATGATCTGCTCTCAACTTTCACTTTAATTTCCAGTGAATTTCAGAGTTGCTGAATAATACCAAGTATTGATCTCTCTTCTCCTGCGTATATTTGTATTGTGGTTGTAGGTGATTTTGTTTAAAGGATTATTTTTTTCTTTTTGGTTGGTGGCTTGGTTTTGGTTTGGTGTTGGGTTTTTCTGTTTGTTTTGGTGGCGGTAGTTTTTGTTTAGTTACCCTTGATAAGGGTAAGACTTCATGGAGACACTAATAAAAGTCATTATAATTTTATGATTCTTGGTGCAAACCTGTTGGTAAGTCATTCCCATTATTGTCATTTTGCAAAAAGTTCTAAGCCATACTTATCCAGTCTCGTTTGAATGAATGAGTATACAATACAATTGTCATTGTAGTCATTAGCTGTCATTACCTGTAGTTTTTAATAGATCTTACGTTGCACTTGTCACAAATGCTATGTGTATATGTATGGGTATACATATACACTCTCTGTATGGATATGGGGAGACTTCACAGTTCCAAACATATATCCCCTTCATTCATTATCTGCTTGTGGGCTGTCGTAGGATTACTCCACCGGGTGAGCTGTAGCTTTGCGGGTGTCAAATTTGGAGCGTGGTTAATTGACTCTGGTTTGTGGGGAAGGTGTTGCTATAAATTTTCCAAAGCCACAGTGTTCTGCTGTTGCTTGAAAGCTAAAGGCTCAGGTGGCAGCCGAGGGTGCGGCTTGCGACAGCCCTGCAGGTGGGTAAGAAACGCCGAGATGCCCGTTCATCGATACGCACAGGGGTACGCGTGCCTTGGCTAGAGTGACTCCCCAGTGAAATAGGTGCTGCTCTTTTCAGGAGAGGATTACGTTAAGAAAACGAAAGAGGGCTGGGATTTCTTAAGTGATCTCTTGAACTTCATACGGTACATGTTTTATTGAATTACATGTTGGGGTTTTTAATATCTTTGTGTCTGTTCAGATTGCTGGTTATGAACCTACAGATTTGTACTAAGTCATAATTGTTTATGCAATAAAATAAGGAAAACTTTTCTATAAATGACAACGTGGGCTTTTTAGCTTTATTTTTCATTACCCTTGTGTTTGAAATAGAATAAATATTTGTTCTCGTAGCCAAGGCATCTTAGAGTTTCATTACCAGTTTTGTCCGGGCAGTTTTCCTCCTGTACCCCTTTGTTGAAAGTAGAGCACAGCTGGGGCAAATATTGATGTGTGGTTTTCAAATCACTGTTTCGCACAAACCTTTTGCTTGGGATACTGATGGGACTAAGAGTTCCGATTCCATTATAGGAATTACGTTTTTTGTGGAGACGTTTTCTTTTTCAAACTGGGTATGTCCCTTGGACTCTCTCCTGTATATTGGTTTTTATTGGAAGCCTGTCCTTTATTGTAAACATAGGGTATGGAGGCAATTGCATATATTCTAGGTTGAAAGTTCTCCTTCAGGAGTGTGTGACCGATGTCTGGGTAAATCGTCTTTTCCTGAATCACATAAATATTTGCTTTAAAAAAAAAAAAAAAAAAAAAAAAAAAGCCAGTAGTACTTGCATAAGTAAACCGAGCCGGTTTCTGAGCTAGTTTGAATCGACAATTTTACTCCAAAAAACTGCTTTTTCAGCCAGCAGGAATTACTCTGCTTGCAGAATTGACCCTGACTTCCTTTTGAACATCAGGAGATTTTAGAACATAGCGTGTTACATTATTACAGGGATTGAATTTGATTAACTTTCCTCTGATTGTTTTTGTTGCAAAGTTAAACCAATTTTGCACAGACTTAAGGAAAATACGTACCTGACATAAAGAGGCGATTTAGGTTGAAACCCCGACCGTTCATTTCAGCGATGCTGCAAACAGAGGTTTGTGCAAAGTCGTAGTTTGAGCAGAGACAGGTCAAAGCTATCAATACAGCATAAAGAGATGCCTGTTTGACACTGTGACAGCACAAAACTTTACAGTCTGCAGCATAGAACCTCAGACACATGTTCCTTCTTGCCTGGAAACAGCGTAGCCTTTACAAGGTGGGGTGGGAACGTGGCAAAAGAAGGGTGGGCGTTTCAAATCCTGGACATAACGGTAAAACCGAGACCGACGTTAGGAGTCTCCTACAGTATCACGTGTAGGTGTAACTTCACAGGTACATACGGTTTCACTGGGACATGTGCCAAGTGCCATAACCGTGTTCTAACGCTTAACGTCACCTGTACCCATCTGAGTGTAAGACAAAGGAATCTGTGAACTTGAAGTCTCTCGGATAATTTTTTTTTTTAGGCTCTTAGATAATTGTTTTTTTCCCCAAGATGTCTCAACTACCTGTTGTTACTTTAAAGGGAAGATTTGCAGGGGAAAAACGTGTTAGTTGTGATATTTTGAAACAAGGAAGATAGGGGTTATTCCAGGGTTTCAGTTGTAGTCCGTTAGCTTCCAGAACATTTTCAGTCTAGAAATAATAATTTGGTCTGTGCATGCGATGGGTTCAGCCGGGCATTGGGCAGGAGGGGGCTCCGAACGGGCTCCCGTCATCTTCTGCAGGGCTTTCGTGTAAGAACCTCCTCTGTTTGAAGTAGCAGCGGTAGTAGTGATAATAATAATAATGATAATAAAGTTACATCTTCAAAGGGAATCAACCCGTGGAATGCAAGGGGCGCTCCCTTCTGATAAGGCGTCAAATTGCTGACGTTTGAACCTCACATAAATTTTTAGTACATGCAATAACGCTCTTTGCTATTGGTATGCGATTTTTGTTTTCTGACTTTGAATTGTTTTAAGCATTCAAGCGTAAAGCTTACAGAAGCAATATTTGCGTTTTATTTTTGTCACGCTTTGCACTCAAATCTGGCTTTATGTGTAGAGACAGAATTTAGATCGAAGAATGCAAATATCCTCTGAAAAATAACTGAGAAGGGATGCCAGAGGCTTAGTATCTTATTATCGGGTTTGTTATCTCAGTGTAAAGCCAAGTGAAGTCTGCTTCTACTTAATTTTTTCATAAAAGCTAATCCATATTAATATAATTAGCAAAACCTGTATTGTGATTAACTGGCCTAGTCCCCCAGTCAGAGCTTTTACCATTTAAACTTGGGTTAATCTGGAAGGAAAGCCCCCAAAGCTGTAAGCTGTGTGCTTCTCTCTTTCTGAAACAACAGCTACCCAGTGATCTTGGTAATGTAAGGTATGACAGAACCTAGATTTGATACTTCAGATCTGAAAAAAATCAAACTCTCCTCTTTTCATTTAGCATCACCATGGCCGCAGTGATTTTCTTCTTCTTCTTTTTTTTTTTTTTTTAAGTCCAGATTCTGCCTTGGACCTGGACCACCTCCCTTTACCTGCTGGAGCTGAACATTTCCCATAGACCAGAATTTTTCCAAAAGAAACAGAATTTTGCTTTGCACTTCTGGAGGTGTACAGTACTCACAAGGGGTGGGGGAGTGGGGGGGGAAGGCAAAACTTCTGAGTGTCAGCCGACATGCTTCTGAAGGCACGCAGAAAAATGACATGCTGGGTTTAGCGTGACAGTTTTCCAGAGCCACTTTTAAAATTAAAGCTGCGATTAAAACTCAAATACACAATTTTAAGTCTTTTTTTTTTTTTTTTTTCTTTTCCCCCTCCATTTCCTTTTGTGAGAGTTCAAAAGCATGAAATATCCTTTCCCTTAACTCTTGTAACAGTCTGCTTCATTTTAGCTTGGTTTATAACCAAAAAAAAGAAAAAAGTCTTAGTGTGTGTATGTACATATATATATATATACACACATCTATATGGACATCTACTAGAATTCAGTGCTGTGGTTAAGGAAGTAATCTAGCAGGTTGTACTCCTCTTACTCATTTTTTTTTCTTTTTGCAGAAAATAGTTGTAATATTTCATGTATCAGTTTCTTTTTACTGTTCTTTTTACTGTCGTGGCTTGATCGGGGGGGTGGTTTCATCTCCCTAGAATGCCGCCTGCTGCTGTTCTTAACGTGGGACCAAAGCTGGTTTATGCTAACGTAGTAAATGACATGTCAGACTTAAAACCTGGCTGCCGTGTGTGTTCTTCCTTGCTTTCTCTGGCATTGCTGATTGATGTCAGGTGATAGTTTTCCAAAATTTTCCTTCACTGCCCGCACCTGTGAAGTTTGCAAGTGGTAAAGAAGAGTATTCCTTGTGAAACGCTTGCCAAGGGTAGAGAAGATCTCCGCTGTATTTCCATTAGCAAGGCAAATAAGAATAGATTTTGGATATAGGACACTAAGTAGATGTATTGAGGAAAAAAAAAAGGGGGAGGGGGCACCCAAAAAACCAACTGTATGTTAACTGTACTAATGTCAGTGAGAGGGATGGGATTTGAGTACTCTCGAAGATCTATATGGACAAGGTCATGGTACAGCAGCAGGCCAGCTGCAGCAGCTGGCCGAGGGTTGTTCTGTAATCCCATAACGAACTTCTCATCCTAAACATACTTCTTTTTCAAATTTGAGTATGAACCTTCACGTCTGCATACACTGAAGATCCTCTCAGTAAGATGTAGAGTGGACAAACGTTTTTATTAAATCATAGTTTTATATATTAGGTGGAGGCTTTAACATTTTTATACCTGGACAAAAGAAGAGGCAGCATAAACAATAATAAACCAAATTGAGAATATTATACAGTAGCTGTGAAAGATAAGGTTAGCATCCTCGCTGAAGTCCATAGCTGTGTTCATGCAAACTACCATGCTTTTGCAATTTTTTTTAGCGTGCTGGTCTTTTTATGAAACTGTAGTTTTGTTTGCTTAAGGATGCGTGGTTATAGCTACATAAGAAGTATTAGTATTCTTAAAGATCTTTGAATATGCGGAGTTACACCGAACTGTCACGTTTTCTGATTTTGCATTGAGTTAAGTGCATTTGCGGGTGATGTGAAAGCAGAACTTGGTCACGTACGGAATGCAGCCGTGTCTGCGAGGGTCTGGTTTACATCGCTGAGTACCAGTGTCATTGCACGGACACTCCGACTCCTGTACCGCAAGGCCTCCCAGTTTGGGTTGTTTGTGTTAGGACTTACATGTAGAGGACAAATTTCCACTTCATGCAGAGTGTTGAAACATGGAAACGTCCCTTTTAATATACCTGGAGGATGCTGGTGCCTGCAGGGCAGGAAAGACCTCAGTGCACCAGGGTTTGATGTCAAGGAAATCATTCACGCGTTCTGATCTTCGCACCAATACTTCTACTTAATTAGGAATATCCTGTGTTGAACGGCTGTGGAAAGCAGCAAGTCTCGCTCCAGCTGTGGCATGGGTTCTTCCTTTACCATCCTTCCCTCTGGAGAACGGAGAATCGCTGTACATCTTCCCTGTTTGACCGCTCTAGTGGAGAAATACCGTTGGATTATGAGAACGAAAATGTCATTGCATGCTTGTAACATCATCTGCCGAGATACGCCATCATATTGAGTTCATAGCAAACATTTAAATAAATGTTAGCAGCAAAGCTAACCCGAGCTGCTGCACGACGTTTTAGAGTCCTTTCTCGAAAAAGCCTATTTTGGAAGTCACATGAACCATGGAAAGTCCCCTTGCAGAATTTGCCGTTCAAGTTGACAGCCCGTTACAAGTTGCAGCTGTAGCAGCTCCTTCCTGAATTTTTCATGGCTTTCATCCTACCGGAACAAAGAGCAGGCTGCAGGGTGTCCTCCTGCATGGGCGTGCTGGGGAAGGGCGCTCCTGCCCCGGAGAAGCGAGGGGTGTTTGCGGCTGTAGGTTGCCCCCTCCCAGGCTCGGGCAGCGGGGACGCCCTGTGCTTCTGCATCGGGGCTTCTCGAGGAGCTGAACCTGCCTCTCGTTTTCCTCCATCACTCCAGCTGTGGGCAGGGGGGTTCTTGCTGCCACATACAAATGAGCGAGTGTTTGAAATGAATTTAAGGGCCAGCTTCTTCCGTTGGAGGTGATAAAAACTAGAACGACTCGATTGCCGTAGGCAGGCAGTGGAGTTTGGAGCAAGTTATATCCCTTTTCTTCCCCTTGTATCCGAACATTCCGTCTGTCCAGAAGCAATTCAAGTTACGCATTCTGGAACACGTAGCTACGTTGTGTTAAATTCCGAGAATTTAAAGAAGCTCCTCGCCCCTGTAAACTTGCAGCTTATTTATTTTTAAGCTGTCGTTTCAGCATCCCGTACATGTAGAAGCAAACTGCCAATAAACTCCTGTCCCAGTATAGGTGAAACAAGTGCCAGATGTTGTTGCCTTCCTGTGCTGATATTAGAAGGAGTGGGAATGAAGAAAATGCTCAGGCAGAAACAAAAATCCGCTCCGGAATGACTGCTTGACTAGTGTATTAATAGTTAACTCCGCAGCCTCGATGATCTGAATCTCTTCCAGGTGACGGAGTGCAGCACTGTTTAGCTTCCTGCATTTGTCAATGTGAAAACACGCGCCTGGGCTCCCGCGCCATTGTCACGCTGCCGGCGCCTTCCAGGGGTTTTGCTTCCTGAGCAGGAGAGCAGCGGCTGCTCCTGCCAGGGCTGAGTCCAAAGCTCCTGACTCCTCCGGCACGCCTGCCCTGTGTCTGTGTCGAGACATACCAGATACCTACAGGGGCTGATTGTTTTTATTTTTATTTATTTTTTTAAAGCCTTTTGGGATGATTTGTAAGTAATGTGGGAACGGATGAGTTGGCATTTCTGGCTTCGCTGTTGATTTTTCTGTTTGCCTTCGGTCAGGTGATTTAGCCCTTGCTCTCTGCCTCTCACGCACACCAGATCATGCTGGGGAGGGTTGCGAGCGCGGCTGAGGGTTTGAGCGGCGCGGTGAGAACAGTAGATACTGAAGTGCTCGGTGCCCGTTCAGTTGCCTGGTCTGATGAAGCTTGTCTGTTTATCGCAGGGAAGAGCAGGAAAAAACCCAAAGTCGGCGAGGTCAGTTAGGAGTTCTGTGGGCGTAGTGTGAGTAATTGGAGTGTCTGTTGCCTTCGTTTGGTCCCAAAAAGTAGATCTTTAGCCTTTGTTTTCACTGAGAAGCCCTGAGGGGTGTCTGCCTGCTGTTGCTAAGGGGTCTGCAGAAGAAGGAGAGCGGCTACCATTCATAGGCTTCAATTCACTGTAATGGTGCCTTATCTGTCAGAAGTCTCTAAAGGGTCTAGAAATTAAATAACAATATAGAAGTGAGATTGGCAATTAATACTCTAAAGCAAAGCAGTGCACGCTACTCCTGCTTCAGACAGGTTTTGCTGTGTAGGAGGGTTGTGTCCATCAAATTAATGCTCAGTGCTGCAAAATAATTTTCCTTTGAGATGGGTAGATTATTTTATTTGTATACTTAGAAGAGCCAGGAATGAAATCTCTTGCATGCTCCCTTTTTGCATAGCAATGTGTTTTCCTCTCCCATTGCTACACTTTTGGAGATTCCCTGATTTCTGAACGTATTTTTATTGAGCCTTATCTTCTGGAGTGGGGAGTAGCAGAATGATCTGTCCTATCTTCTCCCTGGGGTGAAAAATAATTCTTAACCTTTAAAAGGAAAAATGCTGCGTTCTTGTTACTGCAGTGTGATCCTGTGTTGTGAACCCTGCTGCTTCTTGACAAAATCCAGTGGGACTGAGCACTTTTTCCTAGGCACTAAACAATTTATCCTTTCCCTTAAATGCAGTTGTAAAGGTGTCTGTCCTCACTGCACTGCCATGTAAGAGCTGCGGGGAACGCTCTGCTATGAGATGGGCACTTAAGTCTTCGGATGTATATGCCTTTTTTTTTTTTTGTTTTGCCTTTTTTTTTTTTAATACTGTGAGAGTGCAGTTACGGTTTACATTAACAGTAGGTAATTGTCTTAGATGCACTATCTTTGAAACTCGTTTTTCTCCTTTTCCACTCCATCTTCTCGTTCTCTTCCCACCCAGGCCTCCCAGTGGACCATCCTCAGCTCTCTTCCCTCGTGCTGAAGAGTCCCCTGGGCTTGAATCCAACATTTCAGGTGAACTTGAACGCAGCTGGCCAGGGTTCATCTCCTCTTCTGAGTCCTGTCCTCAGTGATGCTGGCGGTGCCAGGGTGGAAGAGGATGATGAAATGAAGCGTAAGGTAAGATAATGACGCGACTGGGAATTTACGTAATGAGAAAAGCGATGGTTTCGGGTGAGGAGTTGTGCTTGCTGGTCACTGAATACTGATGGCATTATATTTTGTGTAGAACAGATGTATTTGGTGGTTAGTGTTAAAATCTCCAGTGCTGAAGGTTTGGTCAGGTCTGCGTGTTTCCCTGTTGTGGCAGGAGTCCTCGCTGTCCTCTTCGCGTAGGGGTCCTCTTGGTGTCTGCTGATGGGATCACCTCCTGCTGTTTTAGCAGGAACCCCTGCCAAGGGCCCCAGCACGGCATGGAGCTGTGCTCAAAATCTGCCTTTTATACCCCGGAATGGAAATGGGTTCAGACTGGACATTAGGAAAAGGCTTTTCATTCATCACCTCTTCATTGAGAGGATGGTCAGTCCCTGAAACAGGCTCCCCAGGGAGGTGGTCATGGCACCAGGCCTCAGGGGACATCTGGAAGATGCTCTTAGCCGTATGCTTCAGTGTTAGGCAGTCCTGCAAGGAGCAGGGAGTTGGACTCGATGATCCTTATGGGTCCCTTCCAACTTGAGATGTTCTAAGATATGTGGCTTCCTGAGATGAGCCGTTTGGGGGAAACAGTTGATACGTATTTGATGTAAAACAGTAGCAGTGCGCTTGGCACCTTTTGGGCTGTAACCAAGGTAAAAAACCCTTGTCTTTGTGCTGAGACTGTTGAAAAGACGCTCCAAGGCAGGTGAACTGTTCAAGGAGATTCTTGCCAGGGTGGTACACTGAAAGGCTGGTGATGGAGGTGGCCATCGATTGTGGAAATCAGTTGCTTTTGGCTCATTCAGTAATGAAAAATTGTGTCGCGTAGTGATGTTGAACCTGGCCTTGTCTTTATTGAATGCTGTCATGTTTAACCCATGTCAACTCATTGGACTGTGCTGTCTGTGCAAAGTGCTGTGTGTCACTAATAAAAATGGGTTCTACAATAACTTCATTTTCCAGTGTAGAGAATAGCACAGAGCTAACATTTTTTAATATGTGAGATGCATTCTTCTTACGTTCCTTACTTCCCACACAGTGTCGCCACAGTCACAGAATCACAGAATCTTCATGGTTGGAAAGGACCTTTAAGATCATCGAGTCCAACCAAACAACCTACAGTCTCTGCCACTAGGGCATGCCCTGAAGTGCCACATCCAGACGTTTCTTAAACACCTCTAGGGATGGGGACTCAACCCCCTCCCTGGGCAGGCTGGTCCAGTGCCTGACCACTCTCTCAGGAAAGTCATTCCTCCTAATATCTAACCTAAACCTCCCCTGCCGCAGCTTCAGACCATCTCCTCTGGTCCTGTTGTTGTTCACTTGGGAGAAGAGGCCAACCCCCACCTCTCTCCAATCTCCTTTCAGGGAGCTGTAGATATGGATATTAATAAATATTAATTTATGGATATTAATAAATCACTGATTTATGAACTCAAGAGATATAATAATGCTCATCTGTTATGTTCTTCATTCTTATTTTTCTTTCTTTGGTTGATATTAGTAATATACAGTACATTATACTGTAATATTATAGAGGTTCCCTCTATAGCTGATGGAAAGAATCAGGCATCTCTAAAGGTGAGCCATGTCAACTGCTTTGGGTTGAGACACCTATTTCCCTATCAGTAGGTGCCCATCCATCTCCAGGTACCTTGTAAATGGATAGCCAGAGAGTTACCTGAATCTGCAGTATAGTTTGGGAGCTGAATTTTATTCAGAACTGAAGGCTCTTTAAAAAAAAAAAAAAAAATGTGCTGACGTATATTCCCCATAAACATCTGTATCCAGAGTCTTGCACCAGTCCCGTTGGTCTGTCTCACGGTATGTTGGTTCTCCAAGCTATTCTTTCTAATCATAACAGGACCATTAGAGTGGTCCTGGGGTGTTGCCTCTCACACCGTAGACTACTTGACCTCAACTTCAGCTTTCTCAGCAGCAGGCATCACAGTGCATCCTCTTACACCCAGTCAGTCATGGGCTTGTCCAGCAGGGCTGGCTGGATTACTGGAGCTGCCCTCACCACGGCTGAATCTTCTGTCTGGTGAGAGGTGGACAATGCGATGGCCTTGTGGAAGCTTGGAGATTGCTTTCTGTAAGGAGGGACGCAAAAAATGACTTTTGTGGGTGCAACAAGTCTCAAAGCAGGAACAACTGTAGGTCTTCAACATGTGCTTATGTCTAGATGCTGATCTTTAGCCTAGGCTGCTCTCCTTTCTTTCCACCGGTAAGCACTGGTCGCCTTAACTGGGAACTCCCCAACATCACCGCAGAAAGCTGCGGAGTTGAGAGAAGTTCATGTTTTATGATGTGGGAATTTCTTCACCCCCATGTAGAGCTCAGCTTTCACCCTTGCTTTCTCAGGTAATCCTAATTGTAAAGTGTTTTTGTTCTGGAGGCGATTCCACCTTTAGTCCTTGAGACGTGAACTTCAGCTCCTCACTCTGTGATTCGGCACCACCGAGCAAGGCCTCTCTGCCGCAGTGCATTGTCTATATCCGTATCCTCTTGCACACTGGAACGCTGCAGAGCCTTTCTGACAGAAGTAAGTGGTGGTGGTCCACAAATTCTCACCAAGCTCTCCCAGGAGCTTCTCCAGAGTCTTACTTACGTACTCCATGCAGCAAGCCTCCTCTGGTCTGTGTGGCAGAGCTGACGTACTGCTTCATACTGACATCTGATCGTGTGCTTTGGTAAGCAGCGGCTTCATGTGCCTCCGCAGTTTTTCAAAATGACAGAGATGGCCAGATGTCAGTGTGTGATTCAGGTTTTCTTTTTTATCCACACCGCACCATGTTACTAGGCTTTCACAGTGGTTGCTAGCAATAACAGGAGTCTGCAGCCGCAGAATCATTGAGGTTGGAAGGGACCTCTTGAAATCTTCTAATCCAGCCAGCTCCTCTTTCTTAAGCAATGACTCTAAGCATTTAGATGCACTCAGGAGAAATAAAATGAGCGTGTGCATATACATATGTTGACACGTGCATTCTTTTTCAGGTGTGGATAACAAAGTACCACACTTTGCCTTTGTAGGGCATGGTATATATATTATCTTACAAACTGCGCTCAACAGTACGCTGCATTTCTCCTGGTAAGATAGAGAAGTCCACATAACAGCGGACTTCTGTGACCATTTTTCTGCAAGCTGCTTCGGCTTGCCTGCTTGCAGAGAGGGAGAGTGAGCAGCCAGGTTTGTTGACTCTTCAGTACTTGAGAAGGATCCAGGACCTTCCGTTACAGTGCAAGGAAGGCTCCGTCATCCCAACTCCATTCCTTACGGATTCGGTGGCCACATTGTAATCTAGTTTTTTGTGCAGCCTCAAAGCAGAAACCACCTTGTGTGCTCTTTACTTCTGGTCTTCTGCTCACCCCATCCAACGTTGATGGAGAGGTTGATCCAGAGGTTGTCTTACCTCTGTCGGGAGCTTCAGAAAAGGTGGTCATGGGCCTATGCTGTTTGCTTCCCCGTGTCTTTGGGTGCTTCTTGGTGCCAGCAGGGGCAAGCTTGCTCATTCTTGTTTTATCTCAGTTGGTGATCCAGAGATCTCTACTCCAGATACTCTCAGCTGCTCAGGGAACATACAGAAATCTCACCATGGGCAAAGGTGCTACTCAGATTTAATGCTTCCGAAACTCACTTCTCCCGTGGTTGCTCACGAATGCTAAGGGACCTTTCTGAGGCCTGCGGGGCAGCTCAGTGGAGCTACGTGCTGCAACATGAGAGCCACAAGCAGCTCTCAGCGGGACAGTCGTCCAGGCACTCGTCTCCTGGAGGCTCCAAATAACTGAGCCAGATCGTGCAATGCTGTTAAGAACCACCCACGTGCAGACGTGGTATGAGTGTGTGCAGGACAGAGGAAAGTTGAACCAAAAAGTGGGAGTTGGGGTAAATCTCTGTGGGTTGTTTCCACCCACTTACCCGCCGACTTTTCAGCCTTGCTGTCTCATTTAGACTTTTGGAGATACGAGTGCCAAGGGCCACAAAATGGGGCCTTTTGTGCCATGTTGGTTGAGTGAATGGGCTCAGGCAGCTAGTACTGTGAAGATTTGGGCATGGGCAACTAGTACTGTGAAGATTTGGAAAAGCTTCAGTGATTTGTCTGTATGGACATAGCTCAGTGTGTAATGCACAGAGCATCACAAAGTATGTCCAGGTACAAACAAGTTACCCTAATAGAGAAGGCTAAGCTTGAAGTCTCAGTTATACTGTGGGCTGGCATTATGAGTTTATAGCTTTGACAGACCACTCTACTGTTAGTTTTTAATAGATTTTGGGTTTGGGTTTGGTTTTTTTTAAATGCTTCCTCTCATCTGTCCTTGTAGTAGGGATAGCATAGCCTGGAAATAACGAGCAGTGACTGCATTGTCTGTCCTAAACGCTCAAGCCCAGTCCTTTCTGCCTCATTCTGCGACGTCTGATACTTAAGCAACTTGAGTTCTTTTTCAGGCTGAAACTAATTTCTAAAAGTGAGAATCCTGGAAGGGAGCTTTTTTATTGTAATTGGTCTTAAGCTTGGCCAACTTCTGAGACTTCCAAGGCTTTGATGTCCATTTGAAGACAGTAGTTTAAGTGAAACAAACCCAGGCAGAAACCAATGTTAAATTAGTTAAATTTAACCAAGTAAAATTTCACAGCAGTTTTACAGCTTTATTGTACAAGAAAAATGTAACCTTACAGTATCACTGTTAATAGAGTTCTGGTTTTAAGCGCACTGGTCCCACTGTAATTTCACCTGCTTAATCAGGGCATCCGTATGTAAACTCTTCAGCGAGCTCTTCAGCTCTTTCAGTGTGTACTTTCCACTCCATGATGCTGTGATGCTGATGTTGCTGTGCTGAAACCTTGAGAAACCTGAGCTTTCTTGTTACTTTGCTTTTTTTGAGTCACTCTGTTTTTCTTCCATCTTACTGGCAGATATCCCACAGTTCCTTTTCTAATGGAGGTTGGTTGTAGCAACCCACTTTAAAAGAGCATAGAAGCTGGGCTTTTTTGGTGAGTTCCCTCCACCCAGAGTTATTTTTAACACTGCTGAAGTCTGGTCTTCGATGTGAAAAGTTACATGTTTTTGTGTGCATGGAAGTATTATTTATTTGTTTATTTCCAGACTTGATAGTTTTGTGACATTGTGATCTAGGTGCAAGGTAGGCAGGAAACTCTTTCTTAGTCTCATAGTCCTTTATCTTTGGCTTTTATAAGTTCAGAGTAGAGCTCTTCACTCAACCTGAGCTGGTGGTGTTGCATCTATTGAGTGTTTGAAGGTTTACAGGTGGGATTGTGGGTCCATAATTCAGTGAAATACTAGATTTTCCAAGTGGGGATCTTGGCTTTGATGCCTGCTGTGGTTGTAGGAATGTTTTCTTTGGACTTTTGAAGCAGACTGCCTCCTCGGAGAGTTTTTGTATTTATTTTTGTCAGGCATGAATTGATTTTCTTTCATCTTGTAGTGCCTGACCAGTAGTGAAGGTGTTTGGCAGAGCCCCTTGTGCACAGGGACAGCCATAGCGCTTTTCAGTGCTTCTGGTACAGTGTCTGCCTAGCAACTGCTGACAGGACTCAGCACAAGGGGAACCAGTTAGGACTGGTGTAAGACCACAAAAAAGAAAATTAAGGGCACTAAATTTCAGCAGGGAGCAATTTGGAAAGCAACAAGAACTTCAGAGAGTAAACAGAAAGTGGTGGTGCAGTGAGGAGGGAGAAAGGAAAACAGAGCAGGGCTGAGGAGAAGGACTTTTATGGCTGCTGGTGGATGAGAAGCTCAACATGAGCCGGCAATGCGCGCTTGCAGCCCAGAAAGCCAACCGCATCCTGGGCCGCATCAAAAGAAGCGTGGCCAGCAGGTCGAGGGAGGTGATTCTCCCCTTCTACTCCACTTTGGTGAGACCCCACCTGGAGTACTGTGTCCAGCTCTGGAGCGCTCAGCACAAGAAGGACATGGACCTGTTGGAGGGGGTCCAGCAGAGGGCCACGAAGATGATCAGAGGGCTGGAGCCCCTCTGCTGTGAGGACAGGCTGAGAGAGCTGGGGGTGTTCAGCCTGGAGAAGAGAAGGCTCCGGGGAGACCTTATAGCGGCCTTCCAGTNATTCTATGATTCTATGAAGATGCTTGGGAAATGAAAAGCAGCATCTGTGCCTTGAGCTAGCACGCAGTCAGCTGGAGAATAAAGTGGGAACCTGCAGAAGTGCTCAAAGGTCATGGAAAAGGTAATCCACGCAGGCTAGGAAAAGATCGAGGTTGCGGGCACAGTGTGTTTTCACACACGTTCGTGCTGTGTAAGTTTTTAAGGAAGAAACAATCCAGAAAAATATTTTTGAGAGTGGGGAAAAAAGCACTTGCGTGAGGATCAAAGCACAAGGTGTGATTCGGGGACAGAAAGGGTCCTCTTCAGAGTTCTCACGAATGCCCTAGATGGTATATATCACTTGAGGATAACTCTTTAAGCAACTGTTGAAATGGGTAGGAGATGGTGGAGGATCCAGTGAGCTGGGAGGCTGCCAGGACGTCCCCAGAGCAGAGAGGCGATGCTGAGGAGAGGGATGAAGCCAGCGGACGCACATGTGTGCAGTGACGCTGTGCAGAGCTCGCAGCAGGGTCACCTCTGCCATGGCTACAGAGATGAGGCTCCTTGTGATCTTGTGTTGTCGCAGCCTGTGGTTGATCCCATAACCCAGCTGTTCTTTGCCTTGGGAAACTCTATTTTTTCCACGGAAGTTAGTTCCTCAAGGGCATTGTGCACCATAGTATGCTGTGCAGATCCCAGGAGGAGGCGTACCCAAAGCTGTGTTACACTAAAAACATACCTGTTAGCGGTAATTCTCATATCATGTAAGAGACTGCTGAAGTTATAGTCCAGCTGGCATGCGTTGTTCCATTGGTTTATCAACGGGGTGTTTCAGGACAGGTACGAGCCGCAGGAGGAAGCTGGTAAGTGAGGTAAGAGCTGTGTCACCTCGGTCTCCAGGGAGGTCAGAAAAACGGTGTCGTATCCTTGGGGAAGAGGCAGTTTGGGAAGGATGCCTGCTGAGGTTCAACAGCATTTTGAGGGTTTATGAGGCTACAGTCAGGTAAGTAGCCCAAGAAAAAAATAAAAAATAGCTGCAGCCAAGATTAGGTAAGACTTTCCGTGACGCCACGTACCTGAGAAGGTACATTAAAGCTAAGAGGATGGTTATGGAGGGAACAGAAGTATGTATGTTGAAGTCTATCCCCTGGTTCCTCTGGGGAGGGGGCTGATGTGTGGGACTACAGTAACTGGCAACTGAAAAGAGGCTGGACAGTTTCCCAAAATTAATTATTTGGGGATACACACCTCCAGGGATTCCGTGTGGCCAAGATGGGCTCAATAGATCCATTACTGAGAAGCCAGGAAAATGTCTCCTCCACGAGCAATATTGAGATGGAGGATTTAGAAGCTCTGAGTAGCCGTGCTGACGGCATCTCAAAGTGTCTCTCAAAAGAGGGCTTTTTATGAAGTTGGTATGTACAAGGAAAAGGGAGATATAACTTTCAAAGGTGTGCTACCCTCCGGAGGGACAGAGATGGAGGCCAGATTTTGACGTAACTCAAATGGGTTTGCTGTACTTTATTTTCACCAGGCGAGGATTTGGCACAAAACCGCAGCACGCTATAGTGAGCTAAGGAGAGAAAGCAGCGTTTTAGCTTGAAATGTGATTAGTTCCGTAATAATACTTATGTGATTTTTAATAATGTACGCTTTCAGGCTAACACTGATTTTTGTTCATTGCAGCTGCAGAACGTGTCTCTCTCATTCCTTTGAGCTTCCACATCCATTCTGTCTTCTCTTTTCTTTAAATAGCAGCCCTGGAGCAACCATGCAGCCAACAACTGATGTAGTTTGATTTTTGGGTGTTCTAAACTAATAAATATGATCTTCAAAGGATTTGAGTAAGAGCTGTAAGTGGAAATAGAATAGTTTTGGAAGAGGACTGTGGTGCAAATCTGCTGTACTCGGTTTGATTAGAGAAGTATTTAAAACCTAGAAACTTGGAACAACCTTTTCCATATTTTTGTAAAGTGCTCCCTTGACTTTTGAAATGGCAGTTCGTGTGTGTGTGTGTATATGCATATATATATATATATATATATGAAGTTCAACATATAATTGACATAATTTTTTTATAATCTTGAAATACAAATAGTATTTTATAGTAAAGTCAGTATTTGAGAATATGGTACCGAATACAGAGATGCCCTGTTAGTAATCAACCGCTCCATTTGCACACAGCAAGGGGAAATGCATGTGAGGTTTGAGCTTGTGCTTAGTAAATAATAGAACATTTTAATGCTTAATGATGACTGTGTATTCTTTCAGCGCTACCCAACTGACAAGGCATACTTCATAGCAAAGGAGATTCTTGCTACAGAACGGACGTATTTAAAGGACCTGGAGGTTATTACAGTGGTAAGGGGTTTTAACTTACTCTAATGCTTTTTCTTAACAGATTTGTAATTGTTAATTTGGAAAAACTCGGAATTTCTTCCAGGTAACAGAAGAAGAAAGTCCTATGATAAAGCATAATCCATGAGCCATGTAGCTGTTACCTTCCTTGGTCTGTAGGCCCTCATGTTGGGAGAGCAGATATTTTCTCTGGGCTTCTATCGTTAGCTCTGATAGCTACATCACATGTCATTATGATGTCTTAGGCAAACTTTTTCCTTAAAAAATGTGAACAGGGACAGCCTAAAAATGTTTTGCATTCAGCTTCAATGATAGTCATTGCTGTCAGCTCTGTTCATAGTCTAGACATCACATCTCTGGTGTTCCTTGGGAAGCTTTTCTCTCTGTGCCTTCAGATCATGAGAGCAGATGAAAATTTGCCAAGGGTATTAAGGATCCATAGGGTTTTGAGGAGTTTTTTCTTTTTTTGTTGCTGCTTTTTCTTTCCACTCCTTTTCCCCTCCTTTCACCCAGAGTAGACAGGTGAGTTCTTGTTTGGAGGACAGCTTGAGTTTCCAACTCTTTTTCTTTAAGAGCTTTTTTTGAACACTGACTGTTGTGTTTCCATAAGCTATTGTTTTAATTCCACTGAAGAGAAGTTTGAGTCCCTTAACGCTGTATGTCTTCTGCTGAGGTGTTCTCTGCAAGCACCATCTCACTCAAATTCTTCCTACAGCACTTCCCCGAAAAGATGGGGGAGCATCTGGCAGCTCAGAGGATTTTTGTGATGTTCACATCCCTGACAAGAAAGCGGGGAAACGAAACTGATAAAAAGTGCAGCATGTGACATGCAACCAGATGCCTCCAGCTACTGAGTAACTCGCACAGGGCTCCAAGTTTTATGAAAGAGCAGTTGTATCTGCGTTGAAGTCCAAGCAATGGTGTAACATCAGCTGTGGCAGCCACTCGGTAATTGACCGTGATTTAGAGCCGTTACCAACCATCTCATCACTGCATTCAGAAACGTGCTTGTGACCAGAACCAATAATAAGCCTCGTGTTTGCAATGTTTGGCAAAGAAAGAAATTACATCTTTTCATCTTTCCCACATTACATCTTCCCTAAATATTTCTTCTTCCTTCCTGCTGTTTCCCTGTGCGCAGACCTTCTCCTCCCCCGTTGCTGCAGGAGCAGAAATTTTTATGGTAGCGATTAATTTCTTAAATAGAGGAATTTATCTTAACTTACGATTTTTCCGACAGTGGTTTCGCAGCGCTGTCATCAAGGAGAACGCTATGCCAGAGGGCCTGATGACGTTACTCTTCTCTAACATAGACCCAATTTATGAGTTTCATCGAGGCTTTCTGAAAGAGATTGAGCAAAGGCTATCGCTGTGGTACGTGTTAATAGTGCGGGGCATGGGCAACAAGCAGGGGGATCCTTTTCCTACATCCTCCCATCAGAACCGTACTTAATCTATATTTGAATTGGTATTTCTGCTTAAATAGAATTAAGGAAAAAGTATGCTGGTGAATTATGGTTTTAAAAAAATAACCACATACACGTGTTGTAAAGCCCATTTTCCAAGCACTGCCTTGTACGCGATATCCCCTAGTGGTATGAACCAGACCAAGGGTTTTGTAATCACGGAATCATTCAGGTTGGAAAAGACCCTTAGGATCATCGAGCCCAACCGTAATATAACTTGGTGTTGTCTCTCTAGGCTTAGAAAAGAGAAGGAACACAAGATCGAAAAGATCATGTGTGTGTTTTTCAATACCTTCCAGTTAATGAATCTCCAGGTGAAAAATCTAGGAAACACTTTTTTGGTAATTAAGATTAGAGTTCAGTTCTTGCAACACAACTTATTTTAAAGAGCATGTCTTTAGTCTTTTAACCTTTATCTTACTTTCTCCTGACCTGAGATGTAATGTACAAGAATCTAATTACGGTTGAAAAGGAGGTGGCTAACGGAAACTCAGTTATAACAAACATAAATTTATAAATTCAGGTGGAATCATGTTATGACGTGTGCGGAGAAATCTGAGAGGTTAAACTCCGAAATGGACTTTGACACCAATTCATTTCTAATCTTTTCTCCATTCTCTAAGCATGGCGTTATGTTTGTTAATTTATGCAGCTTCCATACTTATTGTACCAAGTTTTCAACCCAAACAGTGAAATGGGAATGTCAAGTGGCTAAAAATGGGTGGAGGCGGCAATAATGTTAGTACTGCTTCCCTTAATTTTACTAAAGCGGTCCTTAAAATACACGGATAACCGGCAAGTGTTTCTTAAAGATTTTGTCTTGAAGTATAGGGGAAAGTGGAGAGAGGAAACTGAAATTTCTTGATCTCCCATGTACTGCACCTTCTTATTTCATCTCCTTATATGTGTTTCAGGGAAGGAAAAACCAATGCTCACGTGAAAGGAGATTATCAACGCATTGGAGATGTCATGCTCAGGAATATGCGTACTCTAAAGGTAGATAAAGGGTTAAAATAATGGAATCTCAAGATTGTTGAGCCATTTTTTCCTTTTGTCAAGGATGAGCGTTCAAGGTTTAGTATTTCCACTAAACTTGGAGTGACTTGCAAACAATTATTGTTGATAAGCAGATTAAAAAAAAAAAAGAAAATAAAATATTTACAGCAAGGCATTATACCACTGTTGCTTATTTAAGCACCTACATTTACCTTGAGAAAAGGCCGTTTGTTTATTGGTTATTCAGCAAAAGACGAAGAAAAATTAATTAGCTTCAACGTCTCTCCTCCATTTGCACAACTCGGACTCGTCCCTATGGAGACATTTCATAAGGCTGTTTCGTCCCAAAACACAAATATTTTTTAATTGCAGAGTAGTTTCTTCTGAGATGAAGTCCAACTTTTACGTGGCATAGAGTGCCTTCGTGGGACGGTTACACCTTGTGTGGCAGTAGTGGAGTAATTATGCCGTTAAAACCAGTGGCCTGAACGGGAGCGCAGAAGCGTCAGCACTCTGCATTTGACATTCCCAGCAGGCACAGGCAGAGTGACCCCAGCTGGGAGCTCTGCCTGCCGGTTTCTTTAATGAGATAACCCTAGATGAGACAGCTCCCTTCTGCCTGTTCTAAAAAAGTCAGTGATCAACAAGGATTGTCTTAGAATGGCCAAGCGTTAATGGGTGGTGCTACCAGCTCTTCTCATCAGAGGCACACGGAGGCATGACTGCAGGAAATAGCGAACAGAGGATAAGCAAACAAATATTTTTAATACCTTTTTTTTTTAAATGAACAACATTTAAGTAATGTTGTTAATGCTGCTTATGACAATATAGAATCACATGTGCTGTCTTGGATTATATAATCGTGGCCAGAAATAAAACCAGAGCAGGCAGTGGATGTTTTTTCTTACTCACTGTGAAATCCGTTGCAGACTGATTGCCTTTGGTCTGAATCATCTTTTATATGATTCACCAGGAATTTACCAGTTATCTGCAGAAACACGATGAGGTCCTGACAGAACTGGAGAAAGCAACTAAACGTCTAAAGAAGCTGGAAGTGGTTTATAAGGAGTTTGAGCTGCAGAAGGTTTGCTACCTGCCCCTCAACACGTTTCTGCTCAAACCGATCCAGAGACTGATGCACTACAAGCTGATCCTGGGGAGGCTTTGCAAGCACTACACGGCGGAGCACCGAGACTTTGCAGATTGCCGGAGTGAGTGCGCACTCAGCCATTTACAGGCGAGGCGGAAACACATTCCCACGTACATGAAAAAATTTTGCCCGTACCCTGGGGGAGACGCCACATTACATCTCCAACTGCGATGTAAACACTTTTTTCCATTTCGGACCCCTCTGATACTTGCATGCAGCTCTGTGAAACGCACAGGAGCTTTGATTTAGATTGCTGAAAAAGCGTCTGCTTCGCGAATGCTGTAATTTAAGTATTCTGGAAAAAAAAAAACCAACGGAGTACACCAAGCACAACAGCAGAAAACTGGCAGGAGGCAGCTTAATGAAAAAAAAAAAAAAAAAGTTTGGCTAACATTTAAAAAATTATCTTCGTTTTTCTTCAAGGATTTTGGTACCAGGTTTCATTGCTCTCCTACCATACTGTGATGCAGGGCTCCAAAGCTTTCTGCAATAGAGAGAAAATTGCCTTAACTGCTGGTTTGTAAAATGCAAGAGATAACTGTTCTCTTTGCATAGAATCAATGCTTTTTCTGACATTTCAGAAAGTGTTTTTCTCATGATAATCTTGATTGATGGATCTTACTGTGAAGCTGGAAAATTAGTCCTTTTCTTGTCCCCTTTTTGCTTTGTAATGTCAGAAGCTTGCATAGTAAGTTCCATTAATTTATAAAGTAATCTTTGGCAGAAATAGTTGGCTTTAATTTTTCAATTTACTTTTGGCTATGTGGGAAATACTTTTTACATACGCAAACTCTGATATACCAAATAATTTTCCACTGTGACGTTGCTTCCTAGCTTAATGAATATTTAAAGCATAAAATATGCTTTAAGAAGTCGGCAGTTGGACTTCTTGTAGGTCCCTTCCAACTCAAACATTCGGTTCTATTCTAAATCTGGCTATAAATTTCAGGTTCGATTTTCCAGGGATAAAATCGGTGGCCTGGGTTTGTCTGCTCTGTTCTGATCCCCTTGGTCCTGTCTTCCTTACAGACGCGTTGAAGGAAGTCACAGAAATGACGTCGCAGCTGCAGCACAGTCTCATCCGCCTGGAGAATTTCCAGAAGCTGACAGAGCTGCAGCATGACTTGATTGGTATAGACAATCTCACGGCACCTGGTAGGGTAAGTACCTCTGCTGAGTTTTTAGAGCCTTTATTGTTTTTATTGCCAAAGAAGTGCCTTTCCGCCATGTATTTGCCATCCCTGCCTCTCTGTTTTATGGAACAACTGTAAAGGCTTTGTATAATTGTCTTCATGGTAGGTCCCATGGAGGTCTTGGCGATGTCCTTAGGGAATAGATCAAAAATGCTTCTGCTCAGACTCTGGCTAGTTTGGTGGTTCCAGTACAGCAGATACAGGGTACGCTCAGTGTTTGAGTGGGAAGCAGCATGTTATGTACTCGACAGGCAATCCACTGCCAGCTCTGCTTATGTCTGCCTGATGGAATCTCTGTCTGTGGACTGAGACTGCCCAGAGGACGTAGCAATGGCCAGAGCCACATCACTGGGCAAAACTGGTATCGGTGGCTCCGGTTTTCTAGGAGTTTGTTTAGTTCCCGCTTGGTTTTTTGTTTCTTTGTTTTTGATAGATATACTGAGCGTAAGTGCCGGAGCATCGCATATGCTTTTGGGATGCTATGGCAGTCACTGTGGAGGGATGTAAGTGTAATAGGTGAACTGCTGGTGTCCAACAGGAAACTCTGCTCCTTTCCCTTCTCTTCCTTCACTGATTTAAACGCTGGCAGCAAGGAGCTGATTTGTTTTACGAAACAGAAGGAGAGGTGTCATCTGGCATTTAACAATTCTGTTGAGCGATCATTGCTGGGCACCAATCAACACCTGTGTAGTCTGGGACGAAAAAAAAGACTCATTAAAATTCTCCGTGTTTGGGAAAGATCAAGCTTTGCCTAACTTTTTGTTTTCTGCTGCAGGAGTTTATCCGGGAAGGTTGCTTATACAAGCTCACTAAGAAGGGTTTACAGCAGCGGATGTTCTTTCTGGTGGGTGTCGTTTCTGGTTTTCAAAAACCCAAAGTCTTCAAGATAAAGTTGTTGTGAAAGTGTGTTTTCATGTGCTTGTGATGAAAATTAGCGATCGTAAGTGAAAACTCACTCTGAGGGATTTTGAGATAGAGCATAGCTGTGACAACACTGGCTGTTCAGCTTGTTTCCTTAATTGCACATAATTTCAACAAAATTTTAAAATTCATTGTCTCTTCCGTAAGTAAACAAAAGAGTGGTTTTAAGGAACATAGGCCAAATTGACTGAGAAATGGTGTTTTTTCATGCTTCTACAGTGGCCAGTAAACAACACATTTTTTAAAAAATGTCAAAAAATACTTTAGCTTCAGAATATTGATTTTTGTCTTCAGAATATTGATTGTCTGCTTCCTCCCTTTTTCAGTTCTCAGATATGTTACTGTACACAAGCAAAGGGGTTACAGGGACAAATCAATTCAAAATTCATGGACATCTCCCTCTGCATGGCATGTTGGTAAGTGGTTTCAAGTTGCATCACAGCGTTAAGGAAAATGACTTTGCCTTAAGGCAGGTTGAGGCAATTCCTTCAGGGCAGGAGGAGCAAAGCCGCAGGCTGCTTCCAGGCCAGTGACAGCAGCCTGTGGTGCTGCTGGCCGTGGACTGGACCTTGGCGTGCTCCAGCCTGCGTGTCGAACAAAGACTTGTCTGCAGACGATAAGCCTATTCCTTCCGTCACTTCGGCAAAACAGCGGGAGCACACCCTTTTGGCCGTATTCCTATTCACGCTGCTGAGAGGGGCTGATCTGGAAACAGGGATTTATCCTGGCTTTTTTTCCCCTGTGCGCACACCTCGGCATATAGTCAGTCCTCCTGCCTGCCCACCCCGCTATTCTAATGGGCCTGTTCTTTCTGTGTTTGATTTGCAGCTGATAGTGCTCGACCCACCGGTGAGTAATGAGCTGAACCCTGCTCAGAACCCTCCTTTTCTTGCCTGCTGCGCGGCTAGAGGTGCGGCAGTAGAAACGCACAACATAGATTTTCATATAGAGCCAAAATAGACTTGAAGTAGGTGGTATTTGTAAAAGAGTAGCTGTTTTCCCCTTATTGCAACTAGGCCGTAAGCATATTTGACTCAAATTCCTAGCCAGCCAAGGAGGACAGTTTTAGTGTTTATCAGTCACCAGGTGGTGATGAGAAAAACCTTTTCTTTTTCTGCAGGTGGAGGAGAGTGAGAATGAATGGGCCGTCCCACACTGCTTCACCATCTACTCAGCGCAAAAAACCATAGTGGTGGCAGCAAGGTAACATTTCTGCTCCTCAGTTGCCTGCAGGCTTGATAGATACCTTCTCCAAAGAGTTACTCTTCGTTTGGTTCGTGCTGAGCCGGGGGGGGGGTGCTTGATGCCCCCTCTGGAAAGCGTGACTCAAAACAAACACGGGACTCCTCGCGACTCCTTTATCAGTGTCGGGTTTTGGGAAGGAGTAGTTCATCTCGCCAAACGGTGTGTTATTAAACACACAGCAGCAGCAATAACGTTGCCATTGTATGGTTTTCTAGTTAGCTGAGTTGCCAGTGACATCCTTTAAACAACTGCTATAAAGGAGGAGAGAAAAAAAAATTTAAGCATACAAATACTTTAGAGACCCAAAAAGAATTAAAAGCCAGGATGTGCAAATGGAGGTAAGGAGGAAGAGTTCCAGCACAGGTCTCACGGAGGAAGCTGGGAAGGGAGAGGAAAAGTTAAAGGCTGGCTTGGAGAGAAAACTGATCCCTTTTCTGTGTAACTTCTTCCTGTGCAGTGAGTTTGGTGCATTTTTTTTTGCTTTAAATCTGAAATACGCTTAGGGTGTCTACTACACCTGTGCTCTCAGGATCACCTTTAGGAGGTTTTGTCCCTCTGCGGGTCCGCTGAAAGGCAGCTGGAGTTGGGTACGCTGAGAATGCAGGATGGGAGCACTAAATCTCATCTTTAAATGTATAGGGTTTTTTACTGCTTGAAAAATAGCCATTACTGAACGTTTATAAATCAGGTATGTAGCGGCACGGGAGCCAATATGTATGCAGACGTATTCAAGGAGCAAAACTTTTTTTAATTCCAGCCTAGCATCTGAAAGCGTCAATTATTTTTAAGATCAGCCATTTCTTAGCAGCTGTGAATCGAAAAGTGCTTGAAAGGTTCTGAAATTTGGAAAAAAAAAAATATATATTATTTTTACCTTGACGTAATTTAGAAATAGCTCAAAGGTGGCTGTTTTTCTTCTGTTGCCTCTCCCCACCTGTAAAGAAAGAATCGCTGCTGGGCTTAGACCATGCGTGGAATTTTTCAGTCTAAATTTAAAAAGTCAGAAAAAAAGAGATGGTTACCAAAAATAGTCCCACAGACCTTCCCAAGCAAACACAAGAGCCTGTAACTGTATATAGCACTTTAGACAACGATTGTGCCCACGGGGAATGTAGACAGAGGTAGAAAAGAAATGCCACCGTCGTGTCTAAAGGGAAAAGCTTACACTATGGCATACTGGTGGATATCGATACATGTATACGAGCGGTAAACTCTTACCCTGTAACCATGCCATGAGCCACGTAACCCGTAATGGAAACGATGTGGGGTGAAAGGAGTCCTCATCTTCCTGCGCTTGTGTTTGACTTGCTTGAGATGTAAGGTACATGTTATATCCCCTTCAAAAGATGGTCCTGGCTTTCGCGTTGCCTTTTATCTTTCGAACAAATCGTTTCCGGTATGGTCATGCCACCCATCTCCAAAATGCTTGTTGGAGGGAAAACATGATTTCGTGTTTGAAATAACCCCTTGGTGATGAAGCTCTCCGCATGAAGAACAGCGATGGCCTAGACCACAAAATTCCTCTTCTGAGTCTGATAGCTCCAGAGGGGGAAGTTCTGTGGCCCTCTGGCTGTCTATTCATTCTCTTCGCTGTAAAGTCCCAATTTTTAACGGTTACTTTAGGCTTGTTTCCAGGCTTGAAAATAGAGGTGAAGACTGTATGAGGTCAGCTTCCTTTCTGGAAAGCTCATGCTTTGGAGGAATTTTAATGTTATTTTTATTTATTTAACGAAAAGGGGACAGCTCCTTGTATTGGGCAGCGACTTGTGCCTTCTTTCAGCAATCTAGCGCTCCTGTCATGGCTCCAGGCTGGGGTGGTCTCCATTCGCAGTGTTTGTCTTGCAGTACCCGGCTGGAGATGGGGAAGTGGATGGAAGACCTCAACATGGCAATTGAAATGGCCAAGAAATCTACTGAGAAATCTGACATGCTTCTGGAAAACTCAGTGTGCAATCGCTCCAACAGTAAGTGGTGTTTCCTGTCTTCTTGAAAAGCATCAGTTGTCACGTCCTTTTCATGTTTCCTATTGTGAATTTGATTACATAAACGGAGTATTTTCATAATTCGTGTAGTAATGGATAGTTACTGTGCTTTTGTTACGTTTCAATTAAAAGATATATGCTTGTCTTCCTAGACTGATATTCCTGGTAGCTTTAAATACAACAGAGATGCTCCAGTTGCAGAATCATTAATTTTATAAGGTCCTTATTCATCTCTTACATAGATTTTTCTCAGTCTAACCACGTAGTGTATTTTCTTGTCCAGAAACCAAGAGATCAGCAAGTTCTTTTACAGCCCAGCGTTCTTGTGCCTGTCTCTGATGGTGTTAACGGATGTGCCGAAACATGTAGTATTCCTTCTTGGAGCACTTTTTCGTATTCCTTACTAAGAATTGACTGAAGATGAAGTGTGGGGATTTTTGTTTGTTTGTTTTACGCAGTATTGAGCCAGCTGCCCCAAGCAGAGCTGAGTAATGAAAGCCACAACAATCTGCTCAGAGTGGCCGTTAGGAGCTGTGTAACAAATTCAAGTTGACGTATTTTAAAACTGGACCATTGCAAGAGAAAACGGTTTTTCTCAGCAACCCCTGCTTCTCTTGCTCTTTGTATTGCACACTTTTCTTAAACCGCTGCCAAATTCTCCTCCCCCAGGATCCTCTGATGAGGTCTCTCTAGAACAGGAGTCCGAAGATGACATACACTCTTCTCGTAGCTCCTTGGACAGGCAGAGCCACCACCGTGCCAACACAACCATGCACGTGTGCTGGTACCGCAACACGAGCGTCTCCATGACTGACCACAGTGTGGCTGTCGAGGTACCCGCAGGGCGCAGCTCTCACATCTCAGTCTGTCCATCCCGGCTCGCTTGGCCACCGCTCGGCCTCCACTCCACCTCCCGTTTCGCCTTGGCGGCGTCTCTGCGTCCGTGGGAGAGCACGGGCCGTTGAAAGGCCGCTGCATGCTTGCCCCGCTCTGTGCATGTCTGCGTCTCTGCGTACACCCGCTCTGCTCTCCTTGCAGCGGGGCTTTGCTTCGGCAAAGGCACTGAAGGAGGGAAATTTTAAAGGAAACCCAGGATACCCTAGGACTGAATTGTTCCTTTGGGTTTCCTCAGACTTGCTGGAGGATAAGTTACCTGTCTCTTACATTTTCCTTTAGAGACTGACTGTGCTATACTGAGGTCTGGTTAGCTACTGTACTGCTCCGAGAGTTAAGTTCAGGGGGAATGTGACTTCTCTGCCCTTCCCTCGCTGGCAGGGGTGAGCAGCAAGCATTAGGAAGCGCCGTTTTATGGCAGCGCCGTGTTAACGCTGAACTGAGATTTATTACGCGCCCGCTGAGTTGCTGTTACCTTGGGTCTTACCACTCAGCAAGTCTTGATGCAGCACCGGTGGGACGTTTTGGTACCAAATCCTGCAGATTCCGAGACAGATGCCTGTTGGGCAGATGTAGTCGCGCAAAGAGCTGCTTGCACAGGCACTACAGGTTCACGTGAGGTGGCAGTTGGGTAGGAGGCCTTCCTGGATGCTGGCATGCTTGGAAGACTTCCAGAAGTGTGAAGGACCCTAAATATACCGTGAAGAGAAAAAGGAGGTCACTAACTAGACAAACCCTCCTGCCTTCCCTGCCCTGCTGTTAAGGCACTTTTTTTTCAATGGAAGGAGTTAAAAGTCGGGCACTGAAGCTCCTGGGTTTTTGTGATGCAGAGAGCATCTCAGTCAGCTCAGTAAAGGAAGCACTATAGATGTTTCCTTGGCTTAGGGTCCAGAAGTGGGACACTTGAGCGGGAAAGGAAAGAGGTTTCTATCAGAGGGGACAGGCCTTCCTTTCCCTGCTGATGCCCTTGTGAAAGGCACCATCTCACTGTTCTGTACCCAGATAACGAGACCTCCTTGCCACAGGCTCTGGGATTAAACGTGTGAGTTCTCGCAGCTCCCTCTCGCTTTGATCTATTCCATGTTCTAATACCATCATTTTTTTTCACAATCCATTTTCCTTTAACCAGACGCCTGTCTTCCATCGCTTCTCTTATCCTAATGTTCTGTTTTTCGCTTTCTCTCCCCCTTTTCTCTGCTCAGTTTTCTGCTCTCTTGCTGTTTCTCCAGAGCTTCCTCCTCGCTATTTGCTGGGCCAGGCCCAACGGCCCAACACGGTCACCCATGTTTGTTGGTACCGGAACCAGAGCCTTTCCCTGTCTGATTACCTGTGCATGATCCAGGTAAAAATGCCTCTCAAGTTCTGTGCTGGTGGGGAGGAGCTGTGGGATGCCAAGGAAAATGTGCTGCTGCTGGCTTCCTAATAGCTTAGCGAGCCCACACGTGCTAGCGTGAGGATGCCCCAGCCAGCCAGCAGCAGAGTTGTAACGTTGCCTTGTTGGTACAGTATTTCCTCCCAGTTCTGCTTCCCCAAATGGTTTTCTGTAATTCTGCTGTGTATTCTGTCTTTTTCTCTAATTAGGAAGTCTATTTGCTCTCGTTCCACGCTGTAGGATTCCTTATCCCGCTGCACAAGTGCTCGGTGACCCTGGCTCCAAGGTGGCAGTGTCCAGCTTCCCTGCTTGCCGTGCCAGCCTTGGCTTTGCACAGCTGCCACCTGTAGCTTGGCCACAACTCTGGCACCCTCTGTTTCCTCTTCTGCTTTATTTTCCTGCTCACACAGTGTGTCCTACGTGGGTTTTCTGCGCGTAAGAAAGGGTGGCTAAAGGGATGGACGCCCTTGTGGCTGTCACCATTCCGCTCCCGCAGGCTGCAGAGGAGAGCGGTCGCTGGAGGGACGAGTTGGAGCAGCACTCTCCTGTGCGCTGCCTGATGCTGCTCTGAGATACGGCGAGCACGTAAACAGAAAGGCAGAGTGGAGAGAAATCACTAATTTGTCCGTAACAAGGTAGCTGTGAGTTAGTTAGCTGAAGATACAAAGTCACCCCGGTCACCATGTGAAATATCTGGGAGGCCTTTCGCAACAGGGGAGAAGTGCAGGAGCAGTTACGGCAGGCAGCCTCAGGCTTTTCGTCTGCGTCAGCTCTCATCTTTTCCTGAACGACGGCGACCTCAGGTTTCACGGTAGTTTTCTTTTTGTTCTGTGCTAGAACCAGCTATCCGGATACTTGCTGAGGAAGTTCAAGAACAGCAACGGCTGGCAGAAACTCTGGGTCGTTTTCACCAACTTCTGTTTGTTCTTCTACAAAACGCACCAGGTGAGCGGACGTAGCTGAGGGGGCTGCGTGCGGGGTGTCGAGGGGAACCTGGAGGCCCTTGGCGTCCTGCTATGGGCGCAGCTCGTTGCTGTTTGAAGGAGAGCAACAAGTGGAAGGAGAAGGTAGTTCGTGACGACGCCAGTCTCTGTAAGGCCACGGGCCCTTCTTGCAGAATTTAATTGGGATTTCCGATTCTGTTAATGGTACGGACCTTCTGTGGGCGAGGGGGAGGATGTCTCCTCATGCAGGGACTAATGGAGGTGAGGGAATTGGCAGCCTTTGCTCAGTCTCTGTCTGTTTCTCTCCCCGCCGGGCTTCAGCGTCAGGGATTAAGAGGCATCAGGGATTTTCCTGCCCCTGGTGCGTTCGGCGCCTGCTTGGTAACAAACTGTGCTGTGGTGCAGCCTGTGCCTTTTCATCTTCCTAACCCAACGAACTGTGTTTATTTTATTCGGGCTCCTTGCCTTGAGGGCACGTTTCTTTTGGGAGGGATATTTTAACTTTCATGTCAGATCTGTGCTTGGAGTTCCAAAGAGAGAAACCCTCTGTGGAGGGGGGAGGAGGGGGAGGCCAGGGGGCAGCGATGGGCTGGGGATTAGAAGCAAATAACTCCGTAAAACCAGTGAAAGGAGTTGGGGGGGGGTCTCATTACAAGCTATGGGAGGCCTCGCAAAAAGATAAAGGCTGCTTCTCCTCCCGTTCTGTTCTAAACAAAAATCCAAAGACCGTGCCTGTACCTTACTCGGAAGAGTTGAGCGCGCGTTGGGATGAGCTGTGTGGCAGAGGATGCCTCGCACTAAGGGCTGGGCTGTTGGGCTCTTCCAGGACGATTATCCCTTGGCCAGTCTCCCGCTGCTGGGCTACGCGGTCAGCTCCCCTGTAGAGGCCGACGGCATTCAGAAGGATTATGTCTTCAAGCTGCAGTTCAAGTCCCACGTGTATTTCTTCAGGGCTGAGAGCAAATACACTTTTGAGAGGTAATTTTCCGGTTTGTCTGTCTGTCTTGGTATATAACATGCTGTTAACTCACTGGCTGATCATCCAGAGCCCTCTCGTTCCTCCTGACTACCTCCCGGTCCGAGTGACCTTACAGCGCATTCTCAGTAATAAAATTCCCTTCCTCTTCCTACTGATGATGTTTGGAGATCCCTCCTTGCCCGGGAGAGCCGGTGGTTGCCTCTAGGGCTGGAGGCTCTGCTTTATCTCGGGAGTCCGGGGCTTCCTTTGAGCTGGGGACAGCTGTGAGATGCTCAGCCTTGGGAGTCAAGATTCCTAGGTTCATGAGAGCTCTGGTAAGAATACACTGGGGTGTTTTTTTCCTCTCGATCTCTGGAAACAGGAGTTATAACGCAAGGCTGAGAGCAACAAGTGCAGTGCAGCTTTTCACTGTACTGCTTTCTCTGTAACTATATTCAGCAGTGCTGCCAGGGGCTTCCACATATGGTCCAAAGTTAACCACGTCTAAAATGCATCACATCCAAAACTTTGCCGTTCCGGTAGCTGTTGAGAACCCTTGCATTGCCTTCTGCCACGCAGGGTAGCATTGGTGGTTTGGGAGCGTGGATTAATGGAGAAGGTGTCGCGTACTTCCCCGGTCTGTGGGAGCAACGTCCGTACCGGCTGCCTGGGGCAGCGGGGAGTTGTGCTCTCTAATCCACTGGTCTCATGCAGTGATTTCAAGGGCGGGGGAAGTCTAATTCACAATGGATTGCTTTTTTCACTGTTGCTTTACTTTCTTCCATATGAGCAAATCTGTCAGATAATTTATGGTAAGAAAAACAGTCCATTGACTAAGGAATATTTTTGTCAGCCTGTCCTCCTTGGTAAACACTCCCTGTGCGCTTACAAGAGAGTACGGTGTGCTCTCATAAAAGCTCGCTGGAGCTGAAAGCCCTGTAGAGCTGTTGCGTGGACGGGCAACCACGTTCTGCGCTGTATTGACCACATCTCAAGCTATTCGTTTGAAGAGTTAGTTTCCTAAAAGCAGGGTAGAAAACGAGTGTTTTGTGAGGTTTGGTGAAACAGCTCACCACTGAAAGACCAACATCGTGCATCTGTGAGTGAGGGGTTGAGCATTTCTCCCGTCCTTTCTTGCCAGGTGGATGGAGGTGATCAAAAGAGCAACCAGTTCTCCGGCCAGGTCGAGCCTGCTGCTTCCGAAGGGTGAGAAGGACAGTCACACGGACTGAAGTGGGGCAGAGCTGGATCTCTGCTGTAAACATCAACAAAAGAGGCAGGTGGAAACAGGAGTCTCTGGAGTTGATAAAGCAAAGAACCAGGAAGCTCATTTCCGCCCGCTATGGGAAGTGGGAGCGAGGGAGTTGCAGCTGGGGATCACATCCATCCCCAATGGTATGAAAGAGGGTCAAGTCTGTTCCAGCTGAACCTACTTAGAGAGAACCTAACAACCACAGAGCTCCGGTGTGCACGCATCATGGAAGGCTTATTGTTCCAGTCGTACCTGTACGGTAACATCCTTGCCTGCCCTGAAGGCAAATGCCACCTTGTTTTGACATTTTGACTGGATGGTCAGCACGCACAGGAGAAAAACAGCAGCCGTCAGTGGTGCGACTGGCTCCCAGCTGCTGGTGCCAGGGCTTGCTGGCTCCCAGAAGTTCCCTTCCCCTGACGCTCGGCACGGCTGGCTGTACAACTGCTGTCCTGCTGCTGTTCGCGTCACCCTGCTGGCACAGTCAGACTAACAGGGCATCACCGATGTGTTAGCTTAAACACAGTTCGCTTTGAACAGAAACCGCGGCTCTCGTGGAACTACTCTGCTCTTTGGAAACTGCAATGGCAGCACGTTTCCAGGGAAAGCGGGAAGACTGAACCTCTGCTAAGCTGTTGAGGTTTCGGTATGTTGTGGGTCGGTACAGGTAGGGTGCATGGTTTCTCCTCCGAACTCTGCTACGGCGCATGCTGAGAGGGTCAACTGCTATTCTCATATCACAGTTCCAGAGGTTCTTTATCCTGTAGTAGGCATTGCTTAAGGCATGGGATGGCAAACACACTCTCCACCCGTATGTGGGTGATGTTTTTAAGGCATTTAAGCAATATAGGAGAAGCAGCTTCTCTGAAGGTCACTGTTGCTTGTGCTTGTGTCACGCAAAGACTTCTGAAAATCCCTATTCTTACCTTTAAATTTGGCGTGGGATCCATCTTCCGTTTCTTATGAAGGTGTAAAAGTCACTGGATTCCAGATGGAGCATTAGTGTCTGTGGACTCTATTAAATCTCTGTATTAAATCTGAAATGTTTGCAGTTTGTTCTGTTTTTGTAAAGCTGTCACCTTTTGTTGCCTCCACGCAAGGACTGAAATAAGTTAAGTGCCACAAAATGCTGTTGGACGTGGCTTTGATGGGCTCTAGGGACTCTGCTTTTATATTAGATAGAAAAGTATTGGTGTACTAGAAGGAGCAATGAAGTGGTGTAATGAAAGAAGAAGGAAAGTGTTGCACGTTGTGAGGGTGGAGGAACGTGGAGATCCCTGTGCAAATGGGAAGTACGGAGGCCAGCACGTGCGTTCTCCAAGGCTGTTTCAGGTTATGGTCTCAAACATCTGCGGGACGAGGACTGCACGGTGGGGGTTCCAGAGGGATTTTCCAGACCTCTCACTTGGCGTTTGCATCCTAGAGAAGACGAGTGACTGCAGATCCAGCCTTCGCTACCGCCGTCACAATGACCATTGTCCCATGTAAGTTAAATGTACTTAATTTATTAGTGTCTTTTTTTTTTTTTTATTAACTGTTGTAGGTGTATACACATGGATTGACTAGGTATGTTATAACACAGCTGAATACGACTGTTGAAAGTAAATAGCATCTTGGTATAAAACTATCTCAGCCTCTTATTCCTGAGCCCACCATCCCGTCCCTGGCCCACTCGGGGGACGATGGATGGCATCTGCCCAGAAGCATCGCCCTCCTCAGGCCCGAGAGGAGAGGTTTCACAGCGTCTCTGCGTTCATTGGTTTTCTGGGTGCTACTGCGCCGTTGTCACAGTCACATAGTCTCTTAGCAGGAGTGCTGTCCTCTTTCATGGGAACTCTCCCGTGCAATTCCTGTCCTTCGCTGGTCTCCTGTGCGGATGCTCTGCAGGAGCAAGTTGAAGAGAGGAGGAGCGGGGCCGCTGCCAGCAGCTGGGGCTCTTGACGCTTAACCCTTGCCTTTAGTTGCACTCAGCTACTGTAGCAGGGCTTTCTAGCACCAGGATTCGAAACACTTTTTTTGGCCCGTTCAAGTTACTCAGTACTTTCCTAAGACTGTGCTTCTCGGCTCACCCAGCATCGGCTCTGCTCCCGCCGCAGCAGAGGCAGCGCCGAGCCAGAGCGACGTTGGAGGAGCCCGCGAGTACCGTCAGGCTTGGGGGAGCAGCTCCAGGGCAGGGCAGGAGGAACGGGCTGACAAACGCCGCCTGAAATTCAGCAAGGATAACTGCACGGTCTTGCACAGGGGGACAAAGTGCCCTCTGTGTCACGGGCTGTGGCGGAGGCCCTGAGGTCCCCAAAAGCAAGCTGCGTTTGTCGAAGGGCAGTGCATGTGCTCTGGCCAGAAGAGACAAGGATCGAAGAGCAGGAGGAACGTGTGTTTCTGCGAGTGCAGGGCAAGAGAGGGTGCGGAGTTCTCTGTCTGGGCTGAAATAGCCTGGTATTTGGCCCTGGTGTCGTGTTTGTGTTTTTTCTAACTAGCTGACAGAGATAGCTTACTCCTTTAACATCAGCTAAACTTGGAATTACCTCTGTACGTCAGCTGTCGATCTCCCTAGCACCGCGCGTTCCAAATCAGACTGACGGGTACCTGGCGTTACAGGAGACGGGGGGAACCGTGCAAGCCAACCCGGCCCTCCGCACGCAGCACGGAGCTTGGCTTCTCTGTGCTCCCCTGCAGGCTCCAGCAGAGTCTCTCCCTTCCCTCCCACTCCCCCCTGACTTGTTTTTCCGGCTGATGTCTTAGGGCGCACTGCTTTAGCCTGTGACACAAGAAGACAACTTCTGACACGTAGAAAAATGATCAAAGAGCGGAGTGGAAGGTGTTGGTACATGACTGATGGGTACTTCCATGGCTAATCCACAGACGGTTTGAACACTTACGCTCTATTTATCCTCCCGTCCCCTCCGTGTAGCAGAATAGTACCGCTACAGCTCCTGTCACAGGAGAGAGGGAGTGAGCAGGGGCCCGTCCTTAAGATTTTGGAGCAGTTGAGGAGTGGATGATCCTTTAGTTGCTTTTGTGCTTAACCTACAGCTCGGTATTTCCTGTCGTGAAGATGCGTGTGCTGGCTGAGGTGTGGTCCCTGAACCAGAGACTGAGGCCAGCAGGCAGCAAAAGTCCCTGCTCGGGTAGAAAATATCAAGCTCAAATGTCTGGGCATTTAAAACGCAGGAGCGTAGGCTATAAAAATGAGAAACCACCGTTCTCGGCAAAACTGCTTACCCGCTCACCTTGGCAAGGTTTCAATCTGATGGGGATTTCAGTGACATCAGTTCTTCTGTGAAATACCGTGCAGTATTTTTACTTTACCAGAACCCTGCAGGAGTATTTTTTTGTCTTTGCTCCAGTCATGAGCAGTTTCCTTAACAAGAGCACCAGGAAAGAGCAGAATACAACTCAATCATTAGTTTCTTGCTAGCAGGATGTACGTTAACAGAGATGAACCCGTGCTCTTGGGACCTCTTGGCTTAATACAGAATCACAGAACGGTGGGGTGGAGGGGACCTTAAAGTTCATGCAGTGCCCTGGGCAGGGACACCTCCCACCAGCCNCATCTCCGGGGCCTCCTCTGGCCCTGCTCCAACAGTTCCACATCCTTCTTATGTTGGGGGCTCCAGAGCTGGACACAGTACTCCAGGTGGGGTCTCAGCAGAGTATAGGGGCAGAATCCCCCCCCTCACCCTGCTGGCCACGCTTCTTTAATAGCCGTGCTCTCATTTAATTTAAAAAAGCTGTAATTTCTGGTAAACGCTACCGGTTTTCCCTGCATCCCACAGGACTGGCAGGCTCTCCTTCGCTCAGTGTAACAGAGTCCTGCTTCATTGCTTAAGAAACCAGAACAAGTGAATTTTTTGCGGTAGTTTGTACCACGTGTTTAGTGCAACTTACTGGAGCTGTACTGGTGCCTGGTCCCTGTATCTCCCCGTTACGAGAGTGACTCCTGTTGCACCAGACAGTTCACCTCCCTCTCTCCTATTGCCTACATCACCACAGCTTTCTCTCTGCTGAAGTATCAGCAGCAAGCACGCGGAAGCAGCATCCAGCCGCACTCCCACCTCGCGGGGGGCCAGCGGAGCACCGCTTGCACGCAGTGAAGAACGCTGCTGTGAAGGTTTAGAGAGTCTGGAGGGGTGGGGGTAGGTGAACTGTCAGAGGGAGACTGTCAGTCTGAGCTGCACTCCCCCTCTGGCTTGGCCCCAGCGCTGCACTAAAACCACCCTTCCCCACTTCAGCTGCAGAGGAGAAAGGCTGCACCACTGTCCTGGCACCGGCCTGTTGAGCAGAGGCGAGGGCGCCAGCACACGGCATTTAACGGTTCCCAAAAAAGCACGGTAAGAAGTACATCTTTCAGTCTCTCGTTTTGGCTCCAAGGAGGAAGCTGAGGCAGGACGGCACGGCTCGAGCACAGCACCACCTGTAACCGTCACCTTTGTGCTTCTGCTTAGGCAAGGACAGTCACACACGAGGTTTTAAGCACATGCTTAAAGTGGCATCTCCAAAGTGTTCATCCTGTGACCAAGACCGTGCAGTGCGGCTGCAGTTGGCAGGGACCTCGGCAGGTCATCTGGTCCCAGCCCCCCTGCTCAAGCAGGGCCACCCAGGACCGTCTCTGGCCAGCTTTTGATTCTCGCTCCAAGGATGGAGACTCCGCAGCCTCTGGGCAGCCTCTGCCGCTGCTCGGCCACCCTCACAACCGCTAAGGGAGAAAGATGAAGGCAGCCGTAGCCTGATGTCAGCTTTTACAGTCAATCCTAAGCCTAACATCGCGGATCAGTAAACAGACTCCAGCAACAACCGCACTAAAGCATTCGCCAAAGCCCAGCTACGCTTTTGCAAAGGGTGTGTGTGTCCCTTAACACCAGCGTATTCATTCCCTCCTTGCACGGAAGCGCTGAAACGGGCCTGTCTCACGGAGCGCTGTTAGATGTACGTGAGGCAGGACGATGCAGGGGAACGCCAAGAAGAATGCAAAGAAAAGCAACTTGAACAAATATTCTTTCCCTCGGAATACAAAGTGACACCAGCCTGGTTTGTTTTGTTACTTTATTGAAAGTGGCAGATCCCTTTCACTGTTTTTAAAAACTAAAACCGTTGTTGCTTTGAATACTGGACGAAGTTTGTGGGGATTGTTTCCTTTAAAAAGTTTACTCCTTACACTGCAGTGCATGTGAGTAATAATACAAGGTACCTTATTGACACGATTTGCTACCGTCACGAACAGCAACTTTAAAAGCAGCAGGAGCCCTTCAGCCGCCTTTCTGCTGGACTCCAGCCTCTGCCTTCCACCTCAGCACGTTTCTCGTCTATACATTAACTCCTCCTCCTGAGGACAAAATGGGTTTGTTCTGTTCCTCATAAACGCAGGCTCCGAGACGGCTCCCACCTCAGAGAGACACCATTCCACAGCAGATCTCCAGCGAGCGCAAACAGCAGCACCTCGTCTCTACTGGACAAGTTCCTGGTGTGTGCCGAGACCGTATTGATCCATCAGAGAGGATGAGTAAAGGATAATCATAAGCTCAAGTGAACGCCGCACGCCGGGGTGAGGGCATGCATGGTCCTTTTGAGCGACTTCTAGCCCCGCACTTACAATCTGCGGGTCTGAATCAAAGTACCAAAAATCAAGCCTTGTTACTAACAAAGTGGCCTATCTTTTACAAAAAATGCTGAACGGCTACCGCTTTTGTTCTCAGTGGCTTTGGGGAGAGCCACATCATTCACGCACAAACACCCAGACAGAAAGATCTGGATATCTAAGGTCTTGCTGAGTTAACGGGAATGTCTGTACGATTAGAGAGCAGATCTCTAAGCAATCAGCTATCAGAAGTTACTTTCCTAAGTCTATTTTTCTAGACCTTTAAAGTACAGATTTAAGATCTGTGCACTTACCTGAATTAAAGATTTGCTTTACGAACTAGTAGTATACAGAAAGCAAAGCTAGTGGGGATGGCTCCACGGGTATTACCTCAAGCAGCCAATACGGCAGTAGATGTTTGATTTCCCTGCTAGCAAACACCAGCACGGCCTGTCAACTGGAGCAGAGCCCGGGCTTCAGCGAGTTTAGATCCCAGACTGAAAGAAGGGCCAGAAAGGGAAAGTTGAGAAGAAGGGGGGGATGGAGGTCTAGAGCGGCTTTTGCCGTCCGCCAGCCACGCCACGCGGATGCCATTGCTGCTAGCTGTCCCGATTTATACCTTTCTGTAGAAGGACAGGTTTCTTGCCTCATAAACCGCTACGCAACGTTGATCTGCCTTTTGGACTGAAGCCCTGTCAGCACCTTTGGCCGTTGGGTTCCCCCGCCGCCTTTTTTGTTTGTTTGTTTGTTTTTTTTTTAATCCTTCTGCAACATTTGGGCACGCACAGTAGGCACCTGCTCAGCTCAGGGCCTAGAACTGCCAAACCTGCCTATCTAATTGCTTCAGTTGCAGAAAGCACCAAGGAAAGGAGCTCCACCAGCTCCCAAACCAAATGCATCCACTTTGCTTTCCGGTCCCTGGAGACCCAGCGCAAGTTCTGCTGTTGCCTGACTTAAAAGAATCAAGGCTTAATACGAAAGGGCTGTCCCAGAGCCGAAAAAAGTACAACCAGCAAACCCCATCCTCCTCTGAAATGACAAGCTGGGAAAGAGCAGCAGCACATGAGCTCAGCTACTGCTGTACTTGAAAGCTTTCCATTAGTAGTGTGTGACGGAGTTGAAGCAATTCTCCACAACAACTGGAGAGCTGCTCTAACTTTCCCAGATGCCGCAATGCATGGAGAGCTTCTGAACATACCTGCGCTCCCACACGACCGCTCATAAACACTTCTTGAGGAAGGGCAGGAGGCTAAACCCATCCGACTCGCCTTTGAAACACAACTCAGTGGAAGAGAATCTCCTCTTTTCCAGCAGCCAGGCGTTTACCAGTAAGCTGTGAATCAAACCACGCCAAAATGGATACATCCATAGGGAAACAATTAAAAACTGCATTGATTACATTGTAAAAACAATTAGACCACCCATCTCGGGTTCTGCAAAAGGTCTAAATTGTACTTGCATTGCAAACCCCACCCTGGGTTATCATGGAAACACGTGTAATATGAAGGCTCTGAAATGTCCTGGAGTCCGTAACACAATGTTACATCCAACAGCAGATGGTGGTCTGGATTAGAGATGGAGTTCTTATGAAGCTGGAAAAAATCCTTCCCCCCCTCAAAACAGCAGCAGGGAACGTAGGTGTCAGCGGGCAGAGGTCAGGTGGTTCCGACTGTGTGAGAACCTGCAAGGAAGAATAACGGGTGGAACTGCTCGCTACTGTGCGTTTCCAGCCCTCACCTGGAAGACGGCCCACAGGCGCTGCACCAGCCAGCGTGTCTGCAGGTGAAGGGTGAGTCTGGATCTGTTTGTCCCCACGCCCGTGACGCTATCGGTTTTCTAGATAAGGAAGTCTTGAAAGAAAAAAAACCCAGCAATTTTAACGAAAAGCCCAGCGGCACTTTTTTCATGCCTTGAAGATTCAATTTTAGGCTAACGAGATTTTGAGCACTGGTGTTTCACGGCAAGAAACCAACCAGGGTCTCTGAGATTTTGCAAACTTGAAAAAAACCAAACAAAACAAAAACCAAAACATCATCTTGCGTTTATGCCCTGGCCAGGAGTGCCATTTCCAGGCTGATGGAAGTAAACAATCCTGGAAGAGCTGCCCTGCAGAGCCACCCAACGCCCATCTGCGAGCACCTCCCGCTCAGCCGGAGGCTGAAGTTTTTGCAGGCATCACACGGACCCTTTCTGTGACCTCTGTGGCTCAGCCAGAAGAGAGAAGAGTGTTCTCTTTCTGGCTTTAAGTGATGAAGATGAGGGATCTAAACAGCCCCATAGCATATTTGCTTGAAAGCTTGAATGACTTAGTAACAGAAGGCCTCAAGGATGGCCAGTATTTTCAGTCCTAAATAGCTAAGGCTCTACTGTGGCTGAGAGCCTCCAAGGGATACCTGAGCTACAAGGCACAAAACTACGCCAGCTTAAACCCTTTAGAAATAAATGCTTAGAAAGCCTAAATTTAAGGGTGTGAAGACCGTAAAGCTGGGTTGTATTTACATTAGCAACCAGAGCACAGGGTGGCTCCTTGGGTCACACGTATAGCGAAATACTTTACTTCCAGCCTCCTTAACCAGGGAGGGGCCTCACCTTGGCTAGCGAGGAAAGGGCGAGATTTAGGATAGCCTGCTGCGAAAGGGAGAAAAGCCAAATTAGCGTCAGATAAAGCCTGTCAACCCCGTGATCAGGACCCGACGTTGTTGCCTGCAGTGCGTGGATGTGACTGAACTTGGTGCCGGTAGCGGAGGTAAGTTTGACGCAGCACCTGCCGAGCAGCAGAGAACTTAGTTCTACCCGACTGTACTCCTTCACTGGTTTAATAAGGAATTCACTTCAGGGAAAAACAGTTTCCTGCTACCTGAAGCTGGGCAAGCAAAGCGACTGGCTGCATGTAGTGCTGTAAAGCACATGCCTTGCAACGGAACGGGCGCTCTCTACTCTAGAAGCAATCCCAGTGACGCTTTGCATAGTCGCCAGAAACCTGTTCACTGTGAGAAAGGACTTCTCAGGCAGGAAGAACCGCTTCCATTCCATGAAAAGCAGTTAAAAGAAGTGACTTAGCAACTATTAGGTCAGCTGTCACCAATATTCACTTTTTGGGTGTCTTGACTGCTGAGCACCGACCTTTTCCACAGCGGTGGCGTATCAGCCGGCCAGTTCACTGCCGGCTCCACTCCAGAGGACACTCACCTTTGTACCCGCTCCACCATGTGTGCTATCAGTTTGTCAGAGATGCCTGGGCAGGACTCCTCGGCCAAGCTAAAGGCGTTCTCCAGCTCCTCCATAGCTCCCACATTGCCTCCAGTCTGCTTGTGCTTATCTTTAAGCTGCAAGCCAGAAACAGTGCGTTAGTTCCTTATCTCATTGCAGAAAGCACTGGTCAAGCAGCGCAGTACAGACGTTAAGTCCCTTTCCCTTTTACTGTGACTCCACAAGGGTGAAGGAGAGCACCCGCATTCTTCTTAAATAAATAAAGGGCTCTTTTTTGTAGGTCAGGGAGACGGAAATGCAACGTCTGGATTTCAGACTTTCCTCCAAATACTAATAGCAGCTGAAGGCCTTAACGAACAGGCTGATGTACTCTTAAACTAAAGGATATTAGAAAAGGATCGACAGGTCTGAAAGCCTGTAAGTAGGAACGGAACAAAGAACTCCAGCTGTATCTGAACCAGTACGGTCACCTTTGCTGCTAACAACAGCTTAGCACCCAGAGGCATGCAAAGACTTGCAGACAGGTAGTGTAGAAAATATCGTAACGCCAGGGGTTAGTCACCACCACTTTCAATAACCACGAAAAAGTTTGAGTTACTTCTAGTGCCTGGGAAGCCGAGGCAGACTACTGCCACGCCAGAGATCCTGGCCTCCAACACTCCTCCCCACGAGACAGCTCTCCCCGTGCACCACGACCTCCACGTGCAGCACCCGACTTAGATGCAAAGACTCAGTTCACATCTGTCATGGTCAGCGCACTCCGACGAGACCTCCACGCGCCAACTCGCACACGGTTCAGTTGTTCGTTTGACATAGCTAAACCTCTGTCATTAAGGAACTCTGGGCAGGTCACTAACGCTGCGCCTGAAGGAGACTGTTGTGGAAAACCCCCAGCCCCATCCTCTGCAGCCTTTCCCCACCTCCTCCACACGGGCAGCTCACGTGGCAGCCCCTTCCCTCGCGCGCATCATTACGCAATGAGCTGAACAAAAAAATCAAAACCTTTTGTTGAGCAAGCAATGTCCGCCAGCTAACCACTGTCCACTTCAATTAAGCTCCCATTAGGCTATGCTGATTAAAGAGCTTTACATAAGCCTCACAGTTCTTTGCCTACAATTCTAGGATCAGCTTTTCCTGTTGTTGGAGCTCACCTTTTCTCCATGGTCCGGAAAGCAGGACACTGTGAATGCTAATCCCCAGCTGGAGCCATTCCTGTGCTCCGAGTGCCCCGCTGGATGGAAACACGCGGTTTTTGTGTGTTTCTGCCTGCTGCTGCCTCTTCAGGGGGGTAATCGCTCACTAACACAAAGCCTCAGCTGTGGGAGCAACTCGCACACCCCTCTGCTCCTTCAGATGTGGCAGAGGGCATGGAGGGCAGCTCGGTTACACATCAAGGATACAGATTTGTTAGGCCAAAAATAGTTGTGATGCTAAAGCCAAGGATTTGATTTGACGTCTAACTGATCAAAGACCGCCCAGTCTGTGCTGCAGGTGAGCTGCCGGTTTATCATCAGCCTCTGATGCCAAGCCGCTGACCTTTAGTTTGTGCAGCAGCCTGCGTTATCCTGTCACTTCCCGCTGCAGAAGAGCTTTCTGGAGGTTAGTGGGCGTTAGGGAGCTGTACTGCACAAAGCCTTACAAGGTTGGCTTTTCTTCACTGCTTGGCCCTCCGGGCCCAAACACCCCTTTCCTCCCTGCCCCAGAAAGGGCAGACAGGTTTCTAGATTTGCAGTCGCTCGCATCTGTGTTAGTTACCCGCTGTGGGTCACTTTCAATATTAACATCCAGTAATCCACGTGCGGGGAAGACGTATAGATGATTATGAACAGCATCTCAGTAAGATTTCAATTCATAAAGCCCAGCTTCAGCCCTTTTATGGGAAGGGGTGATCAAAACCCAGCAGGTCTAAGAGGCACTGACACAACAGCGAGAAGGAGAAAGTCTGCTGTTGGTAGGAAACTAGAACCGAAATGAACAACACGCGCAAGCAGCAGTGAAGCCGATTTCCTACTTGGAGACTTGGACTTCCAAGCCCCTGCTACTGCACGCAGAAGCCAGGTTATTTCAGAGACTGCCCAGAACTTTGCCTGCACGGGATTTTGCCGAGCGGGATCAGCAGAGCTGGCAGGGTAGTCTAATCAAAGGAGGATCAGCAAATCTGGGATGACTGAGTCAAACTAGCAGAAGTGGGAGGCCCAAGAAGCCACTTCCCGCCTGGAACTGGTGCAGCAACACGGGTAAGGAGAAGCACAGAGAGGCGCTCCTTGGTTTGGAGAATTCACAGCTCTGAGCACCGCCCCCCCCCTCCCCAAGAAGCATCCCAAACAGAAAGGACTGAGAACCAGATGTCAGTGATTATGCTGCACAAACAAACGACCTGCATCAGAAACCAACGTTATTTTTACCCCTTTTTATCTCATAGGCTTAGGCCTGCGAGACCCAGACTGTCTGCCTCCTGCTCTGACCTCTGGAAGTCAAGCGCAGCGGAATACTGAAGAGGCCATTTAGCTAAACTCTCAATTTCCAAAGCGGTGCTTTCTCAAGAGCCTGCTTTTCAGAATGTTCTCTGCTTCTTGTCCTGCAGTAAGCCCTCTTTCCATACAGTATTAGACCTGACAAAACAAATGTAAGTCCAGAGACTATCCCTGAAGAAGCACGGCCCTGCTGGGCCACTGCTGGAAGAGCATCGCGATCCAGAAGATCATCAGGACCAGAGAAAGGGTCTCTGTGACTCAGCACTCCAAGAAAAGAACCCTGACACAGTGTCTGCGTAAGTGATTTTTTCCAAAGCAGAACCTCCTTTCCTACACTCCTGCTGGAAACAGCAACTGAAGCCCATAGCCAGTAGCCCCCTGTGCTGGTTTTAGCTGGGATCCTGATCTCCAACCACCACAGAAGGTTCTACTCACCTCCCCAAAAACTGGGTGAACAAGCGTGGAGAGACATTGTGACCGTGGTTGCCTCTTGATGGGCTCAGTAGGCTAGAAAGCAACACAAAAAGAAGTTACAAGCACAGGCAAAGATTCCCAGGGCACACGAACTACTAAGCGTTTGGTAAATTCACAGCATCTCGATGGCAGTCCCCTCACCAGGTCTCGGGAAAGCCACAGATTGCAGTACCCTGATGATTTGGAAGAGGGAACTCTGGGGCACTAGCCCTTGACACCAGACTAAAGTAACTTTAAGACAGAACACGAGTGACTGGTAGCTCCCCCAAGACCCTCAAAAGCTTGTGTTAGTTCAGTCCCCTTCTGAAGGAACAGACAGCAAACAGACCTTCTGGGAACCATGAAGAGCCATTCCTTTGTGCAGCTTGCTCAAGGAGTTGGGGCGAATAGTTGGTGGGAATGTCCAGATTGGACCCTGGTCTCCATCCTCTGTGTCTCCATCACTGCAAAGGAAAACAGGGAGGTCAAGACACAAGCCTCAGCTCCATACACTGCATGTTTCACCCACGCATTCCCATGGTCACAAGCTCTCCCCCACCTGATTGTCACATCACCCCAGGGCTCCAGGCATTTCCCTATCCCAGAAAAAATCCTCAAGAGAAACCACATCAGTCTCTACAGCCCATATACAGCACCACGGAGATCTGAGCCAAGTACTACATCATGTTTCCAAATCACCACCACCTTTCTGCTCTAGCCAGGCTGAAGAGAGTTTCAAGGGCTAGTTAAATTTCAAGACAACCCAAGCTCACAAGTTGAGGGGCCAGGTGCAGGTGTTGCAAGCCAGCCGCCCAGAGTCACTGCCACTAAAGGTGAAGAGAAGCTCTGCGATACCAGCAGGGCAACAAAGCGCCCTTTCCTCACCCAAGGCTCGTAGCTTCATTATCCTCCACATCAGCAGCAAAGCTCTCCACTCGTGAATATACAAACACATAAACGGCTGCCGCCACAGTTACTAAAGCCTGTAGCTCTTTGAAAGGTGATGCATTTAACTGAATGTGCATAAAATACAGGCATCAAGAGCCTTGTTTTACTAGTTACGCACATGCTAGATGTTTCTTGTTAGTACTTCTGATTCCTTACACTCACCAAAGAGGCTCCACAGGTTAAGACTAGAACAGAGTACCGGGTTCCACCAAAGAGAGGGTAACAGCCTGTTTCTTCAGGCAACAGTCACCTCCTCCCACAAACGGACGCTCACTGGTCTCCCTGAGCTACCGTAAGATCTCCAACCCAGGTGGGGAAAAGGATCTGAGCTGCTTGCAGTAGGATACGCTGGGGCATGCAGGGTATAGCAGGGGCATCCCTCCATGCAGAACATGTACGTACATGTCAGAATCGCCAGAACTGGAATCCTCTCCATGGCCCTCCGACTTCCAGCGCTTGAATCGATCTATCAGCTCCATTAGGAATGAGGTTTTCTTGGTGTAGCGTGTGATGAACTTGTGCTTTAGCAACTCTTTAGCTGTCGGCCTCTGCAGCAAATAAGGAAAGTGTGCTACATCTACCGTGTCTGTACGCTAAACATGCAAGTGCACTGACTTCAATTCTTGCCAGGCTTGCCCGTCCACTCTGCAAGCTCAGTAATTCCTTCTCTCCAGGAGCCTTGCACCAAAAGGTCTTCCTGCTAAGTGAATCTTTGGCCTCTGCAATACCCTACCCAAATTCACAAGTTGACAGCAATACTCACAAATCTAGGATCCTTATTGAGGCAGGCTTCCACAAACTCCTTGAAGGGCTTGCTGTGGTGACCCTCAAGTGTTGGGGGGTTATTTTTGGGGATCAGAAAAAGAACCCTCATAGGATGCAAGTCAGAATTGGGAGGCTCTCCCTTTGCTAGTTCAATGGCTGTAATTCCAAGGGACCAGATGTCTGCCTGAAAGAAGAGCAAAACCAGTGACAGCACAGAAAAGCAAGGAACAAGTCTGCAGCATGGAAACATGCAACTGTAGCACAGCTGAAGGGCTGATCACATAAAAGCAGATAGGGCGTTTCATGTCTAATAGACAAACTTCTCTAGCAGACCCTGAACCATAACACGAAAGCATCCTTCTTGCAACACGCTGCACTTCCAATCCCTTTGTTAACCCTAGCATGATCTCATATACATTAGCACCAAGTAGCAATCCTCCTCCTGCTCCCAGCTCACCTTGAAGTCATAAGCAGACTGTTTGATGACCTCTGGTGCCATCCAGAATGGAGTCCCAACAAAAGTGTTCCTCTTGATTTGTGTGTCTGTCAACTGTCCAGCCACCCCAAAGTCAGCCAGTTTCACATCTCCTTGTTCCGAAAGTAGCACGTTGGCAGCTGTTCACATAAATAAGCATGAAGTCCACTGGTTTCTGAATCACCTCCAGCCCACACAGAACTGAATACTGAGAACAGACCTCCCATAGCATCCTCCTTTTCCTCAGTGAAAACCCTCAGCTTGGATTTCCGGCCTCAGACTTATTCTCATGCTCTGACCTCTGCTGGGTAACACGGAACAAGTTCATACACTTGGCTGGCTCAGAAGGGCACTATTTCTAGGGTAGTAGCAAGGAGCAGATGTGAAGGGCCACACAATCCACTGGATGTGATTCCTGGCCACACAAAGAAGAGAAGGTAACGTGTCTCAAGATACCTCAAGCGGTCGTGATTTTTTTTCAGAGCAGCATTCAGCACAGATGCTTCTGAAGCGCTCACAAGTCTTGGCCTTGTACTGCTTCGCCCTCACTCAGATCAAGACAGTGGCATTGCTCAGGTTTTGGGACAAGGTTTTTTTGTAGGACCTTTCATTCCGAGAGAGACCCTACCTACAAACTTTCAGCATTTCCCCCCTCTGATGGCAGCCAACAGTCCTGCATGGCCTGCGGCGCTAGAAACATACAGCCTCATACACGTTACGTGCGTTCCATACACAATGGAATCTTTTCTACATATCTCCCTGCATGAGGTTTCTCTGCTCTGCTTGTTCACATCCCCTCCTGCAGAGGGTCAGAGCAGTTGGCACCTAACGCTGGCCACGTCTCCATAGCACTGTCCTCACGCCCTCCTTTGATCATCTGGGCTTGGTGTGAGACTGCTCTTTGGGAGGCAGATGCCAGGTCTCTACACTATACACGGCCAATGACTACAAAAATCAGTAACAGGATGAGCTGACACAAACTGCCCTGATTTTCTAGGGCTGCGAGCCCTGCGTGAGGACAGCTCACCTTCACAGTAAGTTATAACCATCATAACCAGTATACACATGCCTTAGGGTCCAGCAGTAAAGCAAATGTCCAGACATAACTGAAAGTCAGCGAATATTTGGGCATGTTTTTCATTGACTCCTTTGCTTTAGTCCCTGCCTGTCCAAACTACAAATGCCAGAGAAGAACTACAGATCCTTACTGTAACTCTGAACTCTGAAGACAGGAAAAACATGACTTGCAATAAAATCACAAGCATCAGATTCAGAAAAAAGCAACCCAACAGGAAAAGCAACACTAAGAAAGTCTTTGAAATCTCTCAGATTATTGGTGTATATTACTTCTGAATCGTATGTTAGTAACATCCCTTACAAGAAAAAGAGCTGAACTCTCCGGTCTTACCTTTGATGTCCCTGTGGATCTTCCTCTCAGAGTGTAGATAATCCAAGCCCTTTAGAATTTCTCTCAGGATAGTAGCTATGTAAGTCTCCTCCAAGGGTCCCGGCTTCAGCTGATAAAGGGCAGAAAGATGACTTAAAGGAGGGCAACTGATGCCCTGGATTTTCCAGCCTCTCAGTTTATTACTTGGAAACCTTGGCCGAGCAGGTCATATTCATCAGGAAGCACCTACTGCACGCCTGGTGCACGTTCTGCAGGCAGAATGCTGGACTTTGCACCTGGCAACATCAAGTAGAAAATCTTTGGGAGATTTTCTGTTAGTCTATTAAAGGCTTCCCAGACAAAGAGCAGGATGCTCATCTCTCGCTTTGGCCTGGTAATATATTGGTGAACAGAACATCTTAACACTTCCTCTTGTTCAAGTCTCTCCGCTAGCACGCAAGAAACTCCAGCTACTGCAACAGCACGCAGACGACTTCTACCCTCTGGCAGTGGAGTACTGTGTCAAAGCTCTTCTCCTTTCCATCAGTTCTTTTCTAAACAAGTCCTGCCTTCTCAGTGCAGTAATTGAGGTTCTGATACTAAGATGACTTCTGCTGATGACAACACCCCCCACACACACTACACCCTTCCTGGCTAAAACAGGCTTTATTGTCCTAAGGAGTAAAGCAAAATCCTCTGACAGAATACAGCACAGCAGAACTCTACCCATGTGTTTATTCTGCATTTGTATTCCCTTAAAACCTGGGGTAACTCATTACAGGTCATTTGTATTATCAAACACCTGGGAATCCTGATCATAGACCAGGTCCCTGCTGAGCTTTATGCCATGCAAGCACTGAATAAAACCATGAGCATTGGCAGGCATAGACCTTTGATTCGGTTAAGTATAGATTTGCACTGCTCAAAACCAACTGGTTGCTGTCATCAGTTCACTAGCTCTTCCCATTGTAAAGCAGCAGAGCATGCTGGAGAACAGTGCTTTGACAGCTGAGCTCCATACAAACATTTCGTCTGTCCTAGGATGGGCATAACCAGCATGTCTGTCCTGCACTGCCTACCCTTCAGGCACAGGGCTGTCAAAAAGATGGTATGTGGCAAGCGAGTGTCTGGCTTACGGGCATTCAACGTTTTTCACGGTCCAGAGCTTACCACATACTCACCAAATCCAGGGCTGAACCTCCTCCTAGGTACTCCATGATTATCCACAGCTTAGTGCCCTGAAAGCAAGAACACAAATCAAGAGCAAAGACAGTAATGAAAGCAGGCAGAAAAGTGAAACACCCCAGAGGCAGCAAGACACATGAGTAGTCCTGTACGCAATCCCAGAGATGCCACGCACTGCAGATCTCAGAGGCTTAAGGAGGGAAGCTCCCAGCTCCCTCTTCCCTGCTGACACAGCATTACAGCAGTGGACCTGCCCCCAGTACATTTCTTTCTCTCGGTCTGCAGATTTATCTGAGCACGCTTAGTGTCCCTGTAGGCACTAGACTACACAGCCCACAGAGACAAGCATATTCTCAGGTTGGAGCCATTTAACACCACTCCAACAGATCTAGCACATCTCCTTCTTGAAAATGACAGGAGAGCTGTGCTGTCTTTGATCTCATTAACAGGACTGCCAGCTTGAAAGGTATGATCAGCAAGACGCTCTCTTATTCCTCAGAGAAGCGATTTCTAGCGTGATGTTCACAGGGCCCCAGTAGGAGATAAGCAGCAGATGCATGAAACCACAGCTTGCTTGGTGTTTTCAGTAGAAGGCTGAGAAAACGCATTATGGCCTTTGAAAAATATGTAAGGAATAATCAGGATCCTAATTGCTCAAGAACTGTTTGCTACAGACCCAGTGTTACACACGCCTCCAGCAGCCGGCTTGCAGAGGTCATCACTACTGCTAGCTTCCATTTGGGATTCCTAAACCTGTTCTCAACAGACCTGGTATCAGCACTCCTGCGAAGACTGTTCTTTTCATCATTTCTGGTGAAATGATGATCACAAGGTCACAAGGTACAGTTTCAAACTCCTCTTCTTTACAGAGGCATAAAGCCCTCAGTGGTGCTACCTTAAGACTGTAATATTTTGGAAAAGTATTCCACAAACTTCCTTTCAAGAATGGTCAAACTGGGGAGAGGTCAGCCTCTTCAATGAATAATCTTCTCTCCAGTGAAGCGCCCTGCTCTCGGGATCACACTGTACTGGGCACCTCATTTCCATGTGCTTTGCAAGTGTCTTAAAGCCCAGGCTCCTGTCAAAACAACATAAATGCAGTGAACAGAGCCACTGCTGTTCCTGCTGCCACACTGACACTCACAGATCAGGCACCTTTCGGTGCTCCGTACCACCACCAGCTGCAGCACCCACAGAGAAACCCAACCCATTCCCAAACTGCTGGCAAGAGAACTGCCATGGCTTCGTCCTACCTTCAAGTAGGAGCCGTAGTACCGGGTGATGTAGGGACTATCACACTGGCTGAGCACCGTAATCTCCTGCTGAATGTCCTCAATTTCATCCTCAGCCTCCTCCAGATCAATGATCTTGATAGCAACCACCTCCTTGGTGCGGTTGTCGATCCCTTTATACACTTCACCAAATGATCCTTTGCCGATCCGCTCCAGCTTGGTGAACAGCTCCTCAGGATCCACCCTGGAGTGCTAAACCAGAAAGCAGAGACGGGAAAACTCCATGAAGTCCCACAGCAGCCTGCAGAGTGCCACACATACCCACCCATACAGCTCATCTCCCTCTCTACGCTGCTGTTGTTTAATTCACCCGAAACTCACATACCCTAAAAGGTCTCCACATGCTGAGAAACTTAACACAGAATATATCCAAGATGAGAGGAACTGACGAAGTCTTTTACATGCGCTCTCCACCCCTGCAGACCGTAGTGGGAAATGAAGGTGACAGAAGCCCAGAAGGAGAATGTTGGCAAGTATCTCTATGGAAAACGTCAGCTCTTTTGGGACAGGACTGCTCAAATTGCAGGCACCAAACTGGTGCCAAATCACCTCCACGAGTAAGCACTTGTTCACACTTGAATAGAAAGGCAGTTGAGGTGCACAAGAACCAGACTTCTTTTAAAGATCTGGGTGAGAAACGGGCACAAGCAAGAGGCCATAGACGTTCCCAAGGATGTTGCCCTAGTCTGCCTTCCTGCATTCATATTCAAAGGATTTGAAAGGTTTGCACCCTTCCCTACTTGTTTGGAGGGTGAAATACTCCAGTCATATAAATACCAGGTCACATTCAGTTTCTGCTCTGCTGCAGCCTGATTTCCAAGCAGCACCCAGCCCACCTCACAGAATCACAGAATCTTCAGAGTTGGAAGGGACCTCTAGAGACCATCTAGTCCCACTCCCCTGCTAAAGCAGGACTGCCCAGAGCACATCCCTCAGGACTGCGTCCAGGCGGGTCTGGAAAATCTCCAGAGAAGGGACTCCACACCCTCCCTGGGCAGCCTGTGCCAGGGCTCTGTCACCCTCACCGTAAAGAAGTTTTTCCGTGTATTTGAACGGAACTTCCCGTGTTCCAACTTGTGCCCATTGCCCCTCGTCCTGTCACTGGGAACCACTGAAAAGAGCCTGGCTCCATCCTCCTTCAGCCCACCCTTTAGATACTTGTAAACATTAATCAGGTCTCCCCTCAGCCTTCTCTTCTCCAGGCTAAAGAGTCCCAGCTCCTCTCTTCAGATGTTTACAGAGGGTGCCTCACATCTTTTGGAAGGTCAACAGCAAGGAGGCCAGACACCTGCCTATCCCAGAGGAGACAGGAGAGCTGAACGGACACTTCATCTGCAGACCTGCTTTTCTGGAACAGCCTCTCCTCTGTCTGGCACACCCAGATACAAAAGCAAATAGCATGCCCCTCATTAGATAAGCACATCAACTGGGGAGCTACTAACATGATCATCGTTGAGAAACGCTGACTCTTTAACAGCAGCTTCAAAGTTAACTCTGTAGTAAGGTGAGTATGGATGAGAAAGGGAAGGAATCAGAATCATTTTCTGATGCTATTTCATTCTGCCCAGCTGCAGGCCACGAGGTCCTGCTGCTTCGTGCTACTAAAAGGCTCTTTGTGACTAGCTCTTCTGCTTCTTTTTTAAAAAAAAAAGTCTAGTTTAAAGAAATAATCTGGAAAATATGGCCTGACCTCCAGGAAGCGGCCAAGCCATTACAGTGAGTTTTCCACACCCAGAACTTCTCAGTCTCACCTCCAACACGTCACCCAGAGGGACTACACCCTTGCAAGGGCCTTGAGCTGGCAGATATTTTATCTGAGAACATTTTTCCATCTAGCACCAGGTTCTAGCAGCAGAACCATCACTGAGCAGCCTTAGGCGCTGCTTAATGATTAAGCCAACCAGTCATTACAGGTTGTTTGCCTTCTGTGCCCGGTGCATCGTCGTATGGAGTAACCCAGGCCCAGAGTGAGCTGTACAGTCAGCTCACTCACCAGGATTTCAATGTGCATTCCAGCGCAAGATACAAAAGGAAAACCAAATATCCTTGTGCATCCATGGCAACACCCAAACAGGCTGTACTTTGAACAAACGCACTGGAAACAGACTGGAAGGGATATGCAGAGATGAAAGGAACTGGAGATACGTAACAGGGACTGGAGAGAGGGGGGCAGGGAAAAAGGGAGAGGATTTGAGCTTGACAAATGCCAGGAGACAACATGAGAATGACGACTGCAGCACAGGGAGAACAGCCTGAGTAGTCCAGGCTCACAAGAGGCCGGGAGCAATTTCCACCTCTTGACCAACTTACAGGAAGGGGCAGCAAGGTGGCACAGACATTACCTTGCACAGTCACCTCCTGCACTGTAAAAACGCCACTCACCACATCAGCCACTCCACACATCAGGGAGAAGGGAGAGAAACAGCGTCATCTCCTAGAAGCACCTGGCTCGGGTGATAAAGGAAACACTATCCACATAAATCCTGCAGGGAAGCCACCCTGCAAGAAAACCTTCCTCCCCTCCCACGCAAGTAATTTTCCCACGAGAAAAGACATGGCAAGGTAGAAGTTACTGCTCCCCTCCTCAGCCTGGCATGGCACATCAAAGAATCAGGACTTCAAGCACAGGACATGAAACGTAAGAGCACCAGCTACTGCAGGCAGCTTTTGGGACAACCACCATTTTACGTATCAGGGTCTGTAAGGACGGACAGCTTCAAAAACAAGCTCCCATACTTTGACGTCGGTGTTTCCCATTTTCTGTGGAACAAAGCAGTTCAGGTAGGGGCAGTGAAGGAGACAAACCTTCCTGACAAGCACACGGAAACTTTACCCAAGGGACTCAGGAAAGCGATACGACTCTAGTGGGCAGAAGAGACAAGCCCACCACATTAGGAAACTTCGTTTGTAGGTACTGGATTTACCTTCACAGTACCTGTCACTTCAAAACTGATCTGGAAATGCTTCAGAGCTCTCAGGTGAGAGGGCAAGAGCACGACTCTATTGAGGGCCTGAGGATGCGCACTCCTTGACGGAGTTGCCAAAATCACACAAGTCATACCCAGCAACAGCCAGACCTAGCGAGCGAGTATGGGGCAAAGAGGTAGTGAGTCATTACAGCCATGGTTACAGTCTCCTGGACGCCTGCTGGAGGACCAGGGTCTGCTAACAAATTTCTTTACTTTCTGTAAACAGAGAGGAGGAAACAGGTCTATCCCCAATTCAAGCAGGTCAACGTCTGCCCATTGGAACACCTTGTGATCTACCATCGTGGACACCGCAGAAGACATCGCCAGGTGGCATTTTGTGGAAGCAATCCTGAATTCCCAGAACAAACTAAGACAGATAAAATTATGCTAGTCTGCAGGACGTCTGCTCACAAGCTCTTGTCCATTAAAAAAGTTCCTTTTTGAGCTGACACACGGTAACTTGCTGCTGATGAGCAAATGTTCAGATCAATGGTCACACAAGCCTTGGCCCTCTCCAGACAGAACAAATGCAGTTATGCCAGGAACGGAGAGCTAGGCAAGTGCACCGCTCGTCAGAAGAGAAGCGTGCTGCCGCACTCGGGGGGCTCAAGTGGGGGTGGGCAGGGGAGGAGAAGGCGGCATTCTGTGACTCTCTGCTACCCCAATAAATTTATACCTGCAGAGCGCTGCAATGGGGGGTGTAACAGGCACGATCTGTCCCCTTTTCTAAATACGAATTGATCTCAGTGCCAGTCTTGTCAGAGAATCACCCTGGCTGCAAATCCATGTTCTGGAACTGCACAGCTACAAACACACCCGAAAAACTTCATTAGTAGAAAGTACCAGAATCCAGATGAAATGCTTTACACCTGCAGAAATGAGCAGGGATAGCCAAAGAAGCTTTTTAGCACCTGTCAACTTTGCAACTGCTCACCAGCTTGGTTGTTCTAATACAATGCATAAAGTCTTTAAGGGATGGTCACCTCATTGTACCTTTTTGCTTGACTGAATGTCAGTTACACAGCAGTTCCGGAGCAAAAAGCCTCATGCTCTTTCTCCCCGCTGAGAGCAGTTGGACACTAGAGATGGCTCGGTCAGGCACGAAAAGGCTTTGGGGAGAGAGCGCTTTATGCACTATCTTGGCTGTACGTGCAGGCAGGGGAGGGAATAAGTATGAGAGGAATGAGGACAACCTACTAGTGATGTGCTCCACTTCTGCCCTCCAGGATCGAATCTCACAGCACAGGAAAGAAGGATGCTCTGTCATGACAGGCGTGGGGGTGTTTGCCATCATGACTGATGATGCCATGTTTTAAAACAGAGCGACTCACTGCAGACACCAGGAATTCAGAATTGCAGCGTGTTATGAGACAAGCCTGGCAGTAACACCAGCTGCTTCATGGGAAAAGAATGGGTTTGGCAGCTCTGCCACCTCCAGCTGCAGAGACATGATATCCACAGCTTTTCAGAGGAGACTAGAGAAGAAGGGTAAATACCTACCCTCATCTCAAAGCTATACCTACTACTATACTAGCTGCATATTGGGAACAGAAGGAAATACCCTTTGGAACAGCTCAGGGTCTTCTCTCTGAGCTGTGTCCCACTGGATCTCACTTTCAAAAGAGTCGTATTCAGTATCATGAGCAAGAGTCACGCCTGCATCTGCTGCATAAAACACTGAGAGGTGCTTAAACCCTTTTGGAAGTGAGAGTTCCTTGGCCTGGGGGAGGTCAGGATCAGAATCATTGTTCTATATGGGAGAAGTCTGTAACAGAAAAAGATTGTCAAGGCCATAATACTTTAAGAGCTGAAGCTGACTGGGAGTTTTGCAGCCTCCAAAGGTTTATATGGAACTACAGCAGCATTTAGTGTGACTTCTGACTAGAGCACTTTCCATTCAGCCAAACAAACAAACATAATTTTCCTCTGCCAAACACAGTAGGAGGAGGATGCTGGTTCTAATAAACCTCAGCTATTGACCTTCTTTCCTTAATTGCCTCCTCTCCTCCTTAACTTCCCATCCATCATTTACCCACATTGCATGCTACACACTGACCTCTGGGCCACCAACAGAGCTACCTGCAGCAGGCACTATGTTCTCTTTGGGGAAATCAGCTTTGTGTCCGGAAACATTTGAAAGCTTCCCTGTCTATATGAAATTTGTGCACAATGCTTCTCAGCTGCTAAACCTGAGAGAGTTTTGAACTTCTGGACTATAGACAAGAGGGAAGTTTGTGTTCAACGCTTTGAAACACACAGATTGGTCTGAGGCTCCCAACTTGCTTCACAGAGAGTGTTCTTTTGCTTCAAGGGAGCAAAGCATTACTTAGCCAGAGAACTTGAACAGCTTCTTCAAGGTCACATAAGGAACAACAAAACTAGAAGCAGAGCTCGGATCAGAGCTTTAAACACAGTAACACAAATACATCATCTAGCAGACAGAGCTCCCAACAAAGATGGAGGCCCACTGTGCCGTATGTACACAGCAAAGGGCAGCCGAGAAAAGAGCGAGCCAACTAGCTGAAGCAGGGAAATGGAGGCACAGAAGTAAAGCAACCTGTGGATTTGCCTAAGGTAACCCTGCACGTCAGCAACAGAACTGGGAATCAAAGACAAATCAAGCTTCTGACATGCCAATCCAAGCCTTAGTCTCTCAATTTTCACAGTACCTCCCCACCACTCCCTAAACTCTGGTGAACACTTCAGGCCAATTCCTACTGCCCTTCCAGCAAGCCACAGTTACAGATTATGAGGTCGCATCAAGGATTCACTGAAGAGACCTAAGGAATGGACAACACAGACTGCTTTCCTATTCCAGGACCAGACAGAGAGTCATGGGATGACAGAATCTGAGAATGCCTTACATTTGCATACTAAATTCAGAGATGAGACCGCTGGAACTCTGATAAGCTTCGTTAGTGAATGCTGTGTACAAAGCTTCAGAGCAACCTCCTCTGTAGCTACAGAACTCAGTTCTCCGCCCTAACCAGACAGTATCCTTTCCTACTCCTTTCATTTCTCTCCCTGTACTATGACTCACTCAGGCACTGTATTTCCATTTAATTCCATACACGCTTTGGTGAAACAGCTTATGTGAAAGACAGCATGCAAACTAAGATGCATTGCAAATCAATTTTAAATCAGAAAATGCTTGGAGAAAGCATCATCTCAAACCACTACAGCTTTTAGTATTATAATTCTACACCTAAGAGCAGAACAGAAAAATGCCAAAAAATCTCACAAAACGTGTTTTAACATGATCTACATTCAGTATTGACATCTGCCAATAATCAAAACACACCCCACAGCCAAATTCAGAAAAAAGAAAATTCAAGCCAATACTATTAATGTGGTTTAGCTTTTAGTCCCGAGTCATGACATCATCTTTCCACGTTCCTCTTATGAAGATGTCATCACAGCAAAAGGATTTAACCACATCCATCGAGGCTGATATCTCTCTCAGAACAGTTAAAACATACAGTATCAAATATCACTACCCCTTATGCATTAAGGTTACAAGCACCGTTTTTCTCAGGCTACTGTCATGAACACGTCAGTAAGGTATGTCTGGCACAGCCTGCACACACAGCTTTTCTGTTTCCATTTCTAGACTTCCCCTCCCAAAAATACTCAGAGCGCCGATAATTCCTGTCTCCTAGGAAAAGCACAGTTAACCTCAGAGAAATGGACCATCCTGGGCATAGAATTCCCTTTTTTTGTATGGGTGGCAACCTAACACTGTCAGTCCAACACTACCACAGCTGTAAGACACAAATCCATCCACTAACAGGAGTAAGCTCAGACAGGCGCAAGGGAGATAAAGAGTGGCAAAAAGTGATTTTTCTGGGGGTGTTATGTTTGCTCTTGATACAAGAGTTTAAAACAAGTTTTTAATCTCCACTTACCTGGCTGGCAAATTCTCTCAAGTGAGCCATGCCTACAGGATGGTCAGACATCCGCTTCTGCAAAACTGGAGAGAGTTGGGACGTCGTAGCACAGTGGGAAAGCTATGTTTTCTTGTCCACTGGTCAGCTGTGACACGCAAGAACACAAAAGCTCTAACTCGCGGTTCTCAGAGCCTGGCTCCTTCCCCAAGACCTACCTTCATCTTTTTTCTCTTTGATTCGCAGTTCTCCTTGGACCTAGCAGCCCATCCTAAGTACGCCAGCCCCTCCTTGCAAACCCCATTTCTCAATTCTTTCCAGACATGCCTTCCAGGTGTATCAAGGAACCTCACTTTAATGACACGCACCGACAAAGCCTCAGGCACCATTTTCCCTGCCCTCACCTCAGCGTGCTCCCCCGGTTTAGAGCTGCCCCTACAGCACCATCCCCTCATCACCACTCCCAGCATCTTCCCCAGCACAGCCCACAGCGTTATCCTCAGTCAGCCCTTTCCTCCTACCGCTCCCCAGTAACCCTCTGAGGGTCCCCCTCCGCTCCCATTCTCCCCAGTACACCCACTCACAGAGCTCAGCTTCTCAGCGTACCTCTTCCTCCCCAGGGGTCCCCAACCCTACGCCATCCCAGTTCTCCCCAGTTCTGCCGCCAGACCCCGTGCCCCTCAGGACTCCGCTCCATCCCAGCAACCGAAGAGCCCCAACCCAGCACGGCCCCTCAGCCCAGCCCAGGTCCTTCGGGGCACCCTCGGCCCGGCCCGGCTCTCTCCAGGGCTCCCTACCCCAGTGCTCCCCAGCACGGCACCCTCAGCTCCCCACAGCCCTCCTCGCTGTCGCCCTGTCACGGTGGCCCCTACGCCCCCCCCCCAGCCCCGCTCAGAGACCCCTCACCGCACCTCACCCCCCGTCCCCTCAGGGACCCCCC
>VXBH01004419.1:605300-655090 GCA_013400035.1 Rynchops niger | reverse complement strand
TTCTTTTGATGCAGCCCAGGATGCAATTGGCCGTCTGGGCTGGCAAGTAGACAGCATCGAGTGCCTCTGCAGGCTTGACTGGAGTTGTAACTGTTTATGGCCAAAACAAACCATGAAGAAAAGACCTCAAGACCTATTGCTCTACATCTTAGATCTACATCTTACTGCTTTACACCTGCTCTGGCTTATTAAACTCTTACAAGAAAGTATCTGTTTGTGGTTGGTTCAAGCACTGTTAGATTTTTCTGTATGAATTACTCAAAACGCCCTGATTTACATTGTTCCGTACCTCTTGAGAAACTTGTTGTGATACTGCTGTCAGAGAGGCCATGCAGGCATCCCTCGGAGAGCTGAGCAGAGCAATGTGGTATGGCCTGCTGTGAGATGTCCTCCGGTCCCTGGGGTGTGTGGCAGCTTGTCAGTGTTTGAGATGAGGACATTGGTGCTGTTGTCCAAGTCCTGGGGCGGGCTCTGGGCTTTCTCCCCTGTTCTGCCCCTCCCACGCGTGCAGTGGGTCTGGAGAGCCCTTCCAGCGCCCTCTCCAAACAGACCATGCTGTCAGGGAGCTTTGATGGCTCTCGGGGCTGGTAAGTGGGTTTTGAAGCAAACCTGGTTTGCTTTTTGTTGGTGCCAGCAGGTGGCAACAGCGCATTGCAGCCCCACGCTCCTTGCAGGAAGGCAGCACCCACTCCTGCCAAATCCTCCTTGCTCTGCCCTGTCCTTTCCTGCGTGGGTCACCCCCCTGCCTCCCGCAGCCCTTCCTGCTGGTGCGGGAAGTGCTGTTCAAAGCCAGCAGCTGGGCGCTCAGCTTTAAAGCAGCCATCTCTCGGTTGCAAAGGAGAAGGGAGCAGGGGGGTAGTGGCCAGTGGCAGTCCGAGGTTTCCTGCTGCGTGACAAAGGCCAAGACTGGTTCAGTTTCTCATGTCTACCCTGGGTACAAAAATAGCAATCCAGGCACAATGAGGGTATAACAGCAGAGAGTAAAGTGTGTGTCAGGGAGGGTGACAATGGCCATGTGTACAGATGGAAACAGCTGCTAAGTGACTGGGTTACATGGTGGCTGGACGACATCAGGTCTGGCGCCTCAACCTTTTCTGCACTGCTCGGTGGAGTCATTATGGGACATTATTTGCAGCAGCCACTTAGGCACCTTAAGCCTGGAGAGCCCTGAAAAGTACTTTCCTAGTGTAAACAGAGCTGTGGAGCACAGCAGGTAGCCTTGGAGGGTGTGCTGTGTTAAGTGTTCTCCCCGAAGCTAGAGTTACTTAGCAGGATAGACTGTTAAAACTTTACTGTAAAAAGTGCAACAGAATAACCCGCTCAGTGCTGCAGTGCTTGTTTGGAGAGGAACTATTTCTAGCTCCATTAGTATGCCGAGAGGCTGGAGTGGTTTACTGTATTGTACTTGTGGAGATTAGTGATGTGGAAGAGCACTATTGCTGCATTATGCAGTTAAGCACTAATACTACGAGAATAGAAGAAAAGTTATCTTCCTGACAAGAAGATCCTTTTGAATTTGTCACCTTCCCAAGGTATATGCTTTTGCCCAGTGTAGAGTGGAGCTTTCAAGCCCTAGGAAAGAATGCACTTGTACAGAGAGAAGCAAGAGTGGGACTTCACCAGCAGTTTTCCTCTTTGTCGTGGTTTATGGTTAGTGTCTGTACTTGGTCACTGAGCTTCTGTATACCAGGTGCTGCTCAAGCTCATGCCGAAACAGTCTCTGCTTGAACTTGTAAGCTACACTGACAGTTTTAAATGGGGATGTTCTTCCCACCCACCTGCTCCAGGCCTTAAACCTTGCTCCTTGTAGGAATGCAAGGGGGAATTCAAAAAGGAATCCATACCTTACCAGATAGATCAGTTAGCTGGTACTGTAGCAATCCACTTGCTTTGATGATAGCTCTTTGTGAGCTTGTGTGGAGACTGCAGCAGACTGTCAAGGGTAAAGTAGTCCTGTTCCTGCTTTCAGACTGTATCGCTACAAGTCTTGCAGTATTGACTGCATGGGGCTTGCTTTCTGCTGATATTGTGGCTCTTAAGGCTGTCTTGAGTGTTCGGCAAAGAAAAGAACCTTTATCTCCCAATTCTGCTGGCAAAGTGGAATAAGCAAGAGTGCCGTTTGCAGCTGTGAAGCTCAGAGTGCAGCTGACTCTCCTGTTGGCTCAGCATCCCTTTGCTTCCCACAGTGAATAAACCCTAAATTAAACTAGGGTAATTCCAAGCTGAGAGCAAGAGAACTTGTTCTTCCAAGTCACGTTCTAGTGGCCTGTCTAGTGGCGGAAGACAGTGTAAGATGATGAAGCGGAATCCTGGCCTTTAGCAGACCTCTGTGCTCTGCTGAGGCAAGAATGGATGTGGCTAATGTCATTCCTGGAGAGATTTTTGCTTTCCTGCTAGTCTCTTCTGACTACCCTGGAAGTTGCGCACAGATGGGGGGTGGACCCCTGTTGAACTGAGGGACAAAAGATAGGTGCTGGCATCCAGTTTATCTGGGGGATGAACCCGGCAGTCGCTGAACACTTCAAGAGAGAGTCTTGTCTGGAGCTATGGAGTATCTATGGAAATTAGTGTAAATGCTCCTTAAAACAGAGAACAAAATCCTCTGCTGGAAGTGATAGCATGGCATTGTGCTTCAGTTACCAACCTGCTTTTACACTGGAGCAACTAAATGCAGTTAGCCATTTGGATAATCCATTTGGAGTTATCCACCCAGGAAAATGAGGAGAAAAAGATGGCACTATCCAGAAGTGCTGGAGGAAAGAAGCTTGTTATAATTGCCTGCCTATTGCCTGTGCAGATGGGCCAAACGCCTGTTCTCTCACCCGTGTCCAAACTAGGAGTAGGAATACTCAGCTGTAATTCTGATAAAATGACAGTGTAGTCATCCTTGTGTTTACAAAGATCTCTGCAAGTGAAAATGATAGCCTGACTCACTCTTCTGAGGTGCTTCTGCCCCCTTCTGCATTCAAGCTTTCCTCTGTGAAACTTCCACTGTGTCTTTCTGAAGCTTTGGCTGTATGGGCTGACCTGCTTCGTGACGACAGCTCCAAGGCATGGGAGCCATTTGGAGGCTCCTTGGAAAGGAAACGCAGGGTTTCATTTGTATGTTGAGAACCACAAGTTTCTCCAGTGGAGTACACCCGTCGTAGTGTAGATCCCTGGGTCCGAGTTCAGTATGCAAGGTCTTACAGAGGAAAAACCCCTTCTTTCTCTCCCTAGGTGACTTGACAGCTGCTACTCCCCTTGCTGATGGAAATTTTTGCTTATCAGTACGTGTTTTTCGTGCCATTAAACTAAAATATAACACTAAATAAAACCAATTACTAGGTTGCATGTACTTTGGAGAAAAGGACTCCCATGCTGTGCATCCAAGATGCCTTGTGGAAGGAAGCAATCCATGTTTCTTTAAGGAAAGAGCCCTCTTTGCTCACACTTGTCCAGAAACATTTTTAAACGGGAAGATGCAAAGTTACCTGACTGAAGGCATAGTTGCTAGAATTAGGATTCTGAAAAGCTTTTCCTGTCCTCTTGTAAATCAAGAAGGTGCAAAGCTACTTGCTCTTTTATGCCTCTTTCTGATGAAGGGCTCAGTGCTAGCATCAAACTTCTGTTTATTAATGAACACTTCCTTGGCCTCTGCTGTCTGGACCAAAGCCACCATTAACAGCTCTATCACATGAGTTTCTGCAAGGTTCGGTGATAATTTATGTAAATCACTTCATCTGTCTCACACTGCAATGGTCTGATCTCATGGCTGCTTCTAGAGCTGAAGTTCTCCTTAAATCACGACGATTGTATTTCTCCTAACAAAATGCTGTGTGTCTGTTAGTGCCAGCAAGAAATTTTGTGCTGCTTTGGCTTCTATCCAAGGAAACTGCTCTGTGGTTACCAGGAAATGAGAAATCAGACCTTGAGTGAAAATATGCTTTGGGAGGGTGCAGGAGAAATAGGGCGTAGACCCTGTGCGGGTCTGTGTGAAGCTGATTTTGCTCTGATAACTCACAATGAGCATCATGTACTACTTTTAAATCAAGAAGCTATGTCTGTTAAACGACTCATGCCATACATCTACCCAACTTTGTGACTTCTACGAGAGGGGCATCTCTGACCCTTAAACAACAAATGTTTGTCAGGAAGCATACAAGACGGCACAGTGGCTGCCTGTCTTCCTTATGGAGGGCTGTGAGAGATGTGCTTAACTGCTCCCAGTGTCTTGGCTGTAGTGGAAAGCTCACTACCTGGGAGGGTTTCTCACATTGCTTGCTCCTCTCGAATGCAGCTGCTCTTAAATGTGCGATCTGACTCTGTATGTGTTACTTCTCGCTGTCTTTGCCACACAGAATGATGCGAAACAACACCGACTCACTCCCTTACAACCACTAGCCCTTCACTTACAATTACTCAAGTAACTACACACTTCAGCTGAAAACTAGTCACTTGAATGAGATACATAAAACTACAATTCTGGGAAGAGAGGTATTTCCCCTTTATTCTTTGAAAACACTTCCCCTAATTCTAGTTTCACTGATTTCTCCTTCCTGCTGCGTAACTTCAGGTTTAAGCGGTCTAGACTATTGCTGGTGTTTCTTCCCTGTGTGAGCCGTGGGATACTGCACTCTTATTGCCAGTTCACGAGCACCTTCCTCAGGTGAAATTGCTGGAATGTTAAAGGGAACTTTTAGTGCAAGTTTTCATTTAGAGTTTATTCATTTAGGTAAGTTAATATTTCATAGAATCATTTAGTTTGGAAAAGACCTTTAAGATCATCGAGTCCAATTTACGCCCTTTCTTTGCTGTAAAACAAAAATATTAGAGCTATAAGCATCTGTTGAAGTTCTAAAGTGATATAAAGCACAGCAGTATGATGTGTGAGTGTCTTGCAAAATACAAGCAACCAGCATTGCTTGTGTTGAGGTTGTTCTTCAGGCTTTTTGTGAAAAATATTTAGTCTTGCCCAATGTGTAGATTTTTTAAATTTATTTTACTTTTCCTACCTGTCTGGCTCCTCCTAATCAAATTACAAACTGAATTAGCTCAACAAAAAAGACTTCCCTGAGACTGCAACTTCTCTGAAGTTTTGACTTCATCCCCGGAAAATGCTATTGCTCTCAAGCTGCTTATTCATTTCAACAGTTGACTCAGTTCAGTAGTTAAGTAAGGAGTGTACTTCGTTGTTGTGGGGTTTTTTTGTCTCGGTTGCTTTTCTGCATTCTAAAAATCTTTTCAACTTCATGTTTGCTAGTTTGATTTAGCACATAAAGACACAATTTTATTTCTATGTTTTTTTAATTGCATTTGTATGAATGTTCAAGGGGGTATACATTAGCAATGTGAAGTAAAAATAACCTACTAAGTAGAAAACACTGTAGACACATTCAGATTTCTGATTTGTATCAGCTGTATAATTACTTCAAAACACATCACGTTACTCCTTTATAGCTGGGGAAAAATAACCATAGTGTTAAGCTGTGTTTAGATGCAAATAAAGAGGTCTTAATTCTTGCAAGTCTGAGACTCACCCTCTCTTAGAAACCAGCATAAATCCAGATTAAAATCAGTGACCTCAAACAAGACTTCCTGCTTGCTGATTCTTAAATATGATTAAAATTGACTGAAGTGGGTCCACCCTGAGCATCTTTGGCAATGTCTCTTCACATCTGTCCAGATGTTTGCTGTTGTCATGCCAATGCACAGTGCTAGAGTCTGATGCACTGGAGGAGATGTGAAAGCTGGGCAAGAAGCAGAGCACTAAGATCTTCCTGGACCTTGCTGAACTGATGGTCCAAGACCTGTAGCAGATCTTTCCTGAGAGCCTGGAAAAATAACCAGGATGCGCTGTGGAGCCTAGGAAGGGACAACTAATGATGATGGTGGGGTTTTCCTTCTTCCTTGAGCAGGGGTGGGCACATGTATCGCCTCATCCCAAACACTTAGAGCAGCTACTGCACCCAGCTTCATTTCAGAGTCATGTAAACACTCTGGCTCAAAGGGTTCCAGTTAAAGTAAGGGAGATGATGGAATTCAAAATCAACAAATGTAAGCTAACCCTGCTTTGGACACGTGCTTGATCAAGCTCATGTTCCAGCCAGAGTAAGGAATTGCTTTTGCCCTGGTTAATGTACATGCTCGATTCATATATCTTGATGTCAGGTAACAAAAAGTTGTCCCTTTCCCTTTCCATCAGAAGCAATGAGAGCTGTCATCTTAAAAGTGCTGGCAAACCCAGACATGCTGAGCAATCATTGCTCTTGCGGAAGGATCTGTTGATTGCCTTCTGTCAGCATTTCTCTGTCTTCTATGGTAGACTAGGAAGCTCCAGATCACCACAGCTGCGTTTTTATATGCAGAAACAACACTGGTGATATAGTTTCATGGACATTTGTCTTGATGGCAAAGCTGAAATTGTTTGCTTCTGCTTGTAGCTACCTTGGTTGTACTCATACAAATCTGTCTGCAGATATGTTTTGTATGGAAGGTTTATCGCATCTAGATGAAAAAGAACCAGCCAGCTCCCCAAACCAGTCCACAGGGCCAGCAAGCACAAAATTATACCAGTGCAATTAGGAAGGACAACTTTGGGAACGGGTACGAGCAGCTGGATGTGAAGGTTGCTTTAGCTGACCCTGCTGCTGGAAAAAAACAGCCCTATACTGTCCCACTGAGCAAAAGGGGTAAACCTTATTAACCAAAGCAGTCTTGAAGAAAATTCTTGTTAACATGGAGTTCCGCAAAGTCTTGAGGCGTATTGCATGCATAGAAATGCTTTGCTGGCCATCAGAGTGGAACAGCATCCCAATGGCCAGAGTGCTGTATAGTATAATCAGCTGCATAATGAAGCAATCGTGCACACTGATCTGTGCAGACTAGAGACATCAGCCTGCCCTCCTTGTCTGACAACTTGAAAAGACAGATTTTTTTTCAAAAGCATAGCTGCTTTTGAAAAAGCAACTTAGCCTCAGTTGCCTAAGGCTAAGACTGAAGAGCCCGAAGAGCGTTTCTGAAAGTCAGTAAGGGTTTAATTAAAAGTATGGCTACATTCTGTAAAATTTGAGCCTAAATCCCTTGAAGCGTGTTTTAGGACATGCAGGTGTGTGCAGGGTAGAGAGTCCTGCCTTGTGGTTATCGGATCCAGCAATCCATTTGACTGTGTAGGACATATCCATGCACCAACACGTTGTCTCGAAGCAGCAGATAAATGCGTTGGAGCTCATAAATGCTGCTGAGCCAGTGCAGAAGTGCCTGCACCCCCTTCAGACTCTTGAGATTTCAGGATCATTGCAGGCAGAGGCACCTGCCTGTCTTCACCTGTCCACGTGTGCGTATCCTGTGTGTAAGCATGAACTGATTCCCAAACCTTGTGGGTGATCAATTGCTAGAATGAAACAAAGGCTCATCCTTGCCTTTGTGGGTTAGAGCTTGAAAGGGAAGAGTCCTCTTTGCTCTCTTGGGAATAGTGACCTCATTAGTGCTTTCTGCCTTTTCTGTTTTGGTGGTACGGTATGTAAATATTTTTTTGTGTTTCAAAACAAAGCTATAGCTGTTGAACAACTTAAAACTTATTTCTCCTTTGTGTCTGCTGCCTTCTTGGCTTATGAAATGATCCGTTCAGTAAAATGTGTCATTTTAAAGCAAATTAAAGGATAGGAAAGAACCAAACCAGTAATATCTATTCAGTTAGGCTCTTAAGCTGATGGCGCAGCCTTATCAAAGTCCTAGATTTAGCCAGGAGCCGCTGTTTTACAGAGGGCGGCTGCTGGTTTGATACCTGAGTAGCCATGGTTAGTTAAGTGTTTCTCAGGCAACGTTTCCAGAATAAGATTCAGGAATGCAGGTAGAGATGTTCTATGATTCAAGTCATAGCATGACTTGCTAACATCAGTTTCCCCTTCACTGTGTTTGTACATCAGTTCCGGAGTACACCATATCTGTTCTGCCTTTGTCAAAACATACATATAACAAGGAAGTTGTGTCTACAGTGGTAGCGAGCATGGCAGCGAGTTAAGAGAAGAAAACGTTGGGTATAAGTGCTAATCGATGTCAGAAACCTAAGTAATGGATTGGATGCTAACATTGATGCATTTAAGTCTCTAGACCCATATCCTCGTGAAAGAGAACTGTCTGAAGGCTGTGGAAGATAGGTTCACTGTGTCACATCCCCTTTGGTCTGGCATGTAACAGTTGGCACTGCAAAATCCTGCTCCAGAAAAGGTGCTTCAGGGTGATCCCATCATGCAAGTAATACAAATAACTGCTTGGCTTTCAGGAGGCTTTGAATCAAGCCCTTCAGAAATGAGAGAAAGGTTCAAAAAGCCTCAGTGTTTTCCTGGGGACTCATTAAGCTGCTACTTTCATGTATTGTTTTCCTGTTGCACCTGGCAAAATATTTCTGTATAAAAAGAAGGGTTTCTTCTGGCCTCCCTGTTCCTCCTGTCTGGCTTCACAACCTAAAGCCTGACGTAGTAGGTGTTTCTGTGGTTGTAGGTGATGACTTCACAAACACAGAATTGAAGTATTGCTGCAAAAATCAGAAGGGAAGAGGCAGTGGGGAGAAGACGCTATGTTAATACTGGGTGAGATAATGCAGAAGAAGGTTCAGGAATGGTTTGGTACAAGGCTTTGGTCTGGTTACAGTGCCAGTGTTTTGCCAGAGCATCTTCCCTCTGAAGGGGAACCCTGCAGCAGGCAGGGGCTAGCGGGGTTGGTTTCCAGGCTCTCTGGCTATTAACTGTGTGTCTCTAGCATCCCTCTGCTTCTCTAAGTCCCTATTCTGTAGGTGTTTTAGAACACTGGATCTATGTGTTGAGTGTGTAGTTTCTGCTGGAGTTGTTGTAGGCTGTGTGAAATGGCTGGGATTGGCACTGTGAGGTGAAACAAAAACAATACCTCAGATAGAAACCAGGCCATGTGAACACAGGGCTGGAAATTACCTCCTTAGCGTGCTCGGGTTTGTTCTTGTGCTATTGCAGGAAACCATATCATGCAGACCCTTTCATAAGCTTAGTGTGCTCACAATTAGCTTTTTTGCTTCCACTGCAACTGTTAAAAGGCCCTTCCAGAGACTTACTTCTCTAGTGGTTAAATTATTTAATATTGAGCATAAGCTGTCCACATTTAGACTATCGCTGTGTTCTCACTGATGTGGTATCTCCAGGGTTTGCTTCCACTTGACGTACTTATAAAATGTAGACGTATCTCTGCGGTCCCCTGGTTTTACTAAATGAATGCTCCCAGCTCTTTTGGTCACCCCATCGGAGATGGGCAGGAGCTGTGGTGTGGAGCCTGTTGTTTCAGCCAGAACACTCTCATGGCAGTAATGACTACACTGGGAACAGTGGTTTTGGGTGATAGAAGCTGTTTCTGCACTGTTTCCTGATATTCCTGTCACAAGGTTTTTTTAAGTACAGATCTAGCCTCGAAGTGTTGTAGCCTAAACATACTATGTAAAAAGGGGCTCAGATTACACTGGCAGCTCCTTGGATTATAACGCCCTGTTCTTTTGCGTCCAGCTGAGCACTATATACTGTGATTTCATCTATTTTTACTTATAGAGGTATCTTTCAGTGTGAAGCTGTATTTTTAGTATGTAAATAATATAGGTAGAATATGGTGCACTGTTGTTTGGGGTTTTTATACAAAGTTTGGTTTATTATACACAGCCTTCATTCTTCTAGTTTTTGTGTCTCTGCTGCAGGGTGGAAGTTGAGGGGGTGCTGCGTGCTGTGACAGTCGGGCAGGGAACATGTGGGATGGGTTTGGCATGCGTGGAGAGCTGGGAAGCATGGTGGCACTTGCATATTTGCCAGAATTCTGGGCAACGTTATCATTAGTCAAGCAATACTGATATTTAAGCACTCGTCTTTGTTTCAGAGCTCTACTGAATAGGCACGGTTTAAATAGGACTACTGTTTCAAGCTGTTGGCTGCTGCAGGAAGCTAAAACATAATTTTTAATTATTTTTCAGCCATCAGAGTTGCAAAGGGAAAAATATGATTTTTCCAAGAGACGATCAGGAGCACTCTGCAGAGAAGGTGTGGGTTACGGGGCGGGCAGTGGCGCAGGATTTCTGGAGTCTGATTCAGGGATGGGCCTCTGTCTGTAGTGATTATATCTAAATTTGTGGAAGGCTAGTGGATAAAACCAAATTTCTGAGACAATCTTTGAGCAAATACTTCTGGTGCTGGAGGTGTACAGTCATTATTGCCATCTTAACATGACCATATCGGGCTAAGCCAGGGGTCTCCAGCTGACGACTGCTACATACAGGTACCTCTCCTTATCCCTGCTCCTTTCCCAGAAGAAGCCAGGTCAGAACAAGGATCCGTCACCGGAGGGAGGAGGGGCTTTACCGCAGCCCCCTTCCCAACGCAGCAAAGCAGTCTCCAGCAATCAGTTAATGGCAGACCAAAACGTAAGCTCTGTGTTAAGCCTGTGCGTGAATTGTGTGTTGGATGCTGGCCAGAGTATTTGATGCATCATATAACAAGGCTTTTTCATGCAGTTTGTTTGTTTGCTCTTTTTTATCCCCCAATTTTGAAACCAGCAGTGGTACAGGTTGTGCTTGGGGGTTTTTTTGTGATCAACACCTTGGAGAGGTGTACTTGACTCTGCCTTTTCTCAAAGGTGACAAGCGAGAAAAGGCAACCTCTTTCTTCTGACCTCCTTTTGGAAAGGCTGTATTTTGAACATGCCACTTATGCAGTTGTTAATCTATAAATTGTTATTTGTTGGGGAGAATTTTGTGTTTGCGCTAGTAGAATTTCTTGCAGGAAACTTCTATTTCTAAAAGCTCTTTTGTTTCAAATCATAACACAAAAAGGCAACACTTGTACGCGATCTGTTGAGTTGAAATGGTATTTCTCACACTCACCAAAAAAGTTGAGCATTCTGGCATCGATACAATAACATTGCAACAAGAAGTTGATGATGAAATGAATTTCTCGGTATGTTGGATTAATTGAAATGTTTTCCTTAAACTTTGTATGTTAGTTTTCTTCACACGCTGAGATGAAATGGACATGTTCCTGCAGAACGCTTCATTCTGGACAAACGATTTCCTATCAGCAAACCCACTTTTTTTTTAACCAGGGTACTCATAGTTTGGGGAAACGCGAGCACCACTTGCTTTCGCGCCGAACTGGACCTCTCTTTGTTAATCGCCTCCATCGTTTCGGATTGAACTGGTATGACTAGCCCACTGCTGAAGTGTGACAACCTGCAGTTCCCCGACTCAGCTACCATATGAAAATGACCGGCCAGCATCAACTCTGCAAAAGCCGCCACAGGTATTCACCAAGAGCTATTCCTGTTTCAGCAGTGCATTCACCGCTGGCTGATACATGGGGTAACCTGCTCCAGAAATTATGCTCCTACCCTCGCCCCGAAGTCGAGTCCTTTAAGGAAGCCCTGGGCGCTGGCAGTCGCACAACAGAAAACCTCCTTAAGAGGGAAGAAAGGGGAGGAGAAATCGTTGCTTTCTGGCTGTAGCAACCCCACCTCCCGGTTATTTCATCTTCCTTACAAGGCTAAAGCTAGACGCTTTCCTCTGCTGCCTGGGTCCTTTAAAAGCAGCAGACAAGCCCCGAGGATCCCGGTGGAGTGCAGCCGGGATGGGAGGCTGACAGCTGGGGAAGGAGGCACTGGCGTGAGCCCTGCGGGTAGCACGGCAGAGCAGGCTGGTGCTCTCCAGAGGAGAAGTGTGACAGCATCCTATGAACCCTAAACCAGGTGTTCACTGATGCAGAGCTTCCCAAGAAACATGAAATCAAACCCAAAAAGAAATCATCAAGGGGGAAAAAGTGCGACATGAGAGGTAAATATATTTTTCATTGGGAAAACAAAAAATAACTGGTTTTATTTCATTTGAAAGTCATTATTGTAAGTACATGTCTAAACCTGGGGGCTAACATATGAATAAAACTTTGGTCTGACTGACTTCAAAAGCAGTGCTGCATTAAAAAGTCGGATCAACAGATGAATTCAGGTGTGTCTGAAGAAATTCTGAATTTTATCTTTAGGAATTCGCGCCTGAAAACTTTTTTAAAATCTGCTTTTCTGTTTTGCTCTCTCTGCTGTTGCTAAAGGTTTTTGAAGCGTGCATGTTGCTTTGGAGGGAAAAAAAAAAAAAGAAAAAGAGTGGCAGAACCAAAACTTAAACTGAGAATGTGGTAAACTGTCTCCAGTGAGATACTTCAAATGCTCCTGTATCCCTGTTCTTGCAGTAGTGCCATTTCTTCAGAAAGATCCATGACCCACTGAGCTGGAATATCTGTTGACATCTGGTTGAGGTTACTGTAGCTGGTATTTGGGATTTAGGGTGTTTTTTTCCAGTTTAATTGAAACAAGCTGAGATTGTCTACGCATTCTATGAATTGTTTCCATGCTCTGAGCATCTAGTCTCTCTGAAGGGTAATTCTGGGACTGCTGAATCTGAACTGGAAAAGAGGAAACACCTTGATAGTTCAAAACTGCAGCCGTTCTTTGAGTCATGCTGCCAGTGAAAATCAGAGTGGCTGAAAGGTGGATGACTTTGTCCGTTGTCTGTAAATGCACTGAGACAAACGTTTTGTAAATATGATACTACTGACTTTAGTGTAACTGGAAGTTATATTACTTGGGCTTCTGATTTGCGTCTTTGCAATGCTAGATGACTTACAGATGCTTTTATTTGCCAGATAAAATGAAAAACTGGCCTTCTGAGAGTAACTGCTGGGACCTCTGACAAACCAAGAGACCAGAGGATCCAGCTCCTGCAGATTCTCATCTAAGGTACCAGGTCAGCTGCGTATGCCGAGGTGTCAGTTCAGCAGCCAAGGATGGAAGTGCTACGCCGTTCCTCAGTCTTTGCTGCAGAGGTGATGGAGGTTTTTGACAGGTCTCCCACTGACAAGGAACTTGTGTCCCAAGCCAAGGCTCTCTGCAGAGACTACATAAATTCAAGGCTAATTCGAGCAGGTGTCAGCTGGAGCAAACCTGAGTACAATGTACCAGTGCCTGGCGGTAAGCTGGCTGAGGTGTCCACCATACTGCTGCGACTAGGTAAGTCCCTGCAGGTATGAGTGGGAACTGAAACTATATGGTGCAATTCAGACCAGACTAAGGTTTCTGGAGCTTATGAGTGCCAAGAGGCTTTTCGTATGATGATATAGAGGTTTTTCTTCTCTGCTTTTGGGCATTTAGTTTTGTTTTTGTTGATCTTCCCTAAACAGCTCCTTTACTTGGATTGCGTCAGTCCCTTGGAGCACTGCTCAGCACAATTTTTCTGAAGAACTACTTTTTTCTGAGGACTTGCTACAACCTAAAAATATGACGCAGTCCAAGAAAGCCCAACAGCAAACTAATTTTGTCTGCATAAGACCCTAGCTGTGTAACAGTTTTCACAGAAGTTTCAGTAGTCTTTCTCAGCTTGGCATTTTAACAGGTCTTGTGGTGTTTTCTCCAGATGCAGGTGACTTGGCTGCCATGATGCAAGCCAAGCTGGCAGATGCTGGTAGAGTACTGGCCTCTAGACTTGGGCTTCATCAGTTGCTTGCCCAGCTGCAAGGACATTTAATTTGAGGGGTAGTTGCTTGGACCACGTGCGTTGGAGATTTTATAAAAGCTGTTTTCAGTGACAGTGTGTTTGATTTTTTTTCCTTTGCCTACCCTAATCATTCAGCAAGACATGAGTTTTCTTGCTTTTTGTTGGGGCAAGGAGGAGTTGGCTGCTGTTGCCTGGCCAACTAGCCGGCCTCCCCCATGGCCAGATGACTGCTGGGGTTGCAGGGAGAGCGATTTGAAGGTTATGCCTGTAGGCTGCTACATGAAGACATTCTCTGTAGTCATGCTTGTACCAGGAGCATGCTCTAAATGCTGTCAGTTGCCTGGCCTTTTGCTTTAGGTTTTAGCCTCCTGCGTGTTCAAGTCAAGCTATTTTGTCCTTTGGGATCTCAACACCCTCGTTCTTGGAAGTTGCTTCCAACATTCCTCTTTGCCTGCAGGCTGGTATATTAGTTCACATCTGGCTTGGAAACTACCACTAGCATTTGCATCTGACTTAATTATACCAAAGTTCAAATAAGTCAGGTGAAGTAACCTTTATATGAGCCTAACAAACTTGGGACCAGGCTGGCCTCCCCACTTGCTCCCCTTTCTTTCTACTTCTGTTTGATATTATCCCAAATTTCTTTTGAAGGCATAGCTGTTTTTCTTTTGACTGACCTTTTTTTTATTTTTTCATTCATTCTTTTTCACTTTTTCTCTCCTATGCTGACTTTACTTCTATTTTTGTTTTCAGTGGTTATTTGATCTTTGGGGTTTTTTTGTTCTTCTGTCAATCTCACTGCCTTTTTGTCCTGCCTTTCTTCTCTGCCTGGGTTTGGGGGTTGAGGTTTGTTTGCTTTCAACCAGATCTTCTGTGGGTGGTCAGGAGCATGTTAAAGAGCAAACAGGTGGCAGACTGGATCTGAAGGCGTCTCCTGGATGACTCTCCTGTTACTTCTTCCTGTCCAGATGGAAAGATTTGGCTGATAGTTGCAGGAGCTTGGCACTTTCTCTGAGCAAATCTGTTTGGAGACAGCCATGTGGTACCCATGCAACAGGAAGGGTGAGCAGCCCTCCTTATTAGGTTGAAGAGTTGTTTCTGAACTGTTTGTTCAGAAATGCTCCCTGCCACATGGCCTGTCCCTTTCTTTTCCCCTTTTCATCAATAAACCAGTACAAGGCTGAGTGGTATCCAGCCACCTGCCAGGAACAGTAGTCCTTAGCCGCTTGCTAAGCGGTGCAACAAGCCAGACCAGTTTTTTCTCCATGGTAGTGCCGAGAAGCTGGTGGAGATGAGTAGCCAGAGTATTTCCTAGCGCTCTTGCACGTGCCGAGGCAGTAGAGAGTCTGATGGGCTAGCAGAGGTGCTGGGCACAGGTGGTGCAGTTGCAAAGTCTTGGGGAGCGAGAGCCCATCAGCTTGGTGAGGCTTAGCAGCTAATTAACGCAATTAATGAGTCAGAGGTGGTAAAACCTAATGGTATGGCCAAATGAGACACCCCAGGCCAACCTGCCATATGTGTCAGAGGTCTGGTTTATTTGAACTTGTCTCTTCTCTAGTTAAGGCCGAGGCAAGTGCCATTTCACCTCTGCACTGAGCTTCTGCATGTGGGAACAGTCACTGCTGCCCTACTTGTTCCTCCATGATTACTGGAGGAATTACTAAAGGAGGAGAAACACAGAAATTGCTCTAAATGTTGCTAAGTGTGCAGCTGGGCATCTGAATGTGGATACTGAAGACTGCCACCAATGTAACGTGCTGCTGCAGAGGTCCTGGGCCACTGGGGCAGGAAGTCTGTGAGCCTGGGATACTTTCCTGTGCTTTTCTTCCTCTGCTGCACTTGTCTGCCCTGTGCATTGCTGCAGGGCAGGGCCCGCTTTAGCAGCATGTGTGCCTCCAACCAAAACCTGATCTCATCTGGCGCCTCCAGGCACTGCTTGTTGAAAGCCGTAACAGTGGCAGGCTCCCAAGTGCTGATCCCAGCCTCCCGTGCCCCCCTCTCAGCTAACCACGGGCAGGGCTATCCCCATTTCCTCACATTTACAGGAAAGCCTGTGTGCTCCCTGCAAGGAGAAAACAGCTGTTAAGTAGAGCAAGTAATTTTTCCCGTTATCAGGGCTGACCATGTGTTGGCAGGGTTTCCTCTCGCCATCAGATTGTGTGGGACAATCACACACACACCAAGGGCCTGGAGAGCGTGTCTGTCAAATTCTGTAGAGCTGGGCTTTGCCCGTGCTGTGCTGAGTGCCAGTGACCAGTTAGACGAATGAAGGTCCAATAGCTAATGACTCTGTAACAAGCTCCTGTGTCATAGGGTGTCATCTTCTTTTTCAGTCCCCATCTAAATGACATTTTCAGGAGGATCAGTTGCCCTCTGACTAGGGCAAGTCATCTGGGTCTTGCAGTGGAATGTAAAGCTGTTGTGACAGCTTTCCTCTTCCCCTGTGCGCTCCAGAGAGCCCTGGAGCAGGAGAAGGATGCAGAGCAGAATGTCCTAAATCTAAACCAAATAGGACTCTCCATGCACAAAGGGCATTGGTACCGTGCAATGTTTGCATTGTGTAATGCTCCTGCAGCAGTTGTGCAACCCTCATCAAGTATCTGTAAACCCCTATAGAGAGATAAATCCATTGGAAACAGGGCTTTGTAATTCAACTGCTCAAAAATATTTTGTTTTGCTACAGAGGAAGAGCTTTACTGCTGTTGCCTGAGGTCCACAGCATAAACCTGTAGGAGGAGATTCTCTGCTTGTCCTTGGTATTTCCATCTTGGTCTTCAAGCTAGCCTAACACCTCCAACTGTGTCCCGTCTGGGGAGAAAACAACCTGGAGGTTAAAGCATGTGTCTGTGTGTGTACCGAGAACATTGTTGCTGAGGAGTCATCCAGGCAAATGAACATCTCTTTAACCATTTGGAGGAGGGAAAGAACTACAGATTGTCACTGTAGGAGCGTAAAATAGCTGAGCTGATAGTTGCTTTGCTCAATGTTGTGCAGCTCTGGGTGGATCCTTGGCTTTCATCAGTCTCCAACATTCTGTTGAGTGGCTCTCGTCTTGAGGCTTTGTCTCATAGGATGTTGAGAAAGGGCGTATCTCTCAAACGCTTATGTAGATGTACATGCTTCCTTTTTGCTTCTGAAGAAAAATGAGATGTCTTTGTCTACCTGAGGCCAGTCTGCTGTGTTGGAGGAAAGGCAGGCGTCCAGCCTGGGAACATCACTTATACTGGAGACTACTGCAGCCACACCACTGGTACAGGGCTACTGCCTGTCCCTGATCCCTTTAGAAGTCCCAGGCACAGGGTTTATTACGAAAGCAGGGTGCAGGTGGCAGGGGATTGCATCTAAATGAGCCTAAGCGCTCTGCTGCCTACCTAAAATAAGGTGGAGCTGGGGTTAAGTCTCTTCAGCTAGAGGAATATGTGGGGTGGCCCCAGCTGTAATTCCTACATGGTGAGAGCAGGACTTGGTGTTCTGCGTGCTGACTCCAGACTGTTTGTTTCCAGGGGATGAGCTGGAATACATTCGTCCCAACGTCTACCGGAATATTGCCCGCCAACTGAACATCTCGCTGCACTCAGAGACAGTGGTGACGGACGCCTTTCTGGCAGTAGCTGCGCAGATTTTCACTGCAGGTATTGTGCCCTGACAGATATGCAGACAGGGCTGGGCAGAAACGAACAGGATGGAGCCACCTCTCTGAGAAGGCTTGTTTCTGGGATGGCCTGCAAGGTGGGGCATGGTTTCTGAAAGGGCTGTGGGCAGTTTGGCACTGCACACTGCTTTAATGATTTAATGAGAGCTCCTCTGTGCTCTGTTGTTCTGGCAGGGAAATGCTCTGTTTTATTATATCCTCCTGGCAGGTTTTCGCTCATTCTAGAAGGCATCTCCTGCCCTTCCTCATTAGGAGGTAGTGTTACCTCATTGCACGGGGAGGTCGCTCATTCCAAGCTCCTTTGCTCACCACTGGCAACTGGAGAAGATTCATTACATGGGAGTCTCCCTTGTTCCAGCTCACTCTGCTGAGCCAGAACCAACTCATCACAAGGGAGTTCCTCTCTTTCTGGCTTCCTTTTCCCCAGCAATAGCCAGAACTGCAGTGGAACCTGCTGCTTGCAGTTACTGCTTCTCTGTTCTCCTACTCAGAGAGGCAGGAGCCTCGGTCCTCGAGGCTAGCTGTTCCAGACAAGCGCGTGCTTTGAGCTTCCTTACTGCTTAGATGTGAATGTTCTTCTGCTTTTGTTTGACTGTTTCCAGAGATGATTGTCAAAATCAAAAGTACGCTTTGTGCTGCGTTCCTGCGCTCCACCTCAGCCTCCCTGAAAACAGTCCCTGCCTGTGATTGGGAATGCAGTCTGGGGGAATCACGGGAAGAGAAATGTTTTACTTGGAGATTTATGTCAGACGAGTCCTGACATGGTTGTAGGTTTTCTGCAGTGTTTCATTGTGTTGTTCATGGAAGGGATAGTAGATGTTGGAGACTGGAAACAAAAACACAAAACAAAACACACAAAAAAACCCCCCAAATGATGGTTACTTCCTAACACCACTGTAGTGTGAACATGCTGGATCCAGTGACATTGACATGGGAAGTGTCACAGGAGGCAGCTGGTACAGGATAGAAGTCCAGATTTCAGTTGTACTTTCAAGTAGGCTTCCTCACTCAAAAGATTTTTATCTTCATAATCAGCTATGCGTCTTTATGCATATGCACTGCATGGGAACAAGTGACACCCTAGAGGAGCCCTGTGCTGACATCCTGGACTTCACATCTGAAGTGTGGTGTGCTGGAAAGCACAGGTCCTTTTCAGAATCACAACAGATGACAAAATAGATCTCCGAGAGGCAATGCAAAAATACGTCTCCCAGCAGGGCTAGTAGGGCAGATTTATTCCCTGGATCAAAGACACTGAAGCTGTGCCATAAAAAATGGATGTAATTGGATTCTTTAGCTAGTACTGCAGCTCTTGGGATCCTTTCAGAGCACGTCTGGAATGCAGATTGCCTTTGGGATGGCCATATGGGCTTGGGAGGCCGTATGGGCTCAGAAGGCAAGAGCTGGGCAAGTATGGCAGGAATGTCCGAGTGTGGCTGTGTTCAAAGTGCAGGTGCCCTATCGTGTCACATAGTGATGAGCTTTTCTTGCGTCACGGCTTACAGAAAAATGAAGGTCAAGTTTGCAGGCTCAGATATTTGTATTGCAGGTAAGTAGGTTATCTTCTTAGATGACTATAGCTGACTACATCAGAACTGGCCTACCTCCAAAGCTGAAGTGACACAGGGAATTAAGCCAGAAAGGTGGATGGCTGCATAAACATGATGCTGGGGACAAAGCCCTGCTGGCTTCTGGGAGTCCTGCTCTCGCCAATGTATATTGTCAGATCCACCCTCAGTGCCGGGGAAGGTCATGGAACAGATCATCCTGAGTGCCATTGTGAGGCACATGAAGGACAACCAGGCGATCAAGCTCAGTCACATGGGTTCATGAAAGGCAGGTCCTGCTTGACAAACCGCATCTTCTTCTATTGCACGATGACCCGCTTAGTGGATGAGGGAAAGGCTGTGGATGTTGTTTACCTGGACTTTAGTAAAGCTTTTGACACCATTTCCCACAGCATCCTCCTGGAGGAACTGGCTGCCCATGGCTTGGATGGGAGTACTCTCCGCTGGGTAAAAAACTGTCTGGATGGCTGGGCCCAAAGAGTTGTGGTGAATGGAGTTCAATCCAGTTTGCGGCTGGTCACAAGCGGCGTTCCCCAGGGCTCAGCACTGGGGCCAGTTGTGTTTAATATCTTTATCAGTGATCTGGATGAGGGGTTTGAGTGCACCCTCAGTAAGTTTGCAGACAGCTCCAAGTTGGGTGGGAGTGTTGGTCTCCTTGAGGGTAGGAAGGCTTTATAGCAGGATCTGGACCGATGGTCTGAGGCCAATGGTGTGAAGTTCAACAAGGCAAGTGCTGGGTCCTGCACTTGGGTCACAAAAACCCNCTGAGGGAGCTGGGGGTGTTCAGCCTGGACAAAAGGAGGCTGAGGGGAGACCTTCTCGCTCTCCACAACTCCCTGAAAGGAGGGGCTAGCGAGAGGGGGTCGGTCTCTTCTCCCAAGTAAGAGGCGATAGGACAAGAGGAAGCGGCCTCCAGTTGCACCAGGGGAGGTTTAGGATGGATATTAGGAAAAATTTATTCACTGAAACGGTTGTCAAACACTGGAACAGGCTGTCCGGAGAAGTGATGGTGTTGCCATCCCTGGAGGTACTTAAAAGCCAGGAGATGAGGTGCTGAGGGACATGATTTGGTGGTGGTTTTGGCAGTGTTAGGTTAATGGTTGAACTCGATGAAGTTCCCTTCCAACCTGGATGATTCTATGATTGAGAATTGCAATTTTTGGTGTTCTTCAACTTCTTAGCTCAGGAGTCAAGTGAAAAGTGTGGATGGCTTAAAATGCTTTTGTTGAAAGTAGAGCTAGAAACTGTAACTGTTGGTTCTAAACTGGGGGTTTCCAGGATAATAAGAATGGGATCTGGACTCAGCCCTTTGAGGCTGGCAATGCTAGAGACTTTGGGAACATAGTAGAAGCCCAGGCTCAGGCTCTGTTGCTAGTGCTGCCCCTCGTCTGGGGACACCGTGCTGCATAAATGGCTGGCAGTTGGCTGGCTGCACAGGGGGTGGGTTCGAACCTTCCTGATGCTTCGTATGCTCCGTTTTTCCTTCTTTCTCATTTCTGCATCAGAGGAACTAACAAGATAACATGTGAGCCTGAAGCTAGGGTTGTGTATTCAATTGGTTTTATCAGTTCGTTATTATCATTTCTCTTGCTACAGTGCTGCTGAGTGGTAGAGGGGGAGGAGTTTGCTGATTTTTAACATTCCTGGATCCCAACTGCAGTCTCAAGACTCGGCATTTAATGCTAAATCCAGCAAATCAGAGTTGGCTGTGGCAGCCAGACATTCATTCCTAATTTTTTTCATATTTCAGAGGAAAGAGGCTCTTATTGAGCAAAGGAAACCAGAGACTCAAGTGCAGTCTGAGTTTTTGTGCCAATTATCAACAACTAAAGCATCTCAGCCTGTTTTTCACTGTCCAGTTTATTAAGAAAACAGATAGTCTGACACTGCAGTTACCTAGACAATCTGGGGAGCTCCATTAGTCACTCGCAATACCTTTCCAGCAAGGGAGTGAGGGATTTTGACCCTATCTTGCTGGAGAGGTTTTCTCCGTAATCTTTTACGTGGCCTTCTTCCTCTCTCTGGTCTGGTTTTGAGTCTTTACACTGTGGCTCTGGCTGTGCTTGCTTCCTGTCCACGCTGTCTACAAGTCTTGACTAAGCACAAGCCCTAGGTGGACCTCTCAAGAAGGCAAGACTGAGGACATCTGTCACACTTGGTCTCACTGCAGAGGTACGTTGTGCCATATCTGACTTTACAGCATTCTCTATTCTAGTTATCTCAGGTTTGGCTTTTTTCTAGTGTAGCAAGGACAGCTTGAATCCCAATTACAGCAAGATTAACAGCTGAGAATATAGGCGGAAGGTGAGCAGGTCACAGAGCATGGTAAGACTCAAGCTGTATTTTGATTCCCTGTTTCCATACAACCTATTAGTTCGGGCTGAGTAGAGCCCATCTGTACAGAGACTGGCACAGCAGAGCCCTGACCTGCTTTGGGTGTTGAAGGATCTGCAGGGGTATCACCTCTGTGACAATACCACTAGTTCCGGTGTGTGGTCCAAAGCTGCTCTGCAGCCAGCAGGAGACTTTCAACTGACTTTAACAGGCTTTGGATTGGGGCCTGGCTGAGCTGGTATTTACATTAGCTGTTTAAATAAATCCCAGAAGGATGGAGCCACTTGGTGGAAAAACAGAAGTAGAAAAAGGAGATGCATTTTCCTTTCCTAAAGGAAACGGTTTCTTCCAGTTGGTAAGAGCTGCTAGGCATGAGGGCGCTCTGAAAGCTTTCATCATGATTTTGTATTGGTTTAGGTGCTCGTCAGTTTTTAATCAAGAGTGCTTGGGCTGAAGTGAACCCTGTACGACAGGGCTGCGTGGTTAATGGGTTCTCAGGAGCAAATACTTTCCCCTGCAGGAGCAAATGCCGTTAGAAATGCATCCCACTGCTTCCTCATCCCTTAGGCCTTATGAGTTGAGCTTCCTGCCTTGTGCACATCCTTCTTGGCTTCTTTCTCTCCACCAGAGGAAAGGATATTGTGTCTGGCTGTATTCTGCCAGCATTTCCCAGTGTTGAAATGCAGCACTTGATCGTGTTTCTCTTAGGTCTGATTTGGAAGTTGGGCTTTGATGCTGAGTGGAGCAGAGGGAAGTTTATTTGAGTAACCTTGGATAGCGTGGTGCTCTGAGACTCTGGCGCAGTTGTGTCTCGTGGCTTCTTCAGCCCTCCCCTGGGGCAGGCAAGCTGATGTGCAGCGGGAACACTTTCAAGAGCGGTCCTCTCCTGCTAATTCATTTTCCCCTGAGCTCGCCAGTGTTTACATACCTTCAGCTCCATGACTGGCCTTGAGTCTGCAACTTCTATTTCTTATTTTTTAAAATGTCTTCTAAGCAGCTTTTCACTTTTTCTGTGTCCTTTTGTTCCATCTCTGTGAGCAGAAGCTCCAGAGCTTTCTCTGTTTTGGTCACTCCTTTCTGGACCAGTTTTCCATTCCCTCTTGTCGTTAGCTCCTGTAGACACTAGTCCACACAGTGGGAAGCTGTGAATAGATTATCTCTCTTGGTGCTGAGTGCCCGTCTCGCCCAATGTGGATGGCAGCCAGACCTTTAAAGGAATTTGGAGCAAGACAATATGTATTCTCTGCTCATGTGCACTGGCCAGATGCAAATCCAGCTTATGCCAAGGGATGCATCAAGCTAGTGTCACCCTAGCCTGGACATCACAGGGGCCAGAGGCACTGCCCCCCCAGTAGATTATGCTCCTCTAGCCCTATCAAGGGAACCCTTGAGAGAGAAAAGTTAGTGGAGCTGGTGTCCTGGAAGAGTGCAGATGAGGGCTGCTGTGGCCTGTTCCACTGCCCTGCCTGTGGCTTGGTGGCTGCTGGAGCCCTCCTGGGGCAGTGGGGCCAGCCACAGGCATGGCCCAGCTTTGGTCTCGAGCTGCTGCTAGAGGTGTCTGGTATTCCCTTGCTTCAGGGCTCCCCTACAACATCTTGTGTGAACAAGAGCATAAGCTGTACCCTGCTGTCTCGGTGAGGAGCCCAGACTGCTGTCACCATCTTCTGCCTCCAGCAGTGGCTATAGGAGTTTCCATGCAGAGAAATCAGGAGGGGATTTCCTCCTCTCCCACCCCCATGGCCCAGCTATGCTGGTAGCAGGAAAAGCAGACTGAACAATTGGTTTGTCCCTTACAGGCATGCTCTGTAAAGAGGAGGATAATGGGAAGTGGCCTCTGAGCCCTTCACGTTCATCACCATGATAAACATCGGCCAACAGCTTGTCATCTTTCTGCTGTCTGTGTGAAAGAGTGCTGGGGAAGCATTCACCTCGTGCAGGTCCTGGAGAAAGCACCACTACATAGCAATGTTGGCAAAGAAGCCGGAGCTGAAGGGCTTTCTCTTCATCCTCCCTGGGAGGAGAGCCGTGAACTGACACTTCTGTAGAGCAAACTGCTTCCCTGTGCATTAGGGAAATCATAGGTCTATTGAGCTTTTATCTTTCGTAGGCTGTGGACAGACTTTTTTTTCTGTTGGAAAGAGAAACTTGGGTTTAAAACAAATTTAATCAAGACTGCAGCCATCTTTCTTTACGAGGGTGGCCTCAGCCCCCTTTTAGTTTTTGTTACTGACATGTAAATATCTCAAAGCTGATGGACTTGCTTCAGATACTTAAGAAAGAGTGCTGTCAGTAAAAGCTTGGGAATGAGCCAGTGAACTCTTCCCTGGAATTTTGGGTAACTTTGGTTCATGTAACTCAAGCCACACTTCTGCAGGGATGGAGAACTGTAAAAACTGACTTACATTAAAGCCAGCTGAGGCTCTGGTCCAGGAGATTGTGGTCGGCAAGAGTTAACCCCTTAAAGCCTCTTTCATCGGGTGGGGAGGTGTCGACCTGCAGCAGGACAACCTCTTTCTTGCCAGGAGAAGCCCTCTGTCTAGTGTTTTCTCGTGTGGTTTCATAGCCTCTTCCTGGCTCGTTGTGCTGGCTGTCATGGTGACACGCAATGTGAGAAAGACAGATAAATAGTGCGAATACCACACAGGGGGTGAACTTCCTGAGTGACAGCTCTGGGGAAGGGACACCGCAGGGCCCACTCAGAAAATAAAATCAGAAGAGTAACAGCCAATTTAGCTATATTAATAACTTCCTCTGATCTTGGAGGTAGTGCTGGTGAAGGACAGAGTATGATAGGAGACTGAGCTACTGCTCTTACCGTTGCTACAGAGGCTCACAAAAGGATCATGTGTAGATCTTGATCTTATATCAGTCATGAGTGAAAAATGGCTTTTCTTGAAAACTGAATGGATTTTCTTCAGTCTAACAAGCCATTTCTATGGCTGACGTTTGAACAGTTTCTCTAAAGTGTAGGGTTTGGGTTTTTTTTATTAAAAAAAAAAAAAAAGTCATTCTTAAAAGTGTTAGCATTATTGTCCCTTTTGAGGCACTAAGTGGAAGGACTGTGGAAATCCTCGGAAACCTGTATGTGTTGTAAAGGAATATGGGGAGCTCTGCGGTGGTGTGAGCAGGCATGAGGAGTCTGGAGCTCCATCCCGGAGAGATGGGTCAGGGTGCCTGGGGATCAGGGAGTGTGATGAAGGAAAGAGGGAGACTCTTCACTTAAATACATTTAAGTTGTATTTAGGGGTTTACTTTCTTAGCTGATAGACTGCTGAGCACATCCAGTTTTCTGATCCTGTGTTTAACCCCTTCTGGTCCTTAGATCTAGTGACTGAATAAATCTTTCCTTCCTCTCACCTGTTTTCTTTCTTGTTGCAATCCAGCAAGAATGGTTTTGTGTGGTTTTTAAATACTGAAACTTCACCTGGCTTCTGGCTACGTTTGGGAGAGACCTTGGACAGATTCCGTAGAGACCTAACACTGTAAAATATTTCACAGTACGCTTGTCAAATACCCCTATTCCAGATAATAAAGCGAGGGGGGAATTCAGCTTCCTAGCAGACCCAAAGGAAATCCACGTGCCATTGTGCTGTGGTAGTTCTTCTGCATGGCTGCAGAAGGGTTGCATTTCCAGGTCACTGGTCGTGATAAAAGCCTGATGAGGGACTGCTGGCTGCAATGTTTAAGCATGGAGGATTTATGCCCAGTGGTGTTGGCAAAGTGCGGGGGAGACCCAGGGAGGTTGGCTGGTAGCCAGAACTGAGCTCGAGCACTTATTGCTACCACTAACAGGAAGACGACTGCTGCTGGGACAACCTCCATGGAGGATTCACTGCTGGCAGGCCAGCCTAGCAGGAAAGCTGTTTTCTGGGAGATTAGATAACTGACTGACAGTGTCCCGCCTTCGGTGGGATAGGATATGCAATGTTAAGTAGTGAAGGCAGAGTGTCAAAACTCTTGCAGCTACATTTTTGAGATGGAGACTGGGGCATAGTTACAGCAAGGAGGACGCCAATCCTCTTAGCCCAGTAGCTTTGCCTCCTTTTTTTGCTTCTGTGTCCTGGTAGAACTGCCTGAAGATGCTTATCTCATGCATGCTTTGTGTGTCACATTGGAAATCTCCTCTGATCTAGAAAAAAACAGTAATGCTTTATCTTAAGGGTTTTTAAGAGTTGTGCTGGCAACAAAGCCCCCAGGTTGCTCAAACTCTTTGAATTCAATCACCTGCTGTGCAGCACGTGCATGACTGAGAGCTAATGGAAGTATAAACCATGGTGGTGCCTGTCTTCCCTATTTGGATGTGGCCTTTGGGCTGCTTTCTCCAAAGCTGGGCACCCAGTGCTGAGAAGGGGGTCAAAGCATGCTCAGATCAGATCATTTAATTCTGCTTCTCCAGGTGGAGAGTTTTCCCCCAGTCCTTGTCCCCTGGTGTTTCTTTTCCCCCATGATGAAGAGCATGCAGAACTGTGGCTGCGCACAGGCAGGGTGGGCACATGTAACGAATGAGAGCTGTTTCCTTTCACTATTCGAGACTGAGTTACATGTGCGTGTGTAAATCTGAATGACCTTTCTTCTTTTCACAGGCATAACATGGGGCAAGGTGGTGTCTCTCTATGCTGTGGCAGCTGGACTGGCAGTGGACTGCGTGCGGCATGCACAGCCAGCCATGGTTCACACCATCGTAGACTGCCTGGGAGAGTTTGTCCGCAAGACCTTGGTGACGTGGCTGAAAAGGAGAGGAGGCTGGGTAAGAGATGCTATCTCATCAAGCCTGCTTCCACACACGCAGAGAAGAAAATATCACATTTAATGAAAGTGAGAGTGCCCCCACTGCAGCTTTATGCAGAAAAACATTGAATGAGATTCTCTTCCGCAGCCCTGTGGCCACCACCATCCTCCTTAGACCTGTGCTAGACCCCATATGGTTCTGTTATTGCCTCGTGGTCCTGACCTTGACAACATCAGTTATTCTGGTCCTCAGCTTCCTGCGTAGCTGTGCCAGACTAATTCAATCCTAATCCACCAGGGCCTCTTCTGTTCCTGACCTGAACATCTTTGCATCTGCCAGCCATTCATAGCAGGACACTATAAATAGAGGTCATTCTCTTGGGCAGCTGTTTTTCTAGAAACTGCCGATTCCCCTTTCACCTGCCCCACAGTTCCCCAAGTCAAAGCTTAGCCTGTTAACATGACTTGCCACCATAAGGAATTTTAGAGAGATATTAAAACCTGGTAGTTTGTGCCATTCCCTGACCTGACCCTGATGATGCTCCATGAATAATTTCTTCTGATGTAGCTCAAATTGTAGCGCACTTATGCTTTGAAGGCCACTCATAACGCCCATCAGTGGTGAGGGAGGGCTCGTGGCTGTGTCGCTGGCCTGCTCTGAAACTGTGGGTAAGGCTGCTCTGTGTTGGAGTGTGGGTCTGTGTTGTATGGCTTTAAGCATCTGATTTCTTTGGTTCTTTCTTTACCAAATGGAAAATACAATGTTCCTGTGGAGGATGGTTCACAGTAAGAGCTTCAGTGCTGTGGAATAGCCAGACACCTTTCTACTGACCTCCCCAGGAGACTGAGATGACTGGCTCGCTACGTTAGTGGTTGGCAGCTGGCTGAGGTCTCTGTGCCTGTCTGGCAGGGCTATAGACACTCCTTGGAGCACTACAGCCGAAAGCACTTTGGTGTACTGCCCGTAGCTAAATATTACCATATGACACCACTGAGCTCGTGGGACGTCTTGTTACCAAGGCATACACTCTTTTCAGACTGAGCCACGGTGGCAAAGTCTCCCCTTTCCAAGAGGTGATATTTATTCCTGAGCATCAGGAAATGCTCAGGCTCACTCCCCACGCCGTGCAGACCCAGAGAGAGGTAGATGACTTTCTCCAAATTGAGCATTGCTCCTCTGTGCTGAGACTTCCCAAGTGTGCCTGTAACGGATTCAGTCACCTGGCTTCTTCAGGAGTGAAGGCACCTTTTTGATGGAGGGCAACTGGAAAAGTAGCATTGTTCCAGTTTTGGAACCCTTGCATTTACTAAGTGTCATTGCCACTTTAAATCATCCCTACCCTCTCTAAAAATGTGTGACCTTGAGGCCAACTGAGTCAGGGAACATTCTGGTTGGGCTGAAAAGGAACCTTAGATCTGAATGCCCTGAGCTGTTTCATTTTGCATCCGAACAAGTAGGTGGGTGAAGAGGATATCCTGGGAAAGTGACTGATTAAGTAGCACTGCCCCTGCTTGTGAAATCCCTGCATCAGTATCATTTGAGTCTTACTTTAACTGGGTACCTGTAGACCTGGTTGAATTGTATTTTCTAACACATTTTTTGCTTTGGAAAAAATCCAGTTTCATTAAAATTGAAATGTTGCATAGGAATGTGCCTCCTCCTAGTCTCCAACTATTTTTTTTCTTTGTTTTGGTAAAACATGCATGTTCTGATAAGTTAGCATCTTGTTTTAATTTTTGAGTTACATTATTAGAGTTGAAAACAGGGTGTTTTGATAATTCCGAATGGATATTTTTGGAAAGTTTGTTGTGTAGCAAACAAGCCGCAAACCCCCTCCCCTGACCAGAAGTGGTTCTCTGCAGCCGAGGAGATAAGTCCTGTCCACCGCTAGCTCCTTCTGCTGATCACCCCTCTTTGGATGGCCAGTGCATTTCTCTTGGAGTTGCTGAACCTGTGCTGCTTGCTCTTGGGGTCTGACCCCAACAAAGGGAAGCCAATCTCGCTGCCCCCAATCAAACAAAATGACTGTAAAAGCTGCTGGGTTGTGCTTATTACAGCCTATCTCCAGTACCCTTATCAGCAGTTTTGGGCTGCAACAAGGAGATCTTTTCCCTCTATAAATTAGCGGGTTCCTTCAGTCTGGGGAAAGGCTGCTAATCCTCTTGCCATCCTGTGCTGTGCTTCCCTGAATGTTCTTTCTCTTCACCTAGGCACTGCAGCATGAAATTTCCCAGCCTTGTTCACTAACGGGCCGGATGAAACAGCTCTGTAGTGGGGACCCTTTCATCTACTGCCTGACCTAGCTGGTTGTTAGTTTGTCTTGGCGTGGAGTTCTTGTTTCCCCTGTGCACATGGCCCCCGTCTCTTATGCATCGGCTCAGGTTTAGGCTGCCAAGAGGAACCAGTGTGCTCCAAGCTGTTTCAGAAAAGCCACCGTGGAGACCTTGGAAAGGGATTTGAGAGTCTTCCCTCAGTAGTAGGTTCCCATACTGCTTCCGTAGGTGGAGAAAGACCCTACTCCCCAAAGCCCAGCCTAAAACAAACTTCTTGGGAGAAACAAGAAATGTTTAACCTTTTGAGGCATCATTTCTCCCTGGGGAGACTTTGCAGGCTCAGTAGTGGCTTTACAGTAGAACAGAAAGATTATTTATTTTAATTTTTTTAGCAGCTGTTACACACATTTGCTGCAGAGAAGAGCATGCAACTTGAACTTGTTTGAATAATTAACGGGTGAAGATCAAACTGCCATTGCAACAGTTTATCAGTCCCTCACAAGACTCAAAAACCTGTTTTATTAAGTAGCTTTGAAATTTTCAATTCCAGTGCCTTATCAGGTATGCTTTATTTGGATAACAACAGTTAAGGCAATTGTTAAACAGCTGAGCGATTTTGTTTATCTAAGCGAGCACCATACAAATTTGTAAGTGCTTCTGACTGCAGGTCCTCTTGATTAGCCACAGTGAGGTCATTGCCTTTGGTAGGGCATAGCACAGCTTTAAGGAGTTCACACTTTCTCATGTTAACCCTCTGCAGCTATAATCAACCCGGCATGCATATTTGGCCTTGTACTAGTTTACATGAGGCTCTAAAGTCCTTCAGAGCTTACTTTGTTACTGATCAGCTACCCTAACATCTGAATACATGTTCAGCCAGGTACCTGCATGACTTCTCTTGGCTAACAAAACAGCTTGACGCATCTGTGTTTTAGGGATGTGCTGGTCCCTAAAATTGGACAGGACTCTTTAAAAATGCAAAAAGAGCAAGTTTTCTAAGCCATCACTGAAAGCATTTAGGCAGACACATTTTACTTTCCTCTGCAATACAGATAAAGTACCTATAACCACTGGTCCTGTGTTGCAGCATCTTCTGTTACGTGCTACCTTGGCTGCTTGCTGTGTTTTCTTGTGCTTCTGTAGCTATAGGCAGCAGCATTTCCACACCTTGGTGTTCAGCCTCTGGAGCACTCCACGTGCTGATTCAGCTTCCTCCTGTCATCCTGTTTCTTCCCACCCTTGAGTACCTGTATTCATTCCTCCTGCAATCTCTACTTGCGAGTTATTCATGGGCTCAGTGTCTCCTAATGCTCTCCAGAGATTCAGGGGTGATTCAGCACACCAGCCTTCCTTGTGAGGGAGGAACCGCTGGAACTGTATGGGAGGCTGTTGAAGCTGCTGTTGACAGACCTTTGGTCTGTAGATGATGATGGAGTTGGTTAGCGTGGCTGTACTCACTAACCAGACACAGGGATTTGTCCCTTCAGTCCCCCTTTTGTTTTTTTCTAATTATTACCAAGGTTAGTCAGGCGAGGCTCACCGGTGTCTCGAACACAGGCAGAAATACTAAAAAAGTTTATTGGAGTATTCAGCAGCTCTTGTGTCCTGTTTTATGGGAGGAACATCTAGGGGTTGATAGTCTGACTTCCCTCTGCTTGGTTAATGAGAGACTTGTGTCAGAAGGCAAACTTGGAATATCGCTGAGCTAAGCTTATAAAAAAAATCGCTTTTGGGGCTGATGAATATGTGCCCTCCTTGTGACCTGTTTCTTGTTCACATTTGCCAACCAAAAGCTGTTTCTGAAAGCCACATCAAATTGACGTGCTAACATTGCTCCCTCTGTCACAGAACTACAGTCCGTATCTCCTTGTGCCAGGCTGAAGATTAACCACAAACTCAATTATATTGCTGGCAGAATTTGAATTTGTTTTCCCCACCAGAAGATGCAATTTTCTATGTACCTCTGTCCTGTTCACTTTACCCTCCAGATATTTTCCACCTTCTCCTCCCAATGCCAGCTGAGATCCTGTCTTCATGAATTTGCTGGATTGTTGTTATTTTTTATTCATTGCGGGCCAGCTTCTGTTCTTGTTAATACTTGAAACCAGCTGCCCAAGCGATCTTTAAATCAGGCCCACGCGTCTGGGAGGCATCTCTGCCAGCATACATATTTCCACAAACAAAGCTTGCATTGCTTTAGATTTAAATTGGGGGTTGGCTTGCTTGAATGAGTTCCAAATAAAACATTAAAGCAAGAGAAAAAGTGCAAGCAATTTGAGCTGATATTAAACAGGACAACCTCTGGGAAGCATCTTGCTTTACAGAAAAGGATGAGAATGCTGATATTGCCAAGGCTTCCTAGCCCTTTTGAAAAGGGGAAGAAAGCTTCTTTTATTTAGCTATTCAAAATTGAAAATGCTTGACAATATTCCAGGAGCATTTCTTTCCCCAGGGGCAGCTGAAAAGGGAGATACTTCAACTTGCTGATGCAGCATGAAGAAAATGTAGCTTGCAGAGTTCTTAAATCGGGTTTAATAACTTGCAGTGTGTGGAAGTGTCAGAGCAAGCATTTGTGGCTGTGGACAGTGTGGCAAAGTGGGGCTGCAGCAGTGGTGGCATGGTGCCGTGGGTTGTGGGGTCAGGAGAGCCTGCAGCGGTGGCTGATGTGGTTCTGGGCATCTTTCTCTGATGATCTCCGTTCCTTCCTCATTAGGCAGACATCACAAAATGCGTGGTGAATACTGACCCCAGCCTTCGCTCCCACTGGCTCGTGGCTGCTGCCTGCAGCTTTGGTCACTTCCTCAAGGCTATCTTCTTCGTCCTGCTGCCTGAGAGATGAACCTGAGTCACCAAGCGCAGCCCCCTTACCGTGTCTCCTCCCCGGCTCCAGAAGCAGTGGTAATGGCAATCTCTGAAGAGGAGGAAGAGAAGAACTGGGACAACCAAACAGCTTGTTCTCTTCTTCCTCCAGCTGGGAGCAGATGGTCAACCACAGTCTCCTTTTGCAGCCACAGAAGCCTCTCTCACCATTAAACCTTCCAAGAGTCGTGTTTCCCTGGGTGACTTGGGTGTTTGGCCTGGCCGTTGCCAGTCCCTGGGCACGCTGATTGCAGCCGTGTGCAGCGTGGACTGTCAGACATCTGTCCATTTTGGCTGTGTTGCATGCTTATGATGGTGCCAGGCAGAGGGGAGGAGGAAGGGGATGTTATTTGAAATGGGATAGAAAATAGAAGAGGGGGAGAGTCCTTCCTATGCTCCATGTTATTCTCCTTTCAGTCCTTAGACTCGCCTTGCGTCGATTCTTGTTGTTACATTTGTACTTAAACTCCATCTCCTCCTTTATACCAAACTCTGACTTGCTCGCAGCATGGTGGAGGGGATAATGCAGCTGTGGGTTTTTAACGTGATTAAAAAACCCCATACTGTTGTCAGATGCTTCTCCCCGACATATCTTGGAAATCAGACTGCGTGGCTGTGTGCGGAGCAGGACTAGAGGGCAGCTGCACGTGAGGCAGTTGGCATGTGTATTTTGTTGATCTCTCTTACTGTGCTCACATCGCATGCCATTTCAAACAGGAGAGCGAGGGGCAACGCCTTGGGATTGAATTTCATAATGAAAAATGCTTTCTCCACTGAGATTTCGTCAGAGCTAAGCATGTAAGTAGAAAAGGCTGGGGGGCATGGGCAGGAATTAGGGAAACAGTTAAGTGAACTGTCTGGTGTTGCGAAGGGGGAAAGCTGTGTCAAATGTAGCCGATTTACGCTTCTCCTTTAACGTCTTTGGAAGTACAACTCGCAATCTTCTTTGTGGCAAACAATAAAAGAAAATAGGTGGTGTTTCATTATTGCAAAGGGTATTGTATTTGTTTCCAGAGTTACAAATTCCAAAAAAGGCCAGAACAGAGCAGAGACAAGCACTCAGGCCATGCTAAAAATACTTCAGCTTTTCCCATGGTAGGACATGTTAATGTGTTAAAACTACAACTCGCCCGGTTCATGCTAGGAATTTAACCCATGTTGTTACCATGTCAGAAACATGCTGTTTTCGTAGACAGAAGCGGGGCCTCGCTGCTGTACTTGGGGGAAGGCTGTGGAGCCTCCTCTCTGTCAAAGTCTCATGGAAGACACCCTGCACGGTCCTTACTCCCGAGAGCGTGGCATCGCAGGAAAACACTGTTGTGGGTTAGGAACACGTGGCATTATAAGAGTTTTTGCTGTTTGGTTTCTTTTTCTCCTGATTTCCCTCCCATACCCTGTCTTTAGAGGGGCTTTACTGTTTCCATCCAGAACTTACAAATGGGTTTGAGAATAAAGCAAAGCCTTTACTTTTCAGCTATATCTGTGTGACAGGTTTCTGCTGGCAGTTAGTAATGCTGTGCTCTGACCAACAGAACCATTGGCAGAGGATATGTAGGTGGTTATACCCTTGCATAGTCCTGCTTTTGACTCATCCAGCCTTTTGCACTTCTGCTGATGCCCTGACATACGGTACCGGGCCCAGCTTTGCCCGTAGTACTACACCCACAGCAAAGGGTGCTTTACCAGCTCAGTCTACTGGTACTTTTTCAGTAGTAAAGTCATTCTTGTGGAGAAAAACCATTAAAGACGCACCACCACCATCATCCCTAATCCCCCAACAAAAACTGAGAAGGAAAAAGCAGCCTCCCCTTCCGTATCGAAGCTGCATGCTGCCCCTGACAGTGTCTAGGCAGACTTCAGCTACGCTATTAAAAGTTGGGGGGATTATACTGTCAAAGTTCCCAGTGTGGATCGGATGCAGCTGATGGTGCCCTGAAGTTGGTGCATTTTTGTGTGTGTAAAGCTTGCAGCAGTTCCCCAAATACAACCAAATTGCCATAGGAATTTTTCTTTCTTTTTTTTTTTTTTTTCTGACATAACTATGTCAGCATTAAGGGGTTTGCTGGCACCTCTTCCACTTGGGATTTTCTCCCTTAGATTCCTGATAGATCTGGCTATGGAAACTTAGACCAGGTGTAGCGTACGTGGTGAACTAAAGTAATCACGTTTTGAGGAGCACGGAGGGGATCCCCTCTGATCTGCAATAGATGCAGTAAAAGCCCTATAGTTCATTGCAGGGGGATGCAGCTTCATTGTCTTAAAGGAGCTTAATGGAAAAGTAGACTTTGGATTTCTGGAAATAAGCTGGTTGTGTGCAGGCTTTGACTTGGACAGTTTCGCAGCTCTTAAAAGTCCAGCTTGCCTTATCATGCCTAGTGTTTTATGAAGTGTATGTGAGTTAATAGAGCTAGCACAGCCCAACACTGGGACTGTCAAGACCTTTCTCAGTTTAGATGCTGTTTTGAAATGTAATACTTAGGGCTATGACTGCTTTTTCAGTAAACAAGTGATGTCTGAGGGACTGTTGAGGAACGTAAAGAGTTAAATGCGCCAATTAAGTGGGTTTAACAAAAAGATAATGATAAGCCAAATAAAGCAGCATTGCTGGAGAGGAATGTGTGTGGGTGGGAAGGGCAGGCAGACAAAGACTCAGTCTGGAAACTGCTGATAATGAGAAGGTGGTGGAACTCCCCACAAATAGGTTTCAGACTTCTCTGGCTTTTGTCTTTCTTGTTGGATTTGCCTAGTCCCTGCAATGTACGTACCTGAGCTGAACAGTGTGCTGCTTGTCTTGCGCTTAGTCTTAAACCAGGATCATACTTTTACCCCTCTATCCTTCTGCACTAACCACATTGGCACCAGCCTTGCTAGCAAAATAAACAGCAAACAGAATTGTGTGCACTGCTGTGCGTTTGGGAAGCAACAGTCTTGAGCCTGATTCAGCCAAGTATTTATGTTGCATTCCGTTTTAGTTGTAATATTTAGGCATTTCAGAGTACTTCCAGAGGTCCTTTACAATCTCAACAGTTCTGTGGTTTTTCTGTTCCCCTCTTCTCTTTTGTCGAGTCCTGCCTGGTGGGAGACATCAGGGTTGTTTATCACCCCAATAAACATTTTCCTTTTGTATGATTGGTGAAGGTCCTAGGAGTGTGGCGAACTTATTTAGCTGTTAAAGAAAACCAAGAACATGACTACCAAGGTTAGTACTATTATGCTGCTTCATATGGAAAGCCTGTCTGTTGTTTCTCTTCCAGCATCAAAAACTGAAACCCCTCAAACTATTCATCTCACAGTTTTGGGTTGTTGTTGGTTGGTTTGGTTTGGTTTTGCTTTTGGTTTTGGTGTCCGTCCTCCCCCAACCCCACCCCCCCAGTGTTTCCAATTCTCTGCTTGAGAAAATTGTTTGTAGTGAAAGTTGCCTTTTTTTTTCTTTTTAAACTGTTTTGTTCACACTGAATGCTCGAAGTGAGACTCACCTATGCACAAACTGTCTTGGGGGTTGCTCCCTGTCCCCAGTCGCCTTTGAGTCACTGCCCAATTTCATCTCCTTTTGCTAAAGGGCAGCAGTCATCACAGGGGCAGGGGACAGACCTCCTTTTAGCACCCCGAAGCGTGGCTGCTGGTTCACCCCATTAGGCAGCAGTCACTCGGCACGTGTAAAGTCCAGCCGAGCTTTTGCTGCCTCCTCCCTTGCTGTCACACCAGAACAGGCTGGGGGCATAGGGAGAAGGTGAGGCTGCTGCAGTGGGGGCTGGGTTGAGGGGTGGGAGATGCCTAGGGAGGAGGGAGAAAGGGTTGGAGATGGGGAAATGGGATCTTAAATATTTTAGTGGATGTGGAGTATTTTGCAGAGGAGAGTGGCCTGTGTGTTATTACACCAGGGAATGTCAAGGTCAAAGAGTTGAGCCTGCAGGGACCCGAGCTTCAAGGCTCCTTTGTTCACAGAACGTGCTCCAGTAAGAATGATCTTCCCCCTTCCCCCCGCCCCGGCGCCGTCTTCATTCTCTGTTTCTCTGTAATAGACCTACATTCAGTCAATGGAAATATTTGCTTTACCAAAAAGGTAAGGAGCAGAAAAGCTGTCTCAGCTTAGGTCTTTCAATGACGGGCATTTGAGCAATGCTTATCGTGTCCTAGACTTGACATTGCTTTAACCACAGCCTTACTTATACTTCTCCCTTGTCAAACATTGGCAGTAGGTTCACCTTCTTCAAAGCAACTAGAGAAACTGAAGTGGTCTCAGTCTCGCAGCGGATGTCATTTGTGTTCCCGCACTGCCTTTTCTCTTGTAAATGGAAAGAAAACAATTTGTGAAGCCCTTAATTTATCAGACTTGCACCTGTATTGTATACCGAAGCATGGAACAATAGCGTCAGGGAGCGATGTTGAGGTTTCCTGGAAAATTACAATACTAAACTTCCTTATTTTCAGACTTGTTTAGACCTCGAGAGAAAGCTCTGCCTATTATTTTTTTTATTCCCCGTTTCATGTGCAAAGTCTGCACGTGGTTATTTTGCGCGCAATTAAACTGAATATGAAGCAGGTTTCAAGACCCTTACATGGCTTGCTGAAAAGATCAGGCCCCTAAGGCACTCCAGTGGCTTTGCCAAGAGCCTTCTTGATGTGGCTCTCATCAACACGTGGCTCCTTGAATTTCGTTACTGTTGTTGGTTTTGTTTTTTGTTTTTTTTTAAGTCTAGTATTTATAATTTTTATAGGCATAAATTTGCCACAGATTAATTGTTCTCTTAGGGCAACATGAAAACAATGCACGCTACTAAATTAAAGACAAGAAAACAGCAATTTAATGTACTGCTGTCAGAGTCTATAAATTTCTTCTTCTTCAAGTGGTTTGACAGATAGAGTTTAAATACTCCCTCAGAAAAGCCTGTAACCTCTTTAACTCTAAACATTTTGACCCACTGGGATTACAAACCCCTAGCATAGCTAAACAGACTGATCCTTGGTTGAACTTTACACCGTCACCCAGGACCTGGAAGTGCATTGCAAGTTCAAGCAGAGTCTGTGGGAAATAGAGTACTCCTGGGTCAATCACACGACATGCCATCCACGTCCAGGCAAGGTCAGATGGAAAAAAGCTTCCCCTTTTACAGAGAAGACACCAAAGAAAAAAAAAAATAAGTGTTGGGAAGGGAATTTCCAGCTTCCTTACAAGCATATTTCAGAGCTTTAGCTCAGAAGAAACTTCATTGCTTTTCTCTGCCCATAGACCAGCTTAGACTAGAGCTTGTCTTCTCCATCCCTGCAGGAAGACTTGATGATACATCTCTCTACTTATGTCAGATACTGCATTGTGAAGCTAAGCTTAGAAAAAAAAAAAAAAGCACTGAAGAGGTCAATCCCCTGTGTTGTTTAAAATTTCCACTTCTGGCCCTGTCTCATGACCTTCACTCATACTTTTGTTAAGCTCTGCATTTAAGCAAGGTGGGTTTTCTACCTCCGGAGCACACCCATCCCCTGCTGGAACATGAGTTGCACTGGGCTTCAGTCAACTGAAGGGCAACTGGTTTGGGCTTTGGAGGACAATGGGCAGTACCGAGTACCTTTATTGTCACTAATCTGATGGGAGCCAAGAGGACTGGCCCCTTGTCAGGATCAGGCCCCGCACTAGCATGCTCTGTCCCCCAGCACAAGGTCCTCCCTCGCAGCATCTCACCTGACTTCCATTAGGCAGCATTAGGCTGGAGTTCCTGCAGCCAGTCCCTGTGATGCAGAACCATTCTCCTGATGCTCTGTGACACCATCCAGGTAACACGAAGCAACCTGAAGATTGACCTTGAAGCCCTCTCGGCATTGGAGCGTAAGCTCTTTGCTCCTAACGTGGAGGCGTGGAGCTGCACAGTGGCTGCCACGGGGACAGATTGTTCCTGTTTCCCACCGGAATTGCACGTGGACTTCCTGATAATATAAGGAAGGGATTATATAAAAAAAAAAAAAAAAAACCCAAAAAAAAAAACCAAACCCAAACAAAAACAAACAAAAAAAAACCAAACCAAAAAACCTAAGCCTCTTATTTTGATCTCCTTGGTACTTCAAAAGAAAAATTAATTTGCCAGTTAGCTGCTAGACCGTACTTTACTCCCAGTTCCTCAGCCAGGAGAGGACCAGACTGCCCTTCTGAAGCCCGGTGAGCTGCTGCCGGCAAAACCCCTTGCCTGTGCTGGCAGGCTTTCCCTCTCGACCTTTAAGTGTAGGTTTGCTGCCGGAGCTCCAGGGGAAAGGTGTCCGACCCGCATGGCCAGCTGACCCAGAAGGTTGTTTTCTCTCCCAGGGAAGGCAACCCTTTCCAAAACGCCTGGTGCTACGGCAGAGTTGGGTGCTACCCTGAAGAGCGTCGAACCCCCAGCGATGGCCCCGTTGCCCCGTCGTATTGGAGATGGCAGCGTGGAAAAGGAGAAGGCGCAACTGGCATTTGGAAGGGAACAAACAACGCCAGAAGCGCTGGGTTGTGTTCGGAGCCTCTCCTGCCCGCTGAAGGGCGTTGGGTAAGTGCCCTTTGGTGCTCCCTGGGCTGATGCGTGCTGCGAGCCTGCGGTTTGTGGGTGATGGTAGGTTACTCGAAGCTGGGAAAAGATGCTTTGAATGTCTATGCCCTTGGTTTTCGTGGTGTAACTGGAGAACAGCACTACTAAAAATATGCGTTCGATCTACCATTTTGTCTCTGAGGGAGAGCAAAGGATTCACAGAGTGAAGCCAAGGCTGTATATTATTACAAGCAATGAACCTACTGGAGTCTGTACCTAGATGGATCTAAATTAGGAGAGACACTTCGCAAACCCTGCAGCACATCGGTGGAAAAATTGCGCAGCAGCTTTGCTTAAATCTGAGCCATTTAATTTAAAAAAAAAAAAAGAAATAAAATAGTAGAATGCCCTGAGTTATTTTGACACCGCCTTCACAGATTCGAGGTTTCCTGTAGCGGGGATGACTGGGTGGAGTGCGTGAAGCTGCGTGGGGTAGCCGAGTGGGACGTCTCTATGTTAAGCACATTAATTTCTGCTGCAGTGAGCTGCTTTGGAACAGTTACGTGTCTGGTGCTGTGAAGGCTGTGTAAGGGGAGGTAAAAACCAGGGTAATATTGCTGCCGCGGTCGGCAGGCCAGTGTCGAAGCTGGACGGGACAGCCTGGCATCCGAAGGGACTGGCTCAGGGCTGGCTGGAGGCTCAGGGAGATCCTAGGTGACATTTTCGAGGCAGCCTTCGAAACCAGGCAGGCTCTCTGCGAGCTGCCAAGCAGCGCCAGGGGTCAGGTGTTGTAGCAAGAGCCTCTGGCAAGAGTGGGCTTGAGCCTGAGGTTGGGCCTGCAGCCAGGTGAGGTTCAGCCCCAAGCGCTGCCCTCGGTCAAGAGGGCTCAACGGGTGACATTGTCCCTGTCCCTTCACCCAGGCAGGCTGCGAGGTTGCCTGCGCACAGGGACTCAGGGTGGTGTGAACTTGCCCTCTGAGGGTTGGAAAACGCTGAACCTGCGTGAGCGAATGCTCACGTCTAGTTTCTAACAGTTTCCGAAGTAGAGGAGAGCTGGGCTGGGGTTCGTAGAGTTCAGTCCCAAGCTTAGCCCATGCAAGTCTGCCCTTAGCCTGCCATCAGAGCTGGCAGAAAGGTTACCCTGTCAGTTTTAGGCTTCAGCTCCAGTTCTGGAGCTGGAGGAGAAGGAGCGTACAACCATGCGGGTGATGGCTAAGGGCACAGCAGCTCCCTGAGCGGCCGCTGTGGGGAGAAGGCAGCTTGGCACCCACCTCAGGGCTTTGGCCCTTCGGGTCGTTGCTGCCTGTCGTGCCAAGGGGCTGTTTGCATTTGTCGTCTCCTGGGGCAAACACAGCACCAGGGCTGAGCAGAAACAAAGTTCTGGGGACACCGGGAGCCTGAACTGATGGTGTGCTGAGATTAATTTGCAGTGACTTAAATCAGGCTGTTTAGAAGCGCTGAAGGAAAGGAGAACGAAAAGCTGGAAGGAGAGCAGTGTGGGCCGGGAGTGTTCCATGGATTCAGAATGTACTTTCCAAAATCCGGTTATCTTGTAGAGATAGCTTCTTACTAAGAAGCATTTGTTGACTGCAGATATTTATGTCTGCAGACATAAAAACTTCAATCAGCCCCTCTTTTGAAGAGAAGAGCAGCAGCTGAGAAAACATTTGCCCTTTTTCAAAGAGCTTTATTTACGTTAGGATCAGAGTGATTCAGCACGGAGGCACCAGCCAGGGCTGGAGGCAATGCTGCACTTCCCTTGAAGATGGGGTTGAGGATTATATCAAAAGTGGAATTTAATCCCACTGTATTTCACTTAAAAGATTTAGCGAAGCGCCTCCAATTTACTTCAGCAACTTCTCGGAGGACAGTGATGGCCCCAGGCTTTGAAGGAGTGAAATACTGGGTCTCGAGGAAACATTTTGAGAGGTAGCTGTGGTCAGCGGGAGAACGGGAGGAGGCTTCCCGTGCTTGCAGTCTTTCCCCCAGTCTGCCCTGGCTGCGGTGGGCTGGTGTCTCCGCAGGGCTGCGAGGCAGCGCAGTGCCTGGTGCCAGTGGCTGTAGGGGCAGCCCCGGCTGCGTGGGCGTAGGGACAGCTCGGGGGGGCAGCAGCAAGAGGAGCAGGACTGCACGCAAATGCTGTTTTCTGCGGCATTTCCTGGCGTTTTCAGTGGCTGGTGATGAACTAGCTATGCAGGAAAAGGCACGTTAAAAAGAACGCCCGAGCCGCGGCAGTGACTGGCTGCCATGAGGATGCCAATGGGGGGCAACAGCCTCTAAGCGTGAGCAGTTGCTTTGTGTCTCCCCCGTCTTATCAAACTTAAAGTTTAATTTATGGAACACAACACTGGATTCAAACACTTGGGAGGAAAAAAATTACGAATATCCACTCCAGGCTTTCAGGGCCAGGCTGCATGGGTCTATCTGCTTTTGCATGTTCCTTGGGTGGCCGGGAGCCTCAGACCGAGGGGTCGGACCAGACACACGGTGAAGCTGCTCAGAGGAGAACGAGAAGATGCTGTCACTCACTGGTGGCACTGAGAGACAACCGAAAGACAACTGAGGCAAAGCTGGCCAAAAATAAAAAAAAAAAATCTCAGGAATTTCACAGCATCCAGGGGACGCTTTCTAAGCAGAGAAACTGTCCTAACCCTACAGTTCTGCAGCGTGATGAAGAGCAGACGAAGCTGCGGCTGCAGTGAGGCGGTGGCAGGCACAGAGCTGTGCGGAGGTGTCAGGGTTCAGCAACGGTGCCGCACACAAACCTTAAAATGCAGGGGAGCATCACGCAAGACACCGGTGCAGCAATCCCATAAAACAAGGAGAGCACAAAACAGCCTTTCAGCTTCATCCTGGGTATAAAAGTGTGTTGGCTCTTCCATGCTGATTTACTGTCCCTGCCTTCGATGAAAACCATCTCCCCTCTGTGCTTTGAGGGACCTGCTTGCTCCGCCACCGCTTGCCGTGCAGAGGAGGCACGGGGCTGATGAGAAGGTGGGATGTGCTGCGGGGACAGGGCTGCCTTACGCTTCTGGGTGCTGCTGAAAAACCAGCTCTTCTGTCTTCCTCCTGCCCAGCGCCGCACGCCGGGTTTGAACTTGAAGGCAAACAAAGGGCTCTGTGACAAGGGATGGGGACGTCGGGTATAATCACCTGTGCTGTTAGATCAACCAAATCGGTATTGGGTTTTGAACAGGATGAGAGCAAGCAGCCTCTCCTGCGATGTGAGGGGTCTTTAATCACATTTTGCTGGGCTGACAGCTCCTAAGCATGGATTTTGCTGGAGCAGGAGAGGCAGAGAGGGAGGGTAGAGCAGGGTTTAACCTGCCCCCATAAAAGGGACAGGTTTAAGGGGGCAGTACTACCTGCCTGCCCCTGCCCTAAAAGCCTGGCATGATAAAGAGCAGCAGCATCTCCTGGGGTGATGCATCTCCTGGGGAGATGCAGCTCCACTGGAGGAGCTGGGGAAGTGCTGGGAGCCATGTCCCTGCAGACCTCTCGCACACGCTGCCGTCTTGCTGCTGTTGCGCTGGGGAAGGCAGCAGCATCAGTGCGTGTTGGGGGAGCACTCGGTCCCCAACAGAGGTGTAGGTATATGTCACAGACAAATGGGATTTACAGGCGCCGGCTTCCTGGCCTTTACTTTCCAGGAGCAGGAGTGTCAAGAGAGCACAGAAGACTGAGAAAAACAGCTCGAAAGAGTGAAAACATTTGAAAACGTGCCTGTTCTCCAGGCACTCCTGGGAGAACATAAACAGAGTGTTTGGAAAAAAAACCCCGGCACCTTCCTCTCCTCATTTAGTAACGGTTCAACATGCTGAAAATATGTTATTTGACTTAAAAAGCAGTCTGGGAACCTAAACATTGCCATCATCTGTGCAGCTCCAGTGTCTCCGAGCCAGTCCTAAAGCCTGCAGGCAGGAAGGTAGGGAGTTGTCTGTCTTCAGTTCCCAGGCGGCAGCAGTGATGCTGAGTAGATCCACCCACAGCGAGATGGTCCATTTTTTTTTTACAATGTTTGTAGTTAAGAGCTCCGGTTCCCTGGCGATGTGCGTCCTATAAAGCATTAAAAATAAAGCCATTAAATAAAGGAGGCACCATCACCACTCTTGAAAAACAAAACAGAGCAGAAAAAAGCTCGTGCACTAGAAGGATGCAGAGTTTGGGCTGCCTTTCCAGGCTCGGGATGCTGCTTCTGCAGATACAAGCGTTTATGGGCATAGAATCATAGAATTGTTAGGGTTGGAAGGGACCTTCAAGATCATCTAGTTCCAACTCCCCCGCCATGGGCAGGGACACCTCCCACTAAATCGGGTTGCTCAGAGCCCCATCCAGCCTGGCCTTAAAAACTTCCAGAGACAGGGCTTCCACCACCTCTCTGGGCAACCTGTTCCAGTGTCTCACCACCCTCACGGTGAAGAACTTCTTCCTAACGTCCAGTCTGAATCGTCCCAGCTCTAGTTTTAATCCATTCCCTCTAGTCCTACCATTACCCGACATCCTAAGAAGTCCCTCCCCAGCTTTCTTATAGGCCCCCTTAAGATACCGGTAGGCCACTATAAGGTCTCCTTGGAGCCTTCTTTTCTCCAGACTGAACAACCCCAGCTCTCTCAGTCTGTCCTCATAGGAGAGGTGCTCCAGCCCTCTGATCATCCTCGTGGCCCTTCTCTGGACACGCTCCAGCACGTCCATATCTCTCTTGTAGTAGGAACTCCAGAACTGGACGCAGTACTCCAGGTGGGATCTCACGAGAGTGGAGTAGAGGGGGAGTATCACATCCCTCGACCTGCTGGCCACGCTTCTCCTGATGCATTTGCGAATGCAATTGAAGCCGTGGAGTGGAGTTACCACCCTGACGTTATCCGCACAAACAGTATGCCTTCAGTAGACATGACTCCATATTGGCTGAAGAAATAGGCCAAGAGCTGCTTGTCTGCTTCCCCTTCCTTAGTCTCCCTTAAATTTGCCTGGAAAATCCCCACGGTGGTGCAGCACGGCCAGTATGTGGAAGAGAAGAGCAGAGCTTTGCGACCCTTCACCCGTGACCCTTGCTGTCGGAAATCCAGGCAAGCTACAGGCTACAAAAACATGCAGCTTTTGCTCCAAAGAGGCTTGATATGACTCATCCCGGTGATTAGACGAGGGAGAGGAATCCTGAGGGCAGATTTGCTCCTGCTGCGTGGGCTTATGCAAGCCGTAGGAGGGCTGCTCCTCCCGCCTTTCTGACAGATCCCTTGGTGGCTTGGTTTCAAGAGGAGAGAAGCCACCAGCAGCAAGACCTGGGGCAACCTCCCCTGAGGAGAAGGGCAGTGCAGGCAGATTCCAGCTGCCCTGAAGGCCCTTGGTGACGCTCTGTAGTGCGATTCGTTTAAAACCAACAGCGCAACCCCAGAGAAACCTTCTCCACAGCGGTTTTGTTCATAAACAAGACACAACTGGCATAGTTTCTTTAATGCGCTTCATTTGTAAAGAACCAAAACCCCATAATTAAAAGACATAACTTATTTTATTGTCTTTGGCTCTGACCGGGCTGGAATACTTCTCAACCCAGAGGATGCAAAGGGAATTTAGGACCCTCAATTCGAAGTTCGCAGAGCTTTGAGCCTCAAGCAGCTGCTGTATTTATCAGGCTGGCTCTGCCACCCCTTGTTTGCCAGACCTTTCTTCAGGCGCACATACAATGCGAGGCGAAGAGGTGTCTGCAATGCCTCAAAACTGGTTTTGCTGTGTCACCCTGAGCTGCTTTTGCATAAGAAGAAATAACAGGGACAGCCGGCACAGATCAGAGCTGGTAGCAAGATCAGAGCTGCCAGCCCGGACCAGCCGCCACCGGTGGGACTAGGGCCAGGAGCAACATGTGAATGCCCTGGAAAGTCAACCAGCTGCCAAAGCTTTCAAAGGCTCAGGGACCTCTGTGTGAGGGGCGCGAGCAGGAGGGAAGCACAAGATAATCCTGCTGATCAGCCATGGGAAACTGCAAGAAAAGTTTGAGGATCTCTGAAATTTGGGAAGTTTTTCTTTTAAGGTGTGCCAGAGTTGCTCAGTAACAGCTGTGATTGCCTTTGAAGGCCAGATCCAAAGTCCACTAAAAAGCTAAACAGAATTTAAAAATCCATACCAAATAATAAAAAATTAAAATACGTACCCGTAAAAGTGTGACTACATTCCTATAGCTGTGAGATCGGACCAGGGGCTGGTGCAGCTTGTGCAGCTCCCGTATGTCCTACAGGAAAGCCATCTGCAGGGAATTTTGCTGTTTTCATTTTTCCAGAGACACAGCTTATTCAAAAAATACAACAGTGACCCTAAAAAGTTGTTTTTTTAAGTGGAAGGGCTTGTTTGCAGAGCAGAACTAGAAGGGCTGGGAGACAGCTGGAGTTCCAAATGAAGAGAGCAACACGTGACACAAGGAAGTCCAGGTCTCCTGCAAACCAAGCAGCTCAACCTCCTGGCACACAGGCAGGAGAGCACGAACGCGTCCCAGGGAGAGCTGTTGCTGGACACCCCCACCCTCCCTCAACTTTGAGTCCTTCCAGAAGACCAGCACTGACAAATGCACTTGGCTGCTCTACGAGGGTAGTGAGATAAGACCTATTCTCCTGTTCTCTTCCCTAGGGACCTGCCACTGACCACTGCTGGAGATGGCGTCTGAGATGGACAGCTGTTTGGCCTGGCTCAGCATGGCGAACCTTGCTTTAATGACCCCTCCTCATTTTGTAATTCACAAAATAGCTTCTGAAGACTGTTACAGACAAGATAAGCAAGGATGCTATGCAATATTTCCAAGAGCTCCTGAAGGCAACGTGTAATTAGATCCAAACTTGGGCATCAGCTCGGCCTGAAAGTAGCTCAGGTGAAATCCTTACCCTTATTCAAGGTACCATTTCCAGACAGTGGGACATTGTCCTAGTTTAGGAGACAAAAAAGAGGACCGGGCTGAGGTTAGGTTGCTCTTCAATCTTGCCAAGGCTGCAGCAGAGGAAACCACCCACCACAGCAGTGTGGAGGCTCTTGGCAGTGCCACAGCCTGGGCAGGGGAACCTGCTATACAGGTCACACCAAATACTTCCAGGTGGAGAGGTTTCAAAGGGGGTTTAAAACCACCACAGCCCCACCTTGCCAGGGCCACAAGCTCTACCCTGCACCGCAGAATCAAATACGACGAGCGTTGACAACAGTTGAAGTGGGATGTTAAGTCTGACCCTGCTTAGGAGTGACTGGCCGAATAAGACCTTAGCAAGAGGAGGACTCTAGACCCAGGAGCTCGTGAACCAAGGCATGCACCTCTCTATTTCTGCCACAGGGTCAGCTGTGGCCAACTCAGGGGAGCAGTGGGAAGATGCACTGCCCGCTCTGTGTCCCTCCCAGGAAAGCAGAGTAGGGTACAACGAAGGTGATGTGCGTGTCACCAACCATTTGCTGTCTCTTAAGACTCCATCCTCTATTTGACTGCACTTCCTGCTAGACACTCGGTATTTTTTTTTTGGTTTACAAACTAGTTCTGGAAATACCAACCTATCATTTCAGGAGAGGAAAAACCCCCCCACCTCCTGTCTCCCGCGAGCGATATTCTGATTTATTGTGACCGGAGAACTACTGAGCCAAACGCTCTGGGCAAAGGCATGCAGCCACTCCTGGAAACGTGGGGCTTTGGACAGGAGGTTGTTAGTGCCAGAAAGGGCATGCTGAACCCACTGACGAGATACAGGGACGAACCCTTTAGAGCGGCCCAGGAATTTTGCGGATCATGTTGAAAACAGCACTAGAGAACAATGATTACACTGCTCCTCCCGGGGCGCTGCTTTTCCTGCTGCAGCGATGGGTCAGGAGGACGCCGGGCTGCTCCCTGGGTGCTGGCCGCTTTACTCGTGTCAGGTTTGACGTGGATGAATCTACGCTTTCGGTGCTTTGCTTTGCTCGTGGCTGGCTGGAAGCGTGGAATGAGGTTACCAAAAAAATGCTGTAGTGCTGCAAAAACCCCACAGTGCTTAGCCTGGTCTTGTCTGAGAGGAAGTGCTATTTCATTTAAACACACGCTCATTCACAGTACTTAGACAATGAATGCAGGATTAAAAGAAAAATCTCCACGTCTGGATACACCAGTGCTTTAGGCAACGGGAGAATAATATTTAAAGGGTGGAAGACATAAACGTGCAAAAAAGAAGTCCCCTTTTTCGCACAGCTAGTGCTTGTAGCCAGCCTTAGCTATTAATGTTCAGGCCCGAGAGTCTCCATAGCTCTTGAGTCTCTTGAGCAGCTGGCTGAGGAGCAGCCCGACCTTTCACTGACACAGGGGCTGCACTCTGTCCCAGATACTCCCTTTTCTCAATGCCTTATTTTTTTTTATCTTTTAGTGGCAAGGCTGTCCTTTTTCATCTGTCACTTGCTGGAGGCAAGAGCAGAACTGGTTTCTTTCTTTCCCCTCAAAAACAAAGGCTTTTGGCTCAGATACTTGACCGTTCCCCAGCAGACCTTACGGCCCCTTACGGCTGGGTGTTTGGGCACCCATGCCATGGCTGATAAATGTTACATGTGAATAAAAATGACATTATAGTGCTACAGCGCTGCTGCGTCTGCCCAGATCTCTGCTAATGAGGGCGAGGCTTAGATGTATGGGGGCTGGATGCCTCCATACCCTACTGGCCTGGGCTTACTCTACTCCTATATAACTATTACTTGCTTATTCAAGAATATTTTCGCTTTTCATCTCGTTCCTCTTAGCATTTCCATCTCTGCGTCCTTCTGCGGGAAAGGAGGCAGAGGCAACCTCGGAGCTGCTCCTGCTAAATCTGTGCCCAGGACTCCCTCACCCAACAGCAGTTTCTCTATGTGTGCCTCTGCTGTGCGACTGGGATGTGCCCACTAGAAACAGCTGACGCCAATCCCCTTGGCCACCGTGACCTGTCCCAGGACTGGGGATATGCCATATCATCACCTGCCACCCCAACGGTCACAGGATAAATGTGCAATAGACTCAAGAAGAGCTTGATCAAGGGGCTTGTCCAGGCGCTGCCGTGTGGTAAAGTGGGTGAAATTACCCATTACTGAAAAGTCCAGAGCTGAAAAGTTAAGTTTTCTATGTGAACTAAGATATAATAATCTTACAAAATCAATGTCTTCTAAAGGCTGACAGCTCAGGTCTGGCACAGAGCGCTTCTGCAAGCAATTTATTCGCTTGGGAAACTGGAAGCAAGGTGGGGGAAAGCACCATGAAGACATGCCTTTGAGGAGGAATTTGGGTGCCCGCAGCTGCTGCAGGCTCCCTGGGGGGCAAATACCCAAGTTACTCCTCCTGTTTGGCTTTGCCCATACATGAAGGATGTCTCCTTCTAACCACGGCCACCCAGTCGTACCAAGGGAGGGGAAGGAGCCGTGCCAGTGGTGCAGAACTGCGGCCATGCTGGGGAGAGTCCATCCCAGCCCGCGAGCTCTGCGGCTGGTGAAGCCAGGCCTCCTTGCCTTGTGGTGGGACTGTCCCGAGTCCAGCATGGGATGAACGTCCATAAGGCTTCTTCAGTGCGCGGGGTATTTGAGGGCAGCCGCGCCTGGCAGTGAGCTGGAAGCACCTCCATGACTTTGGGAGGAGAAGGGTTTCTACCTCTACGCAGTCACCTGTTTTCCTGATGCTTAAAGGCATTTGGGGTTTTGCAGCTGTATCTCCCCAGCAAGAAAAAAAAAGGTCTTTAAAAGTAGCCACCATTCAAAAGTTGCAGAGGGGAACTGACAGATGGAGCATGGTTGCTGGAGCTTTGTTTCCTTTGGAAACCAGGCTAAAAATATCCCATTCCTGGCTGACAGCTCTGTCACAAGCAGCAGCGTGCAGCGGGAATGCAGGGCATCTCCTCTGCAGCCTGTCTTTTGGCTAATCTGTGCAACAGTGCACACCAGATTGCAGCTGAAGAATCAGAATCACAGAATGGTTAGCGTTGGAGGGGACCTTGCAGACCACCCAGTGCCACCCCCTGCCCTGGGCAGGGACACCTCCCACCAGCCCAGGCTGCTCCAAGCCCCGTCCAACCTGGCCTTGAACCCCTCCAGGGATGGGGCAGCCACAGCTGCTCTGGGCAACCTGGGCCAGCGTCCCACCACCNGAGCGGAGCAGAGGGGCAGAATCCCCCCCCTCGCCCTGCTGCCCACGCTGCTGGGGATGCAGCCCAGGCTGCGGGGGGTTCTGGGCTGCCAGCGCACGTTGTCAGGGCGTGTTGAGCTTCTCATCCACCAACACCCCCAAGTCCTTCTCCTCAGGGCTGCTCTCAGTCCGTTCTCTGCCCAGCCTGGATTTGTGCTTGGGGTTGTCCCGACCCATCTGATCTTTCAGACTGTTGCTGACTGGATTTGTTCAAGCAATAGCCAAGTCTGTGCTCTGATACTTGGAGCCTGATTTTTGCACTAAGTCCAGGTGATGCCATTCTTGGTGGTGATGCCGTTCTTTCTGGTGGTTCCATGCCATTCTGGCAGCTTTGGGACTGCTGTACGATATATGTGGTACCCACAGAGCTCCACTTCTCAGCTCCCTTCCAACAGCTCTGTTGCTTGTCCCGTACTACTTTTCAGCGTATAAAGCCCCGGGCTTCAAATTTGATCACCTTGCTGATCGTGTCCATGTCTGCCTCTTCCATGACAAAGGTATGAACTCATTTTTAAATGCTCAGATATGTGGGCATGCTTTTAGGCTAGCTGCCTGCAGGTGTGCAGCCTAGGACATGTTTCAACACTGCTGCAAGCAATCAACAGTTTTAAAGAAAAATTAACTTATCAGGCCAGTTCTTGTCAAATCTTCTCACCTGGTGGATGAAATCTGTTTACTTTATTGCTTTAAAATAAATATAAAAGAACACACCTCTGGACTTAGTAGAGTGTAGGCTGCTCCATGTAAGAGATGGGCACTTCTTCCATGTGTTGGAGAGCTTTGTTGTAGGGAAGGTCTGGGCGCCAGGTGCCCAGCATCCAGGCCAGGGGCTCCATCACAGCATTCACCAGGGGACTCTCTTTGGAGAAGAGGAAAGAAAGGAAGAAAATTCAGGGATCTGTGCTCTGCAGCTTGCTGTGAGCTGCTTACAGCTGGGTGGAGGTGAACAAGAGACACCTCAGAAATGCTTTTTTGGGGCCATGTCAGCTCCAGATTACAAAGGGAGATAGGGAGCCAAGAGCCGTCATGGAAAGTAGGTCTAGCTTCTCATGTGCCCTTGGTCTCACACTAGACGCACGAGACAAGCTTACAAAAGACCCATGTCTGACTCCTGTCTCTGGTACTGTTTTAAGAAGAAAAGCTCGCGCGTGTTGGGGAGGAGAAGTCCAAAATCTCAAGGTAAGGAACTAAACTCCAAACTGCAGTAAGAAATGTAATATTGTGGGCTGGCTTTTTCCAAGCAGCAGGAATACACCGTTCCCATTGACTTTGCAGACTTAGGACATAAGACATCATCTCGGGGGAAAAAGAAAGTCGGGCTGTATGTAGTGCATAGATCTGGGGGCCTTCACAGGTCCAAAAGTTTGGCTGTGATTTTTGTAATGTCTCCCAATAGCTGGTGTGGACGCAGCGTCAGACGTGAAGGTGTTATTGCTGCTCCTTCCTTCCACTGCCTCTCCTCCACCCTGGTGCCAGCAGGGAGGGAGTGGAATGGCTGGAAGAGGCAAGACTGAGTTGGTTGAATGGTTTTCTGTATAAATGAATAAAAGATCTATTTTGCAGGAGTGCTGGACGCCCTTGTAGCTCCCCAAACAAGCTGCTAGTCTGGTACAAAGCATGGCATCACCAAAATGTTGCCACACTGACCAGTGTTGAGGACCCTTGCATGCATCAGCCCCAACAGCTTCAAGCTCAGTAGCTCACAGAGGCTTTCCCGGCACACGCAATGGGATGTAGAATCACAGAATCGCCTAGGTTGCAAGGCACCTTTAAGATCATCAAGTCCAACCATTAACTTAACGCTGCCAAAATCTCCACTAAACCATGTCCTTCACGGGAGACGCTGAGCTGAGGATCTCTTTAGCAGATTCCCCAGATGAGCACCCTCCATACTTGAAGACATAAAGGAACGGGATGGAGTCAGAGCCAGCTTACAGATGTGTGGGACCTTCACCCCAAAATGGGGTGAAAAGGGCTGGTCATCCAAAGAGGTGGGAATATTGCGGGAGTTACTCCGTCCAGGCTCTGCATGGATGCTGGGTGACACCCGGGGTGCAGACAGGTTGAAGCCCAAACGGAGCAGCAAGATGTTCTCTTGTGTCGTTACGTTTAGAGAAACAAGCAGGCTGTGCCTCTCTCAGTGACAAGGCTCCTGCTGTAATGACTCATTTCAGAAGAACAGCTTTGGTAAGCAACAATTTTGCGCTTTGCTGTGATTTCAGAGGGTGTGAACTGAAAAAAA
>VXBH01004419.1:558146-587055 GCA_013400035.1 Rynchops niger | reverse complement strand
GATTTAAAGGGGCCGCGGCCTCCTCCAGGAGGGGGCGGGGGGGGCCGTTAACGGGCGGCCTTGGGGAGTTGGGGGGGGCCGCCCGGAGGACCGGATCGGGGTTGGGGGACACACACACACCTGCTCCCTGCACGCCGTGCCCAAGAATGTGCCGCAGAGCAAGCTCTGCAGATGGGATGGACTTCGGGCCTTTCATGCCATGGGGTCCTCACCGTGCAGGCCGTGGGGGTTCCCCCTACTTTCTCGGGAGGTGGCTTTGCACCAGCGGGGTGGTGTTACACGGGTCCCCCTGCCAGCCCGGGGATAACCCACGCCTGAGTGCTGGCTTTAGCAGCCTGTCCCCTGCAGGCACCCTGGAGGTTGGTTTGCCTTTGGGAAGGGCTCTTTGGAGGAGGCCATAGGGAATATAGTTCCTGCGTAGGGGGGGCTTTGGGGCTGCCCTGGCCACGGATCCCCCCAGGCGGGTTCATGGTCACAAGCCCTTGCAGGACTGCAAATAGCTCAGAGGATCAGGAATGAGCTTAGGACAAAGCCATGCTGCTGGGGGCCTGCCAGGCCCCCACCCCAGCAGTGCTCTTCCAAGTGCCTCAGTTTCTCCATCTGTAACTGAAGGTGGGGAGACCCAGCACAGAGACCTGCCCGCTGGCCACTTGTGGAGGACGCAGCAGGTTGCACAGGATAAATGAAATGTGGGGAGGTCTCACGTTGTTGTGGAGTGAGACTCGGAAATTATTTCTGGAAAAGGGGAAAACAAGGGACCGTGGTCAGTTAAATGTTGCTCTTCTCAGCTTGGGAAGGAGAGGAGACTTCTGCTCAGACCTTAGGAAGACGCCCAGGGATTAGGAAACCTGTTGGGATGGGGTTGTCCTCACCATTTTGAAATGCTTAGCCTCGGGTCATGGGCTTGCAGGTATCCTGGGAGAGCTTCCCAGCATGTCTCTGGGCTGCTGGTGGGAATTTCTCCATTGATTTTGGGGGACTGATGAGTTTCCAGAGTCCTCCAGGGCCACCACCATCCCCCAGGCCTGGCGCTGGTAATGGCAGGTAGCTTGTCTCCCATTGTATCCTGGGTGAAATGGCAGGGGGGGGCTGCCAGGATACACTGCCCACCAGGTGCCTGCGTGCTGGGAGAAGAAGCACACAGAGGGCACGGGGTGTCCTTGCTGTCCAGGGAGCACTCCTGGGGGGGTCTGCAAGCGCTGGCACTCTCACTTCCCCTCTGCCCTTACGATTAAATCACCGCTGGTAAAATTAGCAGATGACACACGAATGGGTGGGTGGCAAAACCTGGGCTGGGGAGCAAGGCGGACTGCTGGGGACGAGCCGGGTCATCGCAGAGCTGGGCACAACCAGCAACCCAAGGTATCCGTGCGCCCGCACCGGCTGGGGGCTTCTCAGCACCCCTGGGCCTCTTGCTGCCACCCGTCACAGGGAGAGGCGATGGGGGCTGAGCCCAGTCGTGGGGCCGGCGGGTGGGCGGCTGCAGGAGTGCGCTGGGAAGAGCCGAAGCCCCTGGAGAGCCAGGGCTGGGAGGGGGGATGGCAACCGGCACCTGCTAAATTTAGAGCCTGCTCAGGAAAAAAAAAAAAAAATGAAAAAAAATTGCAGGCTCCAAATTTAGCTGGTTGCAGCTCCTGCTCCATCGCTCTGCTGCTAACACCCCTTCAGTCCCAGTGCCCCGAATCGGGTACCTGTCGTTGGAGTCCCCAGAGATGGGGACCCTGCACCTGGCCGGGAATCGGGGAACCCCAGTGCACCCCAGGACCAGCTGAGTATTTCATCACCATCTTTATTTGAGGCAAGCCCACAGCAGGCCAGGTGTACATGGCAACACGCGCTACGCTACGGACACCATTTCCATGCAGGCAACCACGGCGACGCACACAGCGGGAGGATGGGGCTGGTGGCAGGCTGGGGGTCCCACGGGAACAGGGTGTCCCAGCTCTTGGGGGTCCCACAGCACGGCGCCGGCTCAGTGGGGCGCTGGCACACTGGCCCCGGTGCCTGGGGAGTGTTTGGGGGCTCCCGCTCCATCCCACGGCCTTTGGGGGACAAACAGGGCTGTCAGGAAAAAAAACGAGGCGGGGAGACACCGAGGCGGGGTGGGGTTCAGAGCCTTGCATGCCCCTCGGCTGCATGGCGTATTCCTCCTTGGAGTCAGGGACAACGGGGCTGGCTCCCCAGCCCCTGTGGGTCCCCTCCTGGGCTGGAGACCTCTGCACCATTGGACTAAGGAGGTCGTTAGCTGCCAGGCCCATCGAACCATGGCTTTGGCATGGCGGGAGCAGATTGAAGCTGTGTCCCCCGGCGGGGGGATGGCAGGGACCATCTCACTGACCATCACAAGGGGATGTCTCCATCGGAGCCCGTCACTCTTGGCAGAGCAGTACTGGCGTGTCATTGTCCTGTCAGCCCGGGCTGGTGGCCCTGGGCTTTCCATGCCCTACAAGACACGTGTCTGCGTGCTCCTCCCAGACCTCGCCCAGCTTTGGGCTCAAACGTGGGGCTGGTGGCTCTGCTGGCAGGGTGGGCATGGGCACAGGCATGGGAACGGGCACCGCTTGCTTCCCTCAGCTCCACCGGCACCGGCAGCAAACCACAGCAGAGATCCGAGCACTGCTCTTTGCCCGGAGCCCAGCAAACCATGACCGGGTGCGAGGCGCAGGTCTGCGGTGAAAACCAAACCATTGCTAATTCCATACAGGCGCTTTCTGACCAGAGCCCTGGGATAAAACACTGGACCAAGGCCGAGCGGGCAGGGAAACGGAGCCAAACCTCCTGCTGTAAACACCACTGACCTTGTGTGTTGATATCAAACCCATCACCGCACCTGCCGGCAAAGCGCTGGAGACGGTTGGGGTTTTTTTCTTTCCCCCTCCCCAGGCGCAGGGGCTGCAGGACACAGAGGCCACCAGGGAGGGACTTGGGTGAACGGAGGCCACCGGTCCATGGGACCTGGGGTTTGTTTGGCGTAGCTCCCATACGCTTTCACCTGGCTACTCATTAACGGCCGCCTGGGGTGAGGAGGAGGAGGAGGGTGGATTTATGCACCGCAGGTGGAGCGTGCCCCTGTACGCAGGTCATGGCTTCGGCGAGCTGTGGCAATCTCAGTGCCAGCTGGCCGGGCCCGTGCTTGCTCCCGCTTGCTCCGTGGCACAGGGTCCCCTCCTCATGGCTTCTGGGCGCTTTCCCAGCTCACCCTCACCCTTTCCAGTGCTGGCACCAAGGGCAGGAGGACAGGGAGCAGCAGCCCCGCAGAGCCTCCTCCTGTGGCCCAGCGGAGAGGGACACATGGACTCGAGCCCGGCTGGGGCTCCCCTGGGGCACCACCGCCTCCTCCCATGCCAGCAGGGCCCCACATTTCTGGCTGCTACCAGAAATGGCCCTGAGCTCAAGCTCGAACGGGCACACAACAGCACTGTCCCTGCCTGGGGAGGGTGACAAACAGCTCCCTTTCAGCTCACTGTTCACTCTGAAACGTAATGATGGCAGCACCCTCTGCACTGCCAGGGGGGATGCTATTGAATGGGGACCTGCAGCATGAGGAGGGACTGGGTGCTGGGTCACCGGGGAGGACAGGGTGGCTTCTCACAGCCAGGACTCCCTGCCCTGTGGCATGGGCATAGCGGGGACAAGCAACAGTTTTCCTGCCTGCAGCAACGTCCATGGGGCACACGCCACTCCCGGCTTCCTGCCAGCACCACAGGGGCCTCCGCCAGACCCGAGGGAGCTGCCTGGGGAGCGGGGGCTGATTCGGGAGCCAGTGTCCCACCACACAGGGCCACCACAGGAGGCAGTGGGTGCCTGCAGAAGTAACCAGCAGCCCTTCCTGTCGGCCAGTTCTGCCAGCTGCCGGCTCCTGGGAATGCCGCGAAGCGGGGCACACATTGAGACAACCGCCTCCTCCAAGCATTCGGCCGTTTTCTGGTTGCATCCCAGGGAGAAGCCGCATCCCATGGTCTGGTGGGGGACGCACGGGTGATGCCACCGAAACCTGCCCGTGCATATTGGAAGCAGCACGACATGCCACCGGGAGAGCACGGGCCTGGCAAAGCACATGAGGAGAAGTATGAAAAGGCGAGGGGGACACTTCCAGGTGAGAAGAGCTCCTGGACGTGTGTCCCCAGGGTCCCCAGCCCCTGGCACAGGCTGGCAGGCTTTAGGAGAGAGGAAAGTCCACGTGGAAGGAGATTCCATGGGGGACAGCCAGCAGAGAAGGGAGGAGGCATTCGTGTCCAACCTGGGCTCATAAAAAGAAGGTGACCCCCCCTGAAGTTCACTAAATAAATACATAAATATGACTACAAGGCCCAGAGCCAGGGTGCGGGAGTTTCCCAGGGTCGGCAGCTCCTCCCCAAATCCCATTTTTGCCGTTTCCATGTCCAAAGACGGTCTCTTCCCGTCTGCCCTGCACTTGTCCCCACAGCCCAGGCGCTGCCTGTCCCCAGACTGTCCCATGCCTCGTGGCTCCCAGGGCTGGCAGCGAAGGCTTAAAACCTGTCCCAGAAGTGCTAGCCGAAGGCATGGCAAAGGCCGTCTCCTCCAGGCTAAGAAAATAAATAACTTCTCCAATGTGCAAGGGTTGGTGGACAGAAAGCCAGTGCAGCAAAACATCGAGTGTCCTTCAAGAGGATTAAAAATAAATAAGTGAAGCTTGGCGTTTTCTCAGGAGCGCGCTCGTTTGCAGCTCTGCCGGGGCAGGCGGAAGAGGGGAGGGTGTTTTTTTAAATAAAGGGAAAAAAAAAAACCCAGTCCTAGCGCTGCTCTGGCGAACGCGCTCCCCGTGCGTCGGCCTGCCTTCGCCCACCGCTTCCATCCCCCCCCTGGAGAAGACGCTGGTGGTTTTTGGGAAGGAGCCTCCAGCACCTTCCTACAACAAATCATCCCCGCTGGGCTTGGTGGTGGTGGTGGTGGGGGGTTCTATCCCCACACGTTGAACGTGGATTTGGGGACCCCCACAGCAGGCGGGTGGCCAGGACGCCGGGTGCCTCTGCGCCACGGCTCCTTGTGCCCTGCTTAATCTCGAGTTCGGTTTCTCCTCTTCAGGAAGAAGAAGCTGCTCTTCTGGGGAGGGCCCAGCAGCATCGGCACTTGGCTTTTATGTGTAATTTTGACCTGAAAAGAAGTGCAGAACCCAGCTCAGTGAGGGGCTCCCAGGATCTGAGTCGCCCTGGGCCGCCCCTAGCCTGGGGACCCCAGGCAGCGAGCCGAGGAAGCCGGGCGCAGCTCAGCACCCAGCACCGGGGCGAGGAGACGCTGCACAGGAGTACGAGCTCCAGAATCACGTCCAGATTTCTCCTCTGAGCAAGCTGCCTGCCGGATGGTGGGGGACCCCACTGCAGCCCCCCCCCTGCCACCCCAGGAAGGGCTGCTGCTGTACCAACCCGCCCGGCAAGGGATGAGCATGTCCCCGTCCCCAAGGCTCCTGTGATGGCTTGCCATGAGTCCAGGGCCAGCATGGGCGCAGACAGAAGTCGCAGGTGGTCAGGCTCTGCAGCCACCCCACCAGCAAGCGCAGGAGCCTCCCTCCTACTCCAGAGGCTTTGCCACGCTGCACGGGGAGCCGAAGCTGCCCAGGGTGGTGGCAGCCCCTGCCCACCCCGCTGCCCACGGGGACTCACGGTGCAGGACGGCTGCATCCAGGGCTCCCCATCCACCTGCATGGGCAGCAGCTTGGATGTCCTGCAAGGCACAAAGAGAGGAAACGCAGGGTGACAGAGGTGCCAGCTTTGGCTGTCGGTCAGGTGCTCAGCTGGGATGGGGACAAATACCTGATGGTGACGGATGAACACTGGGCCAGTCTCTTCCCGGCGCTCTTCAGCCCCGTGTAGATCTGCCCCATCTCCATCGCGCCCTCCAGCCCCACCACCTCCAGGAGGTGGTCGCTGAGATCTGCAAAAGAGAGGGATCCGAGTTGGCCCCCCCGCCATCCCAGGGGATCCCCTGCCTTCTGCTGGCATCCGAAACGTTAGGGCCAGCACAGCGGGGCTGCTGGCTGCCTCAGAGGGCAGCGGGGCTGGTGGCACCGTGGGGATGCGTCCCACTGTCCCCTGTGCCCTGAGACCACCGAGGAGGGCGGTTGCAGCACTGGGCAACGCTGCTGTCCAAAATCCCTGGAGCAAAAATACTCCTGGTCTGGAATAGCACCCGGTCCTGCGTGGCTGCAGGGTGGCAGCCTGGATCCCCACCAGCCCCTCGACTGCTTGTTTTGCAGTGTTGTATGAAATGGTGGCAGAACCCCCGTTCCCCTGGGTGTCCTGGGGTGCCGTGGTCCACACCGGGAGCTGGGATGTATGGGGAAATCCTCCCTGGGAGGGATCTGCTCAAATCCCAGGGAATCACCCCTTTTTCCAGCTCCTCTTCTTCCAGCAAAGGTGCCCAACACTGGGGCAACTCGCTCTGTCTCTCATTCTCTTCAGGGTCCTGTTTCACCCCCGGTGAACACCCTCCCCACAGGAGAAATACCCCGATCTCCCCCTCTCCCCCATGCCCTCCTGCCCACCTGCACGTGCCCAAGGGACGGACCCTGCTGCTTCTCGCCACCCGTTGGAACCCTTGCTCTGCCCTGCTCCCCACTGCCTGTTCCCGTGGGCTCGCTCCGCAAGGGACAGCCGTGACCATGTGGGGTGGCTGGTGACACCACCATCTTGGCAGCCACGCGGCTGTTTCCCACCCCAGCCCTGGGCTGTGGGAGCTGGTGGGTAGAAAACATGGGCACTGTGCTTATTTTGCCATCTGCTTTCTAACCCCCCCGCTCGCTGTCGGGGAGCCCTGCCAGCCCTTTGGGCTGCCTGCGCCCTGCCTGTGCCCGCGGGGACGGCTCCGGTGGCCGTAGCTGTGGGTGCGAGGTGCCAGCCGGGGCACAGCATGGGTACCGCGCTGTTCCCGAAACCCACGGCCAGGCTGGCAGCGCTGCAGCGCAGGCTGGGAGGATGCTTACGAAAGCCCTCGGTGCCAGCTCTGCAGCTCCGCTTCCAGCTCCTCCTCTGCAGCAGCGGGCGCCTGGCCCTGCAGTGGCTGCCTGCCAGCCCCGCGGGGCACGGGGACCAACCAGCCTCATGCCCGTAGGTGAAGGGTCCCATCCAGGCACCCCCTGAGCCGTGACCCCAAGACGGTGGGGGCTGAAGGGGCTAGCAGGGCGCGGGAGCCACGTCCTCTCCGGCCACCACGGGCAAGGGGCGGGCAGAGGGGCTTTGCCAGCTTGGCCAGATGGTTGTTGGGGTCACCCTGGCACCCCAAAAGACAGCGAGCTGAGAGCAGCCCCTCGGGTACTCTTGCCCCAGCACCACGTACACTGAGCTACGTCCGGAACCGGCGGCCACCCCGCTCGCCCCCCCAGCCGCCGTCCCGCCGCTCACCCTGCACGCAGAACTTGAGCTCCTTGGCGTCGGTGACCACCGTGGCGTGCAGCTTCTCCGGCGCTTTCTTGCCCAGCCGGTTGTAACCGCGCTGCTTCTTGGTCTCGCCCCAGAGGTTGGAGCCGCCGTACATGCTGGGGATGTTGAGGACGGCGATGCCCTCCAGGGACGCGTTGCTCAGGTCTAGCAGGGTCCCGTCGCACTGCGGGGCACACGGGCAGCGTCAGGCCACGGGGTCAGGGGGAGCAGGTGCCTGGCGCCGTGGAGCCCAGCCTCCTCTCCCCACCTGCCTGCCGAGCTGGGACGCCAAAAGTGGCGTGCCACCAGACGGTCCCCAGAGCAAACCTGCCCTAGGGTGGCACAGGCAGCACCGGGGAAGGCAGGGCTGGAGGCGCAAACAAATACCCACCCCAGCTTTGTTTTTTTAGGGCTGGCAACCACCACCTCCCTTTCCTTGTGCCGCTTTCCCCTCTATTTCGATACGAATTTTACTACACGTCCAAGATGGCAGTTTAAAAAAGCAAATTCCTACGGGAGCACATCAAACCTTGGCTAGTCTTGATGCCGTGACCCAAAACAGGAGGCAATAGCACCTCGGTATTGCCCGGAGCGACCTCCATCCAAGCAGGCCCAGCACGTGCTTCCCCACCTCCCCTTGTTCACATTGACCCAAAAGAACCAGAAAGTTTGGCCACCCGAAAACTAACTCAAAGCAGTTTGCCTTCACGTGCAAGTTGGAAACGAGAAATGAGGCTGGAAGGAAACGATAGAAAAGGTGTCAAAGGAAAGGCGCTAGTTTGGGAGAGAAAACCACAAGCCAGCACACAGAACTGGTGTCCCGGGGTCGTACAGCAGGACTCCCCCGGTTGAAAATGCCCTGTAAAAGGTAAAATATCTGTCGCCTGCGGCTTTCCCACAGGACTGGAAGGAGCAGTCATGGAAATGCATTTTTTATCTTCATGACTTCTTGCTCTCATGATACCCAGACGATGCTGGATCCTCTTTCTAGACACATCTGGAGGAAGCAGCCGCTTTCCCCTTCCACTGTATTTTCTCTAGAGTGTCTGTATTTCCCTTTACGCACCTGCTCTCTACCTGCCACGCTACGCTTCAGCAAATACCAGCACATTATTTCCTTGCATTTTGGTGATGCGAGGGCATTCCTGCCCTCTCTTGCCTTGCCGAGGGGAACGCGAACGGGCCGATGAACCCTTGCCGCTGCTTTGACTCCAGTTGTTTTCCTCTAGCAAAGAGTGAAGGTCTCGAGCTCATCTTTAATACGCTGTCGGTAAGCGCTGAGCGCGGCCGCCGCACGGCCGCGGAGCCGGGTGCGCACACAAGCGAGCCTCTCTGTGCGTTCACATCTGCCCTGCCTCCCCCGATGCTCCGCAATCTTATTTTTAGCCTCGCGTTGAAAGCGAAAGGCAGGAATCTTCTCGTTTGGGAGCGAAAAGCTGTCCCTCTGAGGCTTGTAAAGGATGTGAATCCTCTCGTTCTCAGTACGTTTTGGTGACGTTACGATTTGTAGGAGCAGACCCTCATGCTCTGAGCGGCGGATACCGAGCAAGAGGGCTCCAATTCCTCGCAGGATGGACAAAGCATCCCATGCCCATCCAAGCCGAGCATCGCCCCCGACCGCAAGCACCTTTCCTGCCTGCCTGCGAGGTGGCGGGTACTGACTTGGCCGCAGTGGGATGGGAGCGAGTTGGCTGCCCCGGGGCTGCCGGATTTCTAGGGATGCTGTGGGAGCCCGTTGCTGCCGGGGGCCGTGCGGGGCGTGCAGGACCACGCTGCCCCTGCCTGCCCACGCACAAGGCGTGCAAGGGAGCGATTTCTCCCTGCGTGGCCCTCCCCTGTTAACGTGCCAGCGAGCTACAATGGGCTCTTTGAGCAGGGGCAGCTGACGGCGCGCTGGCAGCGACGCTGGAAGTACAAATTTGCAGCTGGGGAAAAAGCAAATTCATTTCCAGGGGCTGTAGGGGAAGGAGTGCCAATTTCCAAAACAAAACTGCCATTTCTCTGCAAGGCTGACAGTTGCCTGGGAGCCGGAGGGAGGACAGGCTGCCGCTTTCAACTTCAAATACTGCGGGATTAACGCTCTCCTGGCCGGCGTGGCGCAGCCGGGGCTGACTCACCTTGTGCGGGGCATCTCACAAGGACCGGCGGCACCTCGTGCCCGTCTCTGGCAGCATCAAACCCCACGGACACGGACATTATCCGCCCCAGGATGCTGCTTGCATGGCCGGGGAAGGGGGTGAGATGGCTGCGCCCCTGCTCCTGCCCCTTCCCACCAGCTGCCGAGGACGCGGCCACCCCCCTCCAGGCTTTGAGAAGNTAAGTTATAAAAGGGTCGTTTATCCAGAAATCAGGAGAGGCGGAAGTTTACAGCAAAGCACAGCCCAAACCCCCCAGCGGGAGCGGAGAAGTGACAGCGCTCTTAGCAACCGCGGGCCCTCCTCCCCGCTCTAATTAAAGGCTGTTTCCATGTCATCCAACGAGGGCTGGGAGCAGACGCGGAGTTTACAGAGAGAATATTCCAGGCACGCTTTCAAATACAGCTGGAAAGGGGGGAAAAATACAGGGCTATTCTTCTGCCTGCAGCTGGCCGGCTTTGCAGCAAGCACCGCGCGGTGGAAGAGCGGGTCCTGCCAGCCACCGCATCCTCCTGCCATCGCACAGGGTCAAAGCTGCCGCTGCGCTCTCTCCCCGAACAGCCAAAAGCCCTGCCCGAGGGAGCCACGGGCGACATCCACCAAAAAGCCTTTGTGCCGCGGCTGGAGCCAGGGACTATCCCGGGAAACCCACCTCCACCTCAACGTAGTCGTGGAGCTTCTTGCAGGTGGCTGCAAATGTCTCCGATGTCCCGAATTCAAAGTACCACAGTTTGTTCTTCATCCTGGGGCACAGAGCAGCGTCAGCATCCCGCTCGGGAGTGGCATCACCATCCCGCTTGGGAGGATGCCGGCGGCAGGGTGGGCTGCCAGAACAGTTCTGGAACTCTTGTGATAGGGACACAAGTGATGGATGGGGACACAAGCCATCGTCGGGAGGGACCGCCGGCTGCACGGCCCCAGGGAGCTGTGCTGTGGGACGGGGGTGGCTCAGATGGACCTGGCTCTGACACCCTGCGGAGGGGAAGGATGCGGGTGCTGGGTGGTCCCTCAGCACAGGACGGGGTGCCTCCACTGGCTCGCAGCAGAGCCGAGCGTGGGCTGTCGTTTCTCGAAGGGGCTGCCAGGGACGGGGTACCCCACAGAGGAGATGTCCCCCCCACCTCGCGCCCTCCCGGCACCCTGCCAGGCAGCCCCTGACCACTGCTCATCCCCTGCATCAATGCTGTGCCAGGCTTCGAGGGGGAGCTGTAAGCCGAGGGGAGCCGAATTTCAGAGCAGAGGCGGACGCTTTGGTCCATTCGGGGTTTTTCGAGCAGGTATTTCTGAAGGTGGGGACAGGGGTTGCAAGCCACAGCTCCTGCTGCCATCAGGCCATTTCCAGGCACCCCGAGCACAGCGGGAGCGAGCTGCGACCTGCTGCCTGCCCTGCCCTCGCTGCCTGGCCTGCTCCTGCCGGTCCTGGAATTCAGTGTTAATTATAAAGCACGGATGAACGTAATTGGGTGCACGGCCAAGTTTGAACAGCCTACCATGCTGCACGGGGCCTGAAGGAGCACCCCGGAACCCGCCATGCCTGGCGTGTCCCTTGCCCGTCCCCTAAGGTTGGCCAAACACCGTACCATCTCCTCGGGGTGCTGCCAGTCCCATGGGGTGAGTGGAGCAGGCTCCGGCATGCCCCCTCGGCACGATGTACGGCGGCGGCGGGGTGTCCCCCTGCACCCAGCTTTTGGGGACGCCAGACAGCCCCGCAGAGGTGGTGGGGACCACGGGCGGCCCTTACCTGCTGTTGAATTTCTCAGGATGCTTTTCTCGCATGACGTGGAAGCGGTGGGCGATGGAGGCATCCTGCGGGGAGAGGGAGTGCAGCGACATCGGCGGCGCAGCAGGGAAATGGAACCCCCCCCCCCCCCCCCCACCAGCTCTGCCCCCCACCAGCACACGCCAGGATATGGGGGCTCCGCTCTTTCTCCTCGCCGCCAGTCCCCGTGGCACAGGGGTGCAGCGCGGGGGCCGTGCCGAGGTGATGGAGGCACCCTCAGCCAGGCTGCTTGCAAAGCGTTGAACGGGCTCGTTTAAGCGAGACATAATTAGTGCAATTGTCCTCCTTCCCTCATCAGAGGGGCTCTGCATGGAGGTGACGCTGAGGGAAGGAGCTACTGGTGGGGCAGTGGGGCTCTGGGGACACGCCAGGACCCTGCGCCCCGGCGGCTGCCCTGGCAGGGTGGCAGCTCTCCTGAAACTCATCACAACCTCCCCTCCGCAGGGTGGGGGGGCGTTTAGGCCTGACTCAGAAGCTGTCACCAAACGCGACCTGCAGCGACATCCCCTGAGCTGATGTGAAACTAGAAGCATCCCGCAGCACTTGCCACACGGGTGACCCGCACTGGGCACACCGCTCGGGCACCCGTGGCCCACGACAAAAACGCTGCAAGGTCCTGGGAAAAGAAGCGCCTTCCACTTTGCCATTCCCCCAAAGCCCTGCTGCTCCCAGGATCGACCCCCAGCGCTGGGGAAAGCCCCCGTGGCACGGAGCTGCCGTCTTGCCCGGGCTCCCTAACCTCCCTGGCTTAGGAAAACATGGGGCAAGCAGGTCCGAGCACCAAAGCGGGGCTTTGCCCATAGGTGCCATCTCGGCAAAAGCTTCAGGTGGGGAGGCCAGCAGATCTCAACCCATCCCCGGGACCCCAAACTTCCCTGAACCTCATTTAAGCTCCTCACACGCTTGCTCTTGCAACATTCCCAGCTGGGAAGGGAGTGATTCCATGCCTGTTTATGCATTTAAGTGCTGCCGTTACAAATGAGAATAAAACCAGAAGAGCGATGCCAGGAGGTGAAGGGAGGTTGGGAACGTGAGCAAGCAAGAGCAGGGAGGGAGAGTCCCTGACGTGGGAGACTCAAGCTCAAATGCAGAGTTTCACCAAACAGAAAGGCTTTTGTGGTCTCTGAGGAATGTCACCAGGAACCAGTCCCTGCTCCTGGGAATTAACTCGGGGCTGGCTCGGAAGGGGGCTAAGGATGAGTCTAGGAGGAGGCAGAGAGGGCGGCCTGGGTGCTGGCGTCCTTCGAGTGCACCCACCGGGCTGGATTGTTCCAGCGACTTCATGGCAGCCAAAGCATTTCCCACTCAGCCGGTGGGAAATGCCCCTGGGAATCCGCTGATCTGGGTAGGTTTGAGGCTGTGGCTGTGCTGGGGCGACAGCTCCCGTGCTCCGCTGGCCTCTGGAGCTCTTCCCTCCGCTTTGCCGTGGCCGCGCAACTCCAGTGGGCATGGCACGGTCTGGGCACCAATTACTAGCCCTGCGCTGTGCCCCTCTCTCCAGCTAAAACGCACGTGACATGTCCTGGGCTGCCCTCTGGACCCACCCCTGTCCTGTGGTACTCACCACCCCAATGGAGAAGTAGTTGTTGATGATGGTGGACGGGACCGGGTCTCCGTTGGTCTCTCTGTCGTTGGGAATGACGTCTATTTGCCAGCGGTCCAGCATCACCTCCGTGCTGTGCTCGATGTCTTTCAGGACCTTCATCAGGTTGCCTCCTTCATAGCCTGTAAGGGAAAGAAGGTGGGCCCCTGAGGAGGGTGAAGGAGGAGGAAGAAGAGCGCAGCCATGTCCCATGGGGCTGGAGGCAGTTGGGTGCTGAGCACCCAGGGCAGCCTGGGGCTGCTGCTATGGCTCCGGCGAGATGCCCGGTTCGTCCTTTCAGCGACGGCAGCAATTTCAGCTAACGGCCTGGCTCTCCCAGATGAAAAAGGTTGTTGGGCAGGACCTGGCCGATGTGGGGTTAGAAAGCGGGGGCTGCTTTTTTTAGAAAGGGTTAGAGGCACCATCAGGAGGCACCAGGGCTGAGATGCAGCCCCAAAAGCCCGGGGCCTCCCCCAGGACAGCACCCACCCAGCCACACCGGATGGTCCCCATGGGCCGGCTGCCCCCCGGCTGATGCTCGCCCGGCCTCACCTCCTCCCCAGCGCAGGCATCGGGCCAGGTCATTGCCCGTTCCCAGGGGCAGGACGGCCACCGGTGGGTGCTTCACCAAGTTCGCTTTGTCTGCAAGTCAAGGGGAAAGAGAGGTTTGGGGCTGAAAGGGCTCATTCCGTCCTCTCCAGGTCCCTCCTTGGCTGGCACCCCAGGCAGGGGGAGCCCAGGGGCGACGCTCTTGGCCCTGCTCTCGTTGGGGGAATACTGGGAACCCATGGCGGATTGCCGAGGACGTGGGCAGACGATGCTCTGTGGGAGCACGGCCGCTCCTTGCTCACCTATGCAGTCCAGGATCCAGCCCACCGTGCCGTCCCCTCCACAGGCCAGGACACGGAAATCCGGAGTGTCCCGAAAGAAGCTCAGCCTGCAGAAAGCCAGGAGAGACAAGAGGTGACGTTGGGGAGCAGGGACCGGTGGGAGGGGGCAGAGGATCGACTGCAGCATCTCCATACCCTGGGGCGGGCCCGCCGCGGTCCAGGTTGTACACTTGGCGTGGGTTGAGCAGGTAGTGAAATTTCCGGAGGACCCTAGGGAAAAGAGGAGTGAGGGATGCTGCGGAAGTGAGTCCCGCTCCCAGAGCGGCGCCGGGGCAGCCGGAGGGACCGGCAGCCCCCGACCCCAGGGGGACGCTCTCCCCGGGCAGGACCCCACCTACCGCTCCCCTTGCCTTCCTCCACTCTTGGGGTTCACAAGCACCAGGAGGGGATGTGTCCCGGGCCGGGGGCTGATCTGGAGGGCACAAAGGGCGGCTGCGAATACCCGGCCGCTGCGGGGCTCGGCGCGCACCCGCGGCAGAGCTTCCCGGCAGCCCGGCATGAGCCTACCTGCAGACCTTGCCCGTCCACCGTGGTGGAGTTGAACTTGAAGCCCTGGTTGTCCTCGGGGCTGGTGCTGGCAGGGGAGTCGCTCTCCGATCTCCGGCAGTGGGACTGCCTGTCCTTTGGGGAACAGAGGTGCGGATGCGCCCGCCGCCCCGGGAAGGCAGCGCAGGGGGAGGCAGGTCGGCTGTGGCGATGCCCTGCCGGGTCCCTGCCGCCCGGCAGCAAGGAGGGGGCACTTACCAGGACGACAGGGCAGATGTAGGAAGGCAGCAAGATGTGGTCCCGCAGCGGGCCCCCGTCGCACTCCGGCTTCACATGGGAGGCACATTTGTTGTGGAGCTGGGGGGCATGGGAGGAAGGGACGTCGGGCAGGGGACACTGGGCCATATCGTGTTTGGGAGCCTCTCCTCCCCCGGGGCCGGCCGTGTGGGGGCACCCCGGGCTCCCCGCACCCACGTACTCACAGTGACTTGGCACCAGACGCAGTGCAGGCCGGTGATGCCCTGGTAGCACTTGATGCTCTTGTGGCATCTGTCGCACTTGACGGGGGAATTGCCCTCGATCCAGGTGTGCTGCATCACCTGCAAGGCACGGGGTGGGGGGGCACTGCGGGCACAGCACACACCGACCCACCAAGCATCTCCTCTCTGCTAAGGGCTGCCGCCATGATTCTGGGGGGTGGTCCATGGTACAGGGACACCGACTGATCCAAACCAGCCCCTCGCACAGCTGCCTTCCCTCCCTGCTGCTCCATGCAGCACATCGGGGTCACCCTTTGTGGGCAACTTCAGGGCTGGGGGTCCTGGGGGCTGGGGACAGGGCACACCCTGCCAGGCTCTGGATGCTGAGAACGCTCACGAGCTGCCACCCAGGACTTGAGGGGCAAATCCCAGGGGAAAAAGTCATGGGGGATGAGGGCAGGAGACTGAGGGGGCAGCTGCTGCCTGCAGTGCTGCCTCCCGGAGGGCTCTGCGGGAGACCCTCCAGCTCAGAAACCCGCCAGTTGCCTACTCACGCTTGTGTTTCTCTTGGATTTCACGTAAGTGCTGATGCAGGAGGCGATATCTTTGGACACGCACCTCTCATGGACAGTGTACTTGCAGACTGGGCAGGAGAGAAGAAGCTGGTGAGCATCTCCCCCCAGGCATGGGCACTGCCCCCTCCCCGCTCACCCCAGGCACCCACAACGACAGGGACCAGTCCCCTCTCCCTGGGGTGCTGGGATGGGGTGGGAGCTGATGGTTTGTGGGAGTGCAAGAGTCCGGCAAGGGTCCACGACTCACAGGAGCAGCAGAGGCCCTGCTTGCGGACCCCCAGCAGCATGGTGCGGCAGAAGTTGCAGTAGGCGGGTTTCTTGAAGTGCTTCAGCCTCCAGGCGTGCTGCCCATCGTCCTTCACGTTCTGTAGGGCAGGAGAGAGGAGGGCCAGGGGCATCACTCCCCTGCCAGGGGTCCTAACCCGTCAGTTTTATCAGCTTTTCATCCCATAAAAGCCCCCACCCAGCGTGGCTGCGGGAGTTCACTCCCAGCAGGACCACGGGCTCTCCCTGCTCCCCTTCTCCCTGGTGTTCTCCCGAGCATCCCTGCCACCGCGTCCTCCTGCTCTCTAGGCATGTCCAGCTCCGGGCACGGAGCCCTGGCTGCCCATGGTCCCTCAGCACAGCCTGGCTGCAGGAATGCTCTGCCAGTGGCCGACGGGAAGGTTGACTCCACATCTGGGGCCAGTCCATTGCCACCAGAGGGTGACCAAAGCAAGCCTCTTGCATCCGGGTCCAGGCACAAGGCATTTAAAATTCCCTGTTTTCTTGAATATTCCTGCCAGAAAACCTGTCCCCCGGCCGCCTCTCCATGGGAAGCGAACACCAGGCTGGGCAAAACACCAGGGGAGCAAAAATCAGATTTTCCCTGCAATTCCCAGATTTCCCCATCATCTGATGGCCTGGAATGGACCTTGATGAATTGAAGCCCAAAAGGATAAAAAAACCAACACAGGGAAATAAGGGGCTGTCCCAAACCACCCCAGCTCTGCTCTTTGAAGCTCACGCCAGGAGACGAGATGGCATTTTAGGTGCTCATCTTATTTTTTGGCTAAATATTCATCAAACCGCAGGATGTCACGGTACCAAGGAGCGAGCCCAGCCTGCTTCTGCATGGCAGCTGGCAATGATGGCAGCTCAAAACCGAGCTGGTGAAGATTTAGGGGTGAAGGCCGGTCACCAGAGGCAGGGTGAGGGTGCCTGGGGGGGGGGCGGGGGCTGGCGAGAGGCTGTGCGATGCCGGTCGAGCATGCGGTGCCAGACGGGTGTACAGTGCCGGACGGGCATGTGGCGCGTTGCCGGGGGTAGGGTGCCCTCCCGTGGTCCCTGCACACCCTCCATCGCTGCCAGCCCCGGGCTTTCCTCCATGAGCTGGCAGGGCGGCTGGATGCGGCCGAAGCAGGTCCCTGCGCCGGCACTCACCGTCTCCATCCCCAGGAGGACCAGTAAGGGGATGGTGGTCATGCCACCCCGGATCCACTCCTCCAGCGTCACGGTCCCGTCATGGTCGTAGTCAATCTCCTCCATCATCGCCTTCAAGATCTGGAGGAGGGAGGAGACGCGGTGACATGGTGATGCCACCTGTGAACCCCAGCTGACGAGAGCCCCCCCCGGCAGCCCCAGCCCCAGCACTCACGGGCTTCAGCTCGGTGGAGTCCCACTCCAGGTACTCGGCCACGTGCACCATCTGGTTGATGATACGATCCAGCTCCTGAGCACAGAAAGATGATGGTGCCTGGCACTTAGGGACAGTTCGGGCATGAGCAGGGCATCCAGCCCGAAGCCCCCAAACTGGGGACGTGTCAGGTCTAAGTCCTGATACGCCCGAGGGTGCCCCGGACCCCCACCCACACGGGGGGCCAGTGACTCCCCACTCCTTGGTGGGTGCTGGGTGCTGCTTTCTCCTCTGAAAATCTGCCAGAAAATCTGCAGGGGGTTTTCCCTCGGAAAAACTGCTCTGATAAAACAGATTTTTACTTGCAACAGGTTTCAAGGGAGATACCCGAAGGAGAAAGAGAGAACAGCCAGGGGGGTGGGTGTTGTGCACTGTTTTTCCTTTTCTGAAACGCCGTGACCTGACGTAGAGCTACAAGCACCAGTGGGTGGATTTTCTGGAGCTGCTGCTGGATGCCGCAGGGCTGGTGTGCATCCCCCAGCCCCACGGCCCGGCCCCGCAGCAGACGCTGCTGCCTTCCTCCTCCCTTCCCATAGCCCTGTCTAGCTCGGAGCGCCTCGCCAGGCGAGCGGGCACTGCGTGTCCCCGGCCCCCCAAGTGACCCCGGCTTTCTCTCGGAGGGAAAGCTTACCGAGCTGTCCAGGAGGCCGTTTCCATCAGTATCATAGAGGCGAAACATAACTGGAGGGAGAAGAGACGCCGGTGGCCGGTTAGAGCCCAGCCCCGGGGCACCCTGGGCAGCCAGCGCTCAGTGCCGGGGCTGCGGGGTGGGAGCCCATGGCCCCGGGGTCCCACTTACACTCCAGCTTGTCCTCCGCCCGTCCCCTCTCCAACAGGGACAGGTAGCAGACGATGTCCTTCAGATGGACCACCTGGGCCAGGGGGGTGGGGGGTGGCGGAGGGATGGCTTTCAGGGAGCTATGGCTCTTCCGCAGGCTGAAGGGCAACCGCTTCTCCACATTCCGTGTGCCTGCGGGCAGGGGGCAAGGGATGAAGGCCATGCACAGGGGGACAAGGAGCCGTCCCCAGCTGGGACACGGGGCTGGCAGCACATGTGAACTCCAGAGCAGGGACCCATTCAGCGTGGGGCGGGCAAGGCGTGGAGGATGCTGGGCTGGGTGCCATGGCAGGAGCAGGGCTGGGCACTGCCAGTTGGTCCCTGGGGCGCAGACCTCCGCCAAGAAGGCCAATGGCATCCTGGGGCGCAAGAGGGTGGCCAGCAGGTGGAGGGAGGTCATCCTCCCCCTCTGCTCTGCCTTGGTGGGGCCGCATCTGGAGCACTGTGTCCAGTTCTGGGCTCCCCGGTTCAAGAAGGACAGGGAGCTGCCGGAGAGGGGACAGCAAAGGGCTACCAAGATGATGAGGGGACTGGGAGACCTCTCGTATGAAGAAAGGCTGAAGGATTTGGGTCTTTTCAGTCTGGAAAAAAGACGGCTGAGGGGGGATCTTATCAATGCTTATAAATACTGACAGGGTGGGTGTCAGGAGGATGGGGCCAGGCTCTTTTCAGTGGTGCCCGGGGACAGGACAAGGGGTAACGGGCACAAACTTGAACATGGGAAGTTCCACCTAAACATGAGGAGGAACTTCTTTACTTTACGTTGAGGGTGGCAGAGCCCTGGCACAGGCTGCCCAGAGAGGTGGGGGAGTCTCCGTCTCTGGAGACATTCCAAACCCACCTGGACACGTTCCTGTGCCACCTGCTCTGGGTGACCCTGCTCTGGCAGGGGGTTGGACTAGGTGCTCTCCAGAGGGCCCTTCCAGCGCCTACCATTCTGTGATACGGTGATGTCCAGCACTGCGGATGCGGGTGGGACGAGTGAGTGGTGGGAGCCCACAGGGACGTGCCCTGCCGGGGACAAGCACCCAGCCAGAAGGAGGGAGAAGCTTCGGCTGGCGGCGGGGCGGCTCGCCGGGGCGCTGGGACAACCCACGCTGCCGGCGGCAGCCTTCGGCAGATGGCTGCTCCTGGCAGAGGGGCCCTTCCCAGCGCTCCCTCGTCAGTGGCTGGCAGGAGCGGAGCTGGAGGCAGCCGTGACTCACCGCTCCGATCCCCCCCCTCGCTAGAAGCTGCTGCCAGGTAATTAAGACATTGCCTGGCTCTGCGGGGTGGGATCACCAACTTAAGTTTGCAAAGCAAAGGTGTCAAGATGTCAAACCCGCTGAGTTTGGAAGGTCACCGTCACCATGCCGGGGACCCGACCAGCAAAGTGTGGCTCTGCGGCTTGGGAAACCGGGGAGGGCTTGTCACTGGCGGTGTCCCCCGTGGAGCCCCAGCCAAGCTCACCTGGCGACTGAGGGCTGAGCAGGGACCCAGAGGAGATCTTCGAAGAGCCCGAAGAGTTGTGAGCAGAAGGGGTGCCGGTAGTGGACTTCTGGGAGGACGACCTGGACCAGCTCGGGGAGGCGTTGGGGATCGATGCCGGGGTGAGGGACGCCGGCTGCGGCTCAGCCGTGTTGCTGTGGCAGCTCTTGGGCTCAGGAGTGTGTCGTCCCAGGGCACTTAGGAGTGTTTTCCCATTGATCCCTGCAAAGCAGACAGACGTCCCTGGGCAGCGTGACACCAGGGTTGCCTGTGCCTGGCAAACCCCTTCCTGCAGGGACCCTGCCTGCGTGCTGGTCGCTTGCCCTGGGTCTTCTTTGCTGGTCCCTAAAAGCCAGCTAGCATCCCAACCCCAGGGCTCTCCGAGGGGCACCGCTGGCTGCCCCTCACCCTCCTGCCTGGCCCAGTGGCTCCCAGCAGCGCTCCCGTCCCTGGGTGCCGGCCACCGCAGTGCTTGGTACCAGGCGGGGAGGACGTGGCCCCCCACCACCATGCCTCCACGTGGCAGCCGAGCACCCGGGGAGGGTTCTCCCTGTTCTTTTGCAGTTTGTAGTCCTTTCAGCAGATGTCTCCACACGCTGCGAATCCACCCGGGCAGGGGCCAGGGCCGGCAGGAGCCGGGTGCCCGGCACACCTCCCCTGCTCCGGGGGCAGCCGCAGGCTGCGTGGCCGCCCATGCCAGTACCTGTGACAGGGGTGCAGGCCACCTCCGTCTGGATGGAGATGCCAGCATCGAGTGACTTGGGCTCTGAACGTGTGAAGGAAAGGGGGGAATCAGTGCAATGGCGCCCTGTGGGTCCCCCACCCTGGGGAAAGCCCTCTCCTCCCTGGAGCAGCGTGGGGGCTCTAGGAGCCCATCCATCAGATGGGACAAAGCCGGGCTGCGTGCTGGCCCTTTTGCCCCCCGCTGTGGGGGGCACCCCACAACCTTCGTCCCCGTGGGGCAGTGTGGGAGCGAGCCCCACGTGCGGCGGTGCCACGGTGGCAGGGGCAGGGCTGGCTTACCGAGGGTGTTGAGCTGCGAGACGCCGGGGCTCTGGCGCTGGGTCTCGGGGGAGGCTTGGCATATCTTACGCTTGAAGGAGGTGAAGAGGTGTTGGCAAAGTTCTTCGGGCACGTCCGCCTCCAGGTAGGTCTTCATGAAGAGGCGAAAGCCCTCGTAGTCGATGGGCTGGGGAAGGGACAGAGGAGGAGGATGGAGGTGCCCTGAGCACTCCATGGGGATGCAGAGCTTCCAGTGGTGGGGTAGGGGGGTGTCCTGTGCCGTGGTCTCCCTCACTGGGCAAATCAGCTGCAGAGCCCTTCCCAAAACTGCCGGCTTCCCAAATCCCAGCAGTGGCAGCCAGGCCAGAAATCCCCGGTGCCACCTGGCTGCCGGGGCTGAGCCGGGCCAGTGGTACTGGGTGCAGGGACGGGAGCCCTGGCAGCTGGGGCAGGAGCTGGGACAGCAGCAGGGAGGGGCATAGCCATGGTGGGACGGCATTTGCGGGCGGTGGGGCAGCAGCCAGCTCGCCTGCCCGGGGGTCTGCAGCCAGCGGACCTCGCAGATGGTGGGCAGCTCACTGGAGGAGCAGAAGGCTCTGATGGAGCCGGGTGCTCAGCTCCTGGCAAACGACTGAGGAAGTAAATACAGTCCTCCTGGCACCGCCAAAGGAGGCCGGGGGTGTTGGAGGTAGAGGGGTGTTACGAGCTGTGCTCTGAAAGCCTCCTGCTCCCCCCGGGCAGGGCACAGAGCAGCGGGACCCTCCGGCCCACCCCCAGCCCCTGGGGACTACCATCCTCCCAAGATCTCCTCGCCTCCTCCTTTTCCCCGCTGGGCATCCCCATCGCATCGTGACATTGCCTTCCCTATGGCTTTTGTGGCTGCAGCTGGAGCGAAGGTCCCATGATGCCCTTGAATAGCGGGGTGATTTTGCTGCCCCTCCTCTCCACGTTCAGCCCACTGATTTTTTTTTGTGTTTCGCCTTGTTTCTAGTGATTACAGCCCCCGTGAAAGGCTCTGTCCTGCTGGCACACTAATAGGTCTCTCTGAAAGCACGGTTTGGAAAAAATAACCACAGCCTTGCCCAGGTGAGAGCAAGAAGGCACAGTGCCTTCCCCTGTCCCTGCGCTGGCAACAGCAAAATCAGTTGCTTTTGGGGGAAGAGAGAGTAAATCCCTCCCAGCTTCTGCCTCCAAGGAGATGCCCCAAATGGCTCTCAGCAGGGCAGCCTGCTGCCAGCACGGGATGGCAGCGCGGCTGTGGGGTCCTGGCAGCATCAGTGGGACAGGGTGGGATGGCCGTGCTACAAGCCTGGTCCCCGGGATGGCCAGGGGCTGGGAAAGATGCTCCCCATCTGTGGGAACATCTTCCCCAGTCCTGGGAGCGCAGCCATGGGGAGAGGCAGGGGGGCAGACAGACAGACCTGCCTTCTCCCAGCTGCTTTGGCCTGCGGGAGCTGGGCTGGGGCAGCTGGCGGGGGGCCGGGAGTGGCCAGCAGCATGGGGGGAGGCTGGAGGGGACAGGGCCATACCTGTTCGGGGTTGTACCTCGAGAGGACGCCGTCCCCGTGGAACTCCTCCAGGACATCCTTGAGCTTCTTGGTGGAGTCTGGGGAAACAAAGGCATGGCACTGAGCAGGGTGCCGGCGAGCCCCCTTCGCCATTAGACCACCAGCAGGATGGTGGAGACGAGTTTATCTGCTGGATATACAATTTCTGGTTCCCTCCGTGCCTGGGAAGGGGCCACCTGTGCTCTGCTAACCCCCCCTGCCCCCAGCCCCATCTTTGAAGGGCAGGGCATATATGTAAAGCTGGCTGGCAGAGATGGTTCCTCTTCCTCCCACCTGTATGAAAATAAATGCAGACCCAGAGCGAAGCCACTGTGCTGGGCAAGGACAGCCCAGAATACTCCCTGGGGGGATGCTGAGCGCAAAGCCTGACCGTCCCTGCCCCGGCCCCTCCGCATGGGCTTTGGGGGACTGCCCCAGCACTGAGAACCTCCTGGCACCCCCTCGACAGCCCGAGCCGTCCCTGGAGCCTGCCCTGAGCTGCCCATCGGCATCTCCAGGAGGTGCCAGGAGGGAGAGGACTGGGAGGGAAAGGGGACCCCATGAGGCCCCTGGGGCTGTCCGCGGGGCTGCTGTGCATCATAGGAGCGAGGTGAACCGGCTCAGAAAATAGAACAGTATTGTCCCATGCAAACTTCCACACAAATAGTAAATGGCCCATGAGTCTCCCTGGCTGGGTGTGCTCAGGGATGGATCGGCTAGAGGGACGCTGGTCCTTCCAAAATGGAGAAATAAGGGAAAAATGGAAAAAAAGATCAAGGGAAACGAGCGTGAAGCCCTAACCTTCCCACACATATCTCCAGGCATGTCTGTTTAAAAGGCTCTTGGACACACCAGCCCTGTTAATTACAGTGAAATCCTCTCTCCAAGTACGGGGTTGTGCTGGCTTCCACTCCCCACAGCTAGGGACACTGGGGATGGAGCTGGGTGATGGGCCACGACTGTCCAGGATACCTAGGGCAGGGCCGGGGGTCCCAGAGCCCAGCTGGGGGCCAGTGTGAGCTCGAGGAGGGGGCTCCTGTTCCCAGGGCTGGTGAGGACCTGTGGGAGGACCCCCCCAGCCCTGCTACTCGGCCCAGTGCCAGGCCACCCTCCCGGGCAGGAGGCAGCCCCCCGCACTGCAGCCTTGCTCGCCAAACTTTCATTAATGAAACGAAGATGCTGTATGTGTTCTGAGCTCAGCATTACAGATGGCATTTTATGGTGTGTGATTCAAGCAAGCAGAGCCCGTTCTTCGGTGAGGCGGGAGGAGATGCAGACAGCGATGCTGCACACACACCTCTGCCCGCAGCCCTGCCTGGGGCGTCTGGCAGGCAGGCAGGGGGCCGGGGCAGCTTGCACTGGATTTCCACTGGTGGTTTGGATTGGGACACCCTGCCTCCCCGCACTGCCAGGCCTGACCCAGCTCACCTCACCCCTATGATGCACAGCAGCCCCCGAGGACAGCCCTGGGGGGCTCATGGGGTCCCCTTTGCCTCCTCTCCCGCGCAGCCGCAGGAGCCTCCTCATCCTGGGGCCACGCCGCCCCTGCAAAGCCATGCCCCTGAGATTTTACACCCCTTCTCCCTTCCTCCCGCGGTCCCGGCTGGGCTTTCCTGCCCATCCTGCCCCGCTCTCAGTGACTCCCTGGCCTGCACCGCTTCTCCATCGCCCGCTGCCATGAGCACACCCGCACGTCGGCTCTCTGGCAGGCAGGACCTTCAGGACCCGGTTTCGGACCCCTGGGCATTGCCCAGGCTCCTTCCCCAGCTGGTCCCAGCCCCGGGACCCCACGGCACCGCCGCCAACCTTTTCTCCTTGGCAGGAGCTGCAGGAGAGGGTTCCTCTGCAAAAGCACTAAGTGAAATTACCGCAGAGGGTTGGCAACTTGAGGCGAGCCGTGGAGCAGCTCCGCGTGTTTAGGAAAAGCCAGTCTGCTTTCCCGGTTGGCATTTTGCTTTGCTAACGAACGTGGGAGCCGGCCGCCTTCGGAGGGACTGAGCCGTGCTCACGTGTGCGTCCCCAAAAACGGAGAGGGGGGGGAAGCTTGTGTCAGCTAAATCCTCCCGGGCGCACAGGCACGGGGACACCTCTGCTGTGCCCGCCCCCCCCACCTCCCCAGCTGGTGATGGGGGTCTGGGACCTTCCCAGCCTCGCCATCCAAAACCTAAGAAGTCGTGTAGTTCTCCAGGAGGACACCAAGGATGTGTAGGACAACAGCCCGGCACAGATCAACAGGACTTTTTAAAGCCCCTCTCCCTGTCCCAGGGGATGCGCGGGGGCCGGGGCGGGGGGCGCACGGGGTACTCACAGTCCGTGTACTGCTGCAGCTGGGCAAACTCAGTGGGGCTGAGCGAGATCCACCCGCCATCGCTCATCTTGGGGCGGCGGGCCCCAAATGGCGGGGGGCCACGAGCTGCTGCACTCTCCCGTGCCAGGCTCGGTGNGTGAGTGGGGCTGGTGCAAGGGCGGTGTGAGGCTGGAAATGGGGTGCAAAAGTGCCTTCCCCACTGGGGAGCATCCCCACCATGGATGTGGGGGACCCCTGAATCCAGGCGCCCCGCGGGAAGGGAGAAGGGAGCGGGATGGCCGCAGCGGGAGGCTGGCAGAAAACTGGGGGGGAGTGCAAGGAGGAACACACGCCACCTTGTTGTGTGACCGTCCCTGGGGCTTGGTGTCCCTGGGGGAGCTCTCTGCCAGCACGGTGCCACCCACACTGGCCGCAGCTCAACAGAGGCAAGGCGAACGCCGCGGACAGGGAAAGGAGCTTGTCGCCTTATTTACCCCCAGCATTTTCCAGGGGATCCCAGTGTGACAGGAGCAGAAGGAAGGACACAATTAATTAGAGGAGACGCAGTGCCCGGAGGCAGGGGATCTGAAGGAGTGGAAACTCCCAGCTCGCGCCTCCTTCTCCGAAGCTGGTGGTGACCTTTAGCTGGCTCCGCTGCCGAGAATCATTGCAAATGAAAATCCACGTTCAAAATTGGGTGAGGGAAAAACCTGCGCCGCAGAAGACGTGTCAGAGGGCCTCCTAGCAAGCGGCCCTCTCCAGCCCATCCATTTGCAGGCTTCACAATTGATTAGCTTTTCCACTCAACCGAATCGGTCACAGGGGAAAGGGCAGCATCCCGAGGAGGCGGCTGTTCCTGACGGAGCGGAGGAGAGCAATTTGATCGCCATTTTAGGGCTGTCTCCCTGCTAAATGTTGGCTCCTAGTTTCCACCAGCCTGAGCTGATGGACTGGAGGAAGCGAGGCACGGATGAGCTGGGAAGGGCCACGCGACTTGGGGTGATGCTTGGGGAGCACCCGCACCCCCTGTGGATGGCTGGGCTGCCCACGCTGCCTTTCCGTTCATGGGAAAAGGCCTTTGATTAAGGCGAGCAAGTAATTTTGGGGACTTTCCAGATCCCATGTGCCACATCACCCCCAGCTGTTGTCCCCAGGGAAGGTCACACGTGGCAGGGGCAGGCACTTAACCCTCTCATCTTCAGGATTTTTCCCCCAAACTGTCTCTGGGATGGACCTTCTCCTTCGCCCCAGCCGCCTAGGGCAGCCCTGGTGTCAGCAAGGAGATGTGACCATCTTCTAGGGGCTTTTGGGATGCAGTCAGGGGAGCATCGCTGCTTGGTCCCCAGCAAAACGAATTTTCTTTCCTAATGTTATTTTGGCTTTAAGTCCAGGCGCTGCAAGTGCTCCAGGGTGAGACACGGCCCAAGGCAAAGCCCTGTGTTGGCAAAGGAGGGGGAGCCACAAACCCCTCCATGGGGGCTTACGGGGAGGACGGTGACCCCCCAGCGAGCAGCACCCGCCCAGATGGCTGCCGAAGGGTTTTCCAGCTGCGGGCAGCGACAGCACATCTGGAGAGAAGCCCACCAAACCCCGGGCATGCGTTCGCTGGAGTTCAACGACAGAGCTGTGCTTAGTCCTGCTCGGCCCTTTGCTCCTGAGAGCCGCAGCTCGGAGCACACCCTGCTTCGCTGCCTGGAGCTGCTCCGGCCCGGTGGATATTGCTGGGTATGAAGCCGTGTCTCGCTGGGAACGCTGCTGCCCGAGGATGCTCTCAGAGCTGGGCAGATGCTGCTGCCTGGAAAAGCTCCTGCCCTTCTCCCTTCCCTCTGCCAGCAGGGACAGCCCCGGGGGGCACAGCCGCCGGGGCTCTTGTCCTCGGCAGTCCCATCCCATGGCCTGGGACTTCTTGGCTGCAGTGAAACGTGGCTCCAAGGCTGGCGGGAGCACAGCGGGGGCTGAGCTGGCAGGGGCTTGGGGACCCCCCGAGATGCTTCTGCTGCTCCTGCCCAGGGTGGGGGGGGATTGGCTGCCCCAGGGCTAGGGGGGACGATGCCACGAGCCCACACTGCTCTGCCCTTGGGGCACCCATGTGGGGACAACACACATCTCCAAGGGAAATGTCCCCCTGTGACAACTCGCCTCAGCATTGTGGCCATTCCAGCTCATCCCAGCGGCTCTTTGGCCCCATGTCACCAACTGGGGACAGGCTGGACACAACGGCTTTAGGGCTAGAAAAAAAAACACTACCCGATGTCTTGCCATTGGTTTTCTGGGGATCTTCACCTTGGAGAAACAACAAGCAGGAATATGGTGTTTGTACCTTTCCAGGATGACGGGTTTGTCCCGAGGTATCTCCGAGGCTGGTCCAGAACTCAGTCTGTAAGAAACCCTCCAGGAGCGCACACAGGCTTTCTGATTTCCTGGCAAATTAGCTATTTTGTTTGATCAGAACCTATTGTTTTTATCCTCAATTATACAAGGAGAGGCTGAGAGAGCAGAGCTAGCTCAGCCTGCAGAAGAAAAGGCGAAGCAGGGGACGTGGCTGGCTCCAGCTGCCCCAAGGAGTTCGGGTACACCGAGCCCTCCCGCGACAGACGGCAGCAAAAACATCCCTCGCTTCTTTTAACAGCGGCTTACGGGGCGGCACGAAGTAATGGAAGGAAAGCAAAGTGGAGCTAATTGGGCCATCCCAAGGGGCTTTCCCCCAGCAATTGCTGGAATAACAAATGCCACTTCTGGCACGTCAGCCTTGGATTTCAGGAAGGGCAGGAAAAAGCCTCCTTAGGAATCCAGCTGCTGCTCGTTTGGCCGCCCTCTGAATTGTCAGCGGCAAATTATGTTCTATTAAATCAAATTTGCCTCTCTCTAAAAATAGCTCCCCTACTAGTGTTACAAATAACACCGGATTACCCTGCCTGAAAGCGCTTACCGGGACGCGGCCCCTCTCCCCCTCCTCGCTCCGTGCCCGCCAGCCGCGCGCGTGGGCTCTGCCGGCACCGGCGTGACTCAGGGCGGCTGGAGTGGCCGGGGGAGGATGGAGAGGAGGAAGGCAGGAGGGCTCCAAGCGCCTTCCAAACCCTCCCAGGGGATCAGCTGGTGCCGGAGCCCTAAGGAAGACCCCGCACGGAGCATCCCGCCGGCCCCAGGGCCGGGCGAGGGGTGATGAAGGAGATGCCCACCGCAGGGAGCATCGCCGGGTGTGGGCAGAGGTGCAGCTCGGTGGGAGCCAGGGCCCGGCCATGTAGGGCCTGAAACACTCACGTCAACAAAGAAGATGCCAGGCTGAAGCTGGCGATGGGCCATTCCCCACCAGCAAGCGGGGCCCGGGCAGGCAGCGTCAGGGCCAAGCCACGGGCCGTGGGCACGTCTCGGTATCCACGAGAAAGGGCTGCCCATGGGCACCCACAGTGTCTGGGGCTGGGGGGCTCCTCGTAGCAGCGATGGGAGGGCAGAGGAGCCGTGTTCTCAACCAGCCACCCCTGCCCATGGGCCTCCTGGCCACCCAGCGCTGCCGAGGACGGGGGACCCAGCTCCTGGGCTGCTCCCCCGGCACACGGCACAGTGCCACGAGAGAACTTGTTCTACCAGCTCCTGCCTGTCTTCTCCGGGACTGAAGTTAGTGATGGAGACCTGATTCTACCCAAGCTGGGGCAGAACAACCTCAAGCGGTGGGACGGCAGCCTTCAGGTCATGGCAGAAGAGCGGCTGCTCTGGCAGAGCCTCCGGCCTTTGACCGGCTCCGCAGGGGCGTGCAGAGGGGGCTGCAAGGGCATGCCCTGCCTGCTGGAGATTTCTGCTTCAGATGCCCTTTGGGCAGGAAAAACATCAGCTTCTCAAGCTTCAGGAGACAGGGCGAGGAGGGAAAGCTCCTACTGCGCATACGCACACTTGCACGTGCAGAGGCTGTAGCTCTCTCCGACAGCAGTGGGGTACGGCACGGCCTGAAGCCAGGCTCTTCCCTGCATCCATCCCTGACTGCACCCGCTGAAAGCCACAGTCACTCCCAACATCTTCTCCAGGGGCAGAAGCACAGTGGGTGCCTGCAAGAACAGCATTTTCCAGTCCCCCCCCCCCCCCATCTTTTGGAAAGATCAGCCTATTTTTGTGTTGGGCTGGGGAGAAGCCCCTGAGGCGGTGGGTGGAGTGTAAATCCCTCCTGTCCCACTGCAGCAAACAAACCCCAACCAAGTCACGCTCAAACTATTTTCTGCAATGACAGGAGAACGCACTTTTCTGCATTTTACCAGCCTGAGAGGACACTCGGGCTCTGCTTTTTCCATTCTCCCCGCCTGTTGCTCTCTACCCCCGCCCTTGCACCACCTTTGCTCTGGGTGCCGAGCACCCTCGTGGCACCGGAGCAATGAAACGTGTTGGCAGGGGTGCCTGGAGCACCCGGGCAGGCAGCTGCCCGTGAGCCTGGGCCTGCCATCCCCGAGCACCTCTCCTCCCAGGTGGGAGCTATTCCCACCTGGAATAGCTGCATTTCGGTGTGCCGTGCTGGCTGCCCTCTCCCCTGCCATCGGTCCAGCAAACAGAGAGGCGGCGGTTGGTGCACGACCCCAAACCCCGCACGCACACCTCTGCCAGGAGCGCCTTGCCCATGCCCGTTCCCAGCTGCAGGGCATCCTCCCCTGGCAGCTTTTAAGCAAGCAGAGCAGCGTTTCACTAAGAGATGCTCCCCTCTCCCTGACCGCTGCGTTAGAGACTGGCAAAGCCTGGGGGGGAGAGACATCTGCTGCCACTGTCACCAGCGGGTGCTCTCTCCTACACAGCCGGAGAGTGACACGGGA
>VXBH01004419.1:541330-554773 GCA_013400035.1 Rynchops niger | reverse complement strand
CCACCCCGCCCCGCACCCCGCACCTCGGTCTCTCCCGCTTTTGAACAGATTCACCCATGGCAAAGGTTGCTCTTTCCTAAGGAACGGAACAAACCACGGAAAACAAACAAACAAAAATTGCCAAAACAGATAAAAAGCATTTTTTATTTTCTTTCCATGACGCGTATGCCTGCCTGCTCGGGGGTGACACTATTTCAGGCATGTCTATTATTTATGTTTCACTATATTTATATTAATTAGAGACGCCATCCATGTACGTAGTTCTCCAGCTTCAAAAAAAAAAGCAAGAGAAGCAGACTGACAGCTGAAACTGAACTTTCTTGAGAGAAACAGGCAGAGAGGAACAGAATACACGGCTATAGCTCCACTCTGAGTGCTGGTCCCATATGACGTTCCTGCTCTACACCTGGGATGCCTCCAGTCCCAGCCCCACTTTCCCTCCTTCCCTCCTGGCTGGGACCCCAGAGAGGTGCGTCGGGGCTCTTGGCTGGGATGCTGAGGATGACAGAGACCCCAAAGTCATGCCAGTTTAAGGGGACATGGTGGCACTCGTGTCATCTGTGCCTGGGCAAAAGGAGCATCCCTTCAAAGCACCCGCTGGGCCCTGGTGATGGGCTGTAGCGAAGCACAGAGGAGTCTCACCTTGCCGAGCAGTAGAAAAAAGGCCCTGAGCTCCCCAGCTGCCGTCCACACTGACTGTCTCCCTCAGGAGTTGTAACCTGTGTCCACACCTACACAAAGTCCACACCAGACCCCCAAGACGAGTGTCCCAGTCCTGTCCTCGTCCTGTCCGATGGCTCCAGGTTGCTTCTCCTCCATCTTGGGAAGGTCTCTCCGCAGGGAAGTGGAGGTTTGCCAAACCTGTGGGTGAGAGGAGGAGGAGGAGGAGGAAGAGAACGGGGANGCTTTCCAGACGGCTGGGAGCTGCCGCAGCTTTTGCCAGGGGTTGGAAATGGCCCTGCATGAGTGGTGCAAGAATATTGTTTTCAGGAGGGGAGTCCAGCCCCACCACGAGAAGCCGATGGCCAAGCCGAGACGCTGCACTCCCCGCCTCTGCATTGGGTTTGCTAATCCTTTGCCCAGGCTGTTGGTGAAACACTCCCAGCACACCCAGAGGAGAGACTTTTATTCTTTCTCCACATCCAAGTAGGTATTCCTTCCAGGGATTAATTAGTAAATTAAAATGGTAGAAAGACANTCTCCTCCATCTTGGGAAGGTCTCTCCGCAGGGAAGTGGAGGTTTGCCAAACCTGTGGGTGAGAGGAGGAGGAGGAGGAGGAAGAGAACGGGGAAGGCTCATGGCTGGATACCCACTATTACCTTCGCCCAGGGTCCTGGGGCACGTCAGCTCCGGGCTGGGCAGGGAGCTGGTGAAATGCCTCCTGCAAAGGCTCAGCTGGCAGACACAGAGTCCGTTCCACAGAAAGAAAGCTTGCCCAGCTCAGGGCTGACCCCGGCCCCTGTGAGAGCGATGCGCTCGGGTTGTGCNAGAAGCCGATGGCCAAGCCGAGACGCTGCACTCCCCGCCTCTGCATTGGGTTTGCTAATCCTTTGCCCAGGCTGTTGGTGAAACACTCCCAGCACACCCAGAGGAGAGACTTTTATTCTTTCTCCACATCCAAGTAGGTATTCCTTCCAGGGATTAATTAGTAAATTAAAATGGTAGAAAGACAAAATTATTATGATTGGGCACAAGCCTCAGTGATGATATCTCTCTCCTGCAGATCTGCGTGCTCTGTCCCTGCACATTCCCACCTCCCTCGAAGGGCTGCGGGCAGCGGATTCACCCCCTGGATTGATTCCCTTAGTGGGAAAGACCCCGGAGCTGGGGTTTGGGTGGACAACAGCTACCTATGGGTGCCTTAAACACCGATCCCCAAGCCCAAAAGCCCTGACCGTGGGGCCTGAAGTGTTCTGCACACACAGAAGGAGGGTGCCTTTGCTGGGGGTGCCGGCAGCAGCTGCGAAGCCTCTGGGTGCTGCCCCCCGTGCAAGCTGGAGGTGAAAACCCCAAGTCCGGAGAAGTGGGATGAAAAATGCATCCACACGGGGCCACTGCCCCGTTTCACCATCTCCCCCTCTGGGGATTCTTAATTTCTCCCCGCTCACCATCAGTTTGCCTACACCCTCCCTGCCGTGCCAATGGCTCCCTGCCATCAGTGATGACCCACCACCCGCCAGAGACCCCGCGCCCGGGGCCGCCCGGGGCCACCTCGTCACCGCCTCCTGCCAAGCCCTGCGCCTCCAGGCCGGGCTGGCCGAGCCTCTCTCTCCAGATTAATGCGAGCGATGTGCTGAAAGCTGGATTGATTAGAGCTGCAGCTCCGTTTTCCAGCCCTGTCCAAAAAAGCCATCACATTTTGCCTGGAAAAAAATTGTCCTTCTTAAACTAAGTCCCTTATTCTGATGCTCAGTAATTTCTTCTTTTTCCCTGGTTCCCCCTGGCAGGGCCCAAACCCTGGTGGGGATCAGCAGGCAAAGCCATAGGCAGAAAGCTCAGGTCCCTGCAGCCTTGGGGGTCAAATCCTGTCCCCGTCCCCTCTGCCCAGCACCCACAGGATTCGGGCATTCGGGCTCCCAAGGAGGTGGCTGCTTCCTCCAGGGTGGGCACAGAAGCAGGGCAAACCTTATTTTGGAGCCACCCGAAGGGAATAGGCTGCCTTTCTCAGTGCAACAAGTGAAAGAGAGATTAAAAATGCCTCTTCATCATCTGGGCAGACTCAGGGAATTTTAATCAGCTCTCTTCTTGCTTTAACTCTCATTAATTCGCTCTCGAAACGTTGACCCAAGGCGACGCCGAGGTTTGCCGCTAACTCAGTTGTAGTGGCACCTCCCCTGCCTGGGCTCTGTTACGTAGGGGAGAAGGAATCCCTAGCAATTATAACTTGATTATTTTACTGAACGTGCGATTACAAATGGGAACCGCAGAGCCCGTTAGGGCTCTGAGTAATGAGCACCGCAGTCAAGATACAATTAAAACGAGCCCAGGCTCCCCTGGCCCCAGCTCTTGCTCCAAAGACAAGCGGGCTGCTCGGAAAGCCTTCACCCTCCCACCCCCTCTCAGTGACCAGAGGAAAGATGATGTCAAAGGGGGGGAAATAACAAAACCCAAAAAACACTTGAGAATTTTCCAGGCTGATTCCCCCCCCCCAGCTTTTGTTCTGCTCGGCCGCAGTGCCCCGGGGACAGGCAGGGAGAAGGACGAGCTCTCCCGCTCCTGCCCCGTGGGTGGTCGCCAGCACTATATTAAGTCGCGGTGAGCCTGGAGAGCCGCAGATTAGGCTGGAAATTAGAAAACGCTGCAGGGATGGGACATTCCTTGCGAGGGACTCAGCCCCAGAGCTGGGAGATGCCAGCACGGCTGAACTGTCCCCTTCCCAGCTGCCGGTCATGGCCATGCGGGGTGTCCTGGGGCATCGTGCTGGGGCTCCCGCACCCAGCGAGCCGAGCCCGCGGCGGGCAGGAGAGCCGGCCGCTCGGCCGCTTTCACTGCCGTGTGCTTTCCCAAAGAGCTTGGTGTCACCTCAGCAGGTCTTTCCCAGGCTCCTGCCTGGAGGTTCTCTGTGTCGCGGGGGAAACAAGAGCACCTCCACTGCTGGCTGCCGGCTGACTCTATCCCTGCCTCCCGCGCCCGGAGAGCAAACGGCCCAGCTCTCCCCCGCAAGCGTGCTTTTTAAGCAGGATGACATTCTGGAGGGTAGACATATTTCTAATTGTGGAATCTATGGGGCTGGCGTCATGGGGGAGCGCTGGCAGGCAGCAAGCGGGAGCTGCAGCGATGCAGTCAGAGGGAGGACGTGCAGCAGCGCCAGCAGCAGCTCTCCAAGGCTGCGCAGCTCTCGCCCGCCCAAGCCCGGCTCCTGCGCGGAGCCAGCCCGCTGTCGGGGAAGGATGGTGCGAGTGAGTCAGGGATTTGGGCAAAGCGGCGTTCTCCCGAGGCTGGAGGAGGACCCACGCTGAGACGGCGACCGGCGGCATGGACCCCGCAAACCACCGCTCAGCACAGGCTGGGGAAACCCAGGTGGGAGGGAGCCGGGCGACCAAGAGCAGTGCTATGGGCTGAATCATAGCACCCATGGGTGCTCTGCTAAACACGAGGCCTGCCCTGCTTCCCCTTGAGTGATCTTGAGCCTGCAGAAGATGACGACAGTGACAATGCAAAGGCTCAGAAAGGGACAGCATCACAGCGTCACGGCACCAGAAGCTGTCAGCAGGGATGACCACACATCCGAAACGCAGGGTGCAACGTCGCACCCATGTCCCAGCCATGTTGCTCCCCAAAACTACACCTTGCCAGAGCAAAGGCGCGAGGGATGCTTCAGCCCAGCCGTGCAGGGTGTGCTCTGCCTGTGTTGGTGTGATATTGCGTTAATAAAACGCCAAGAAAAGTGTGCTGTAGACTGCCATATCCGGGCTCCCAGTGGTTCTTTTAACTCCAGTAAATAGCATAGTGGAAAAAATCACACATTCAATGAAATATATGGGAAAACCCTCTTGTACGGAGATACCAATGTATCACCTGCAACCCGAAGCGGCCCACGCGGCGGGTGGCAGTTCGTTGCACAGCTGGGTGCCTCCAGCAGGAAAAGGCAGGTGGGAGGAGGAGGGCAGGTGAGGAGCACCAAGAAAATCTGGGGTGCAGGAGCCCATGGCGAGGCAGAGCCCCAGCTCCGTGTCCTCGGGGCGGGCATGGGAAGAGCGGGCTCTTGCCTCCCCTCGACTCTCGGCCCTCGGGCTGCTCTCTTGCTCGGAGCGGAGCAGGGAAGGAAGTCAAAGAGCTGTCAGGTGTTGTTAGCGGTGTGACATCTCTTAATAAGGCCCATCTGGTTGGAAGGCAGCGGATCCGGCAGGATTTCTGCAGGCCTGATGGTGAATGCTTTTGCCAAGGTTTTACAATCAGCATTAAAAAACACGCCGGGGCGGCGTTTGGCACCGTGAGCTCAAACTTCCCCGGCTGAGACTGAGGAAAAACAGAATTACAGCAAAAATCCTTGCTGCACAGCAGAGCTCCCGGGCAACTCATTCCACCTTCTGGGATGTGCGGGTCCCGCACAGCCTGCAAACACCCACCTGGTTGCGGGGCACTTCCTGGGGGGGCGGTAGCTGGTTCCCATGGATGCCCCATCTCGCTGGGAGTCTGCGCATGGATCTTGCATCCTTAAGCAAAGGGCTGGCTGGGCTGCCCGTGTTTTCCGCCTGCCTTTCATCCCCGAAGAGCCCCCAGACCCTTATCCGAATCTCCATCCTTCTCGTCCTGCATCACTGCACCACAAGGGACGCGAGTGGCTGCGTGGGGCGATAATCGTGGCAGTGGAACTCCCTGTCCTCCGGGAAGAGGGACTGCGGGGAGACGGCGGAGATCAAACCCGCTGTGACAAACCTGCCTCTCAGCAGTGGGCTTGTGTCATGCAGGCAGTGGGCACTTTTAAAGCAGGATGGCACTGTATAGAAAGCGTCTGGGAGGGAACAGCTGGACCCGTAGGTGTGTAATAGCGGCAGAAAAAGCCCATGTGATTCAGGGAAATGCCACATTTGGGGATGATGAAAGGGTAGAGCTGAACGGAGTGGCTGTCGATGAATCACAGGGCTTTAGGGAACACGCTCGCGGGTGTTTAAACTACTCTGCGAAGCTTGGCTCAGTTCTGGCAGACGTTTGGGCTCTGCCGCCCATTCCCGGCTTCTCCCACCTGAGCCGGGGAAACGGCATGGGGCAGAGAGGGGAACCGAAGGCTGCGGTGCCCATGGGGGACCCACATGCTGCCACCCCTGAGGCAGGGGAAGTGGCCGGCAGACCGATGTCTCGGGCTGGAGCACCAAAGCACGTGGTCCCAGGGTGACGAGCTGGCGTGAGCCGAGCTTTGCCGGGCCAGCCTGGCCCCAGGGGCCACAGAGCCGCTGGGGAAGCACGGAGGAGATGGCTGTTGCTGCTTGGGGTCGTCAGGAGCTGGCAGTTCTTTGCTTGCTGCTGTGTTTTCTGCTCCCGGCTGTGCCCGCCGGACCTCCAGCCCCGGCATGCTGCGGCAGCACTTACGGCAGGAGGATGACGAGGAGCGGAGAGGCTGAGGTGGTGCAAGACACTGGCACCCCAAGGCACCCTGGCACCCCAAGGAACCCCCTCTGCTCCTGCCCACACCTGGCTGGGGGCTCGGCCGCCCCCAACTCCTGGGCCCTGCAGAGCCCTGAACGGTCCCTTGGGTGCTTTGCCCTCTCTTAAGTGAGCAGGATTAATTTAGCCTAAAATTAGGTTTAGAAACCCTTTTCAGGCTGAGGAGTCTGGAGCACCAGGTGGCAGGGGACACCACGTCGCCCCATGGCAGGCTGCCGGCGGGGACAGGGAGGGTCCCTGAATCAAACCACCTCGAAGGCGCTGATCCCGGGCATCCCTGCAGGTGCCCTTCCCATTCCTCCCACAGCTGGTCCAGACCGTGTCCCCGCTGTGGCTGCGCTTCCCCAGGGTCGTGATGCTGGGTCGTAGATCTCTCCCCAGTGCCAGTGTCCCCACGGGCTGGCTGGAGCGCTGCTCCTCGCTGTGAGCGATAAGAATCACTCTAAGCATATCCTTCCTTAAATCCCTTGAACTCCAGAATTAAAATAAGGATGTGGGATTTAAGTTGGAAGGGTTTGAAGCAGATATTTTTGTTATACATCATCATGCCTGTCACGAGTCTAAAATATTTGGAAGGGCTGTATAAATAGCCGTTTGATCACCTTTTCTCTGCTGGCTCCTGCTTCCCTCTATCTCACAGCTGCCGCGGAGCAGGGAAACACGTGTGGCACTTGGGAACACGCATTTTTACTTTCGGTTACTTTCTGTGTTTTCACGAGAGATGCTGTCAAAAGCCTTGTTTCATCCGAAGTAGAAGAGAGGAGAAGACCAGGACGTGTGAGGCTGCTGCTTCCCCGAGCATCCCTCAGACACCCGCAGACTGTCAGGATATAATTGTTGTCACCGAAATGCTGTCACATCACTGGGAACTACACCGCGCTCTGGGCAATCGTTGTGTCGACCCCAGAACTCCCAGAGTAGCAAATGGGAATTTTTGTGACATTTTCACCGGAGAGAGGGACAAAATAAGCCAGAACTTGTTTCCCACCTTGACAGCTGGACCAGCCGGGGGGACCTGGGGGCATGGTTCAGGGTGCCCCACATCTTCTTCCTCATCGCCCCGCTCCCAGGCATCACCCCAGGCCAGCAGCTGGTAGAGATAATGTGCACCCCGAAAACACCCGCCAGGCATCGGGGGCTGGGGGCAGCTCCGACGCCACCGTTTGTGGGGTTTTTGTTTGGTTTGTTTTTTGTTTTTTTGTTTTTTTTTTACAGCTACGCCAAGAAGATGTTTCCGTTAAAAGACCTTCTGGGTCTAAGATGTGAATGCACAGCCGCAGCCAGCCGGCTTGTCTCGGTTTCGGCTTAAAACCCGCCGCTGCCGGGGCCAGTGCCGCAGCCACCGGGAGATGAGAAACATTTGCCATATGCTGAGGGATTACTGTATAAAACCGAGATGCTTGGCTGCACGCCAAGGTACAGGGTTTCCAAATAGAGTCTGAATCCTGGACAGAAAAGTTCCAACTAAATATAGCCATGACAGCCTCAGAGTTGACTTCTTCTTTTTTTTTTTTTTTTGGGGTTGAGTTCGCTTAAAATAGCCTGGGTTGGGGTTTTTTTGGTGGCCTGTCGAGGGGGCAGGTAGAGGCATGTTTACAAACAGAGGTACAAACCCAAGGAGAAGGTGGGAGGGGGAAGCTCACCCTTCCTCCCGCCCGCCCGGGGATGCCCCTAGGGGGTGGAGGGGACGCTGGCGCAAAGCCCCGGGGCTGCCTCCGGCCCCTCAGAGGAGTAGGAGGAACCAGGGGAGGCAGCTCCGGCCTCCTCTTCCTCCTACCCTGCCCAGGAAAGGGCTATCTGCCTAAAAACCGTTGCACGGGACCAAAAAGCTGGGGGTGGCCCATGACGGCACCGGGGACAAGAGACAAGCGGGTGGCCCTGGAGAAAGGCTGGGCGCCTGCGGGGGCTCGCTCGCACGAAGCTCAGCCAGAAGGAATTTTGGCGGGTGGTTTCGGCAGAGCCGGTCGTGCTGCCGGGAGCGATGGGAGGCTGAGAAAAACTCGTCGAGGAGACGGTGTTTTCGGTTGAAAAAGGCGATTTGGATTTTCTGGGCTGCCAGCCCTGCTCATGCCGTGCCTGTCCGAGACACGGGCTGGATTACTCAGCCGTAGACCCACCAGCAAACGCATAAACCAAATCAAAGCCCAGCACTGGGATGGAGCAAGGGGCTGGGATTTCAGCGGCGCTGCGCGCCGGCCGAGCCAGCCCTCGGAGTTGGCATGGAGCGGCTCTGGGCGCAATAAGTGAAACGGTTTTGCAAAAGCCCATAGAAAAAGCGAACAAATTCTAAATGTTGGGGCGGGAAGGCAGGCGTCGGTTGTGCTCCTCACGGCGAGCACGGCGCGTCAGGAGGAAACGTTGGAGAGAAAGTGGAGCTAACTCATCCTTGGCAACACCAGCAGCATCGCTCCGGCACAGTAGCCGGCCACGTGCACGCGAGGATGCTAAAACCTCTTTAAAGGGCTGGGGGAAAAAACTCCCAGAAAGCCATAAGTCATTGGCTATATACTATCATACATATAATGTAATATATATAATAAGATACTGTTAATAACCTTGATGTGAAAAAGGGGGCGAGATAAGCACCCACGTGTGCGTTGGCTTGCACAGCATCCGCAAGAGCTCTCCAACACCTTTGCGCTGCAGGCAGTATTTTATTTATGGGTTCATAGCTCCTGGGACAGCCGATGGGAATGTAAATTAAACAGACGCCTGAGACGGGCCTTAAATGAGGGCAGCCCTAGAAAACACAGGACGTCTGAGATGGGCCAGTATTGAATGATCAGAAGTTGTCCAAAAGGAAAAAAAAAAAAAAAACAAAAAACCCCTGGGTTTGTAAATTCTTATGACAAGGCAGGAAAGCGGACCAAGGTGCGATCCTGCCAGGGCAACGGAGCTGCCGGCAGGGAGAAGTCCATGTCTGCAAAATTCATGTTCCTAAACAATGGCGTTGGGGAGGTCGGTGACATGGGGGAGGTACGGCTAATAATAACAAATACCGCCGGAGTTATACCTTACATAGATAAAACCGCCGCTGGAACCAGCTTTCTGAGAGCCCAGCGAAAAGCTTTTGTTTAATTTATGGGGCTCAGGCTATATTTAGCCGGCAGATCCTTGGGGTTTTATCTGGGATCGCTGCTCCAAGCCAGCAGCTGGAACATTTTAATTGTTTGCTCTGGGTTTGGGGTTTTTTTGCCAAACGGAGAAAAAGGAAAGCAGGTGCTGGGGTCTGACCCTGCCGGCCTCCCAACACCCTTGGCAGCACCCCCCCAGGGCAGGGAGGGTGAATGGGCCTCGGGGTGGCTCTCTGCCTCCCGGGGGACCTTCTGGGGCGGTGCTGGGGGGGGTTCCCAGGGCGAACCCTGTCCTCCAGCCTGGCCAGGACCCCGCGTCCATCCCCAGCCCCTGCCAAAGGGCAGCAATCAGCGTGGTGGTGAGGGACACAGACGTCACCACGCACCGTGTCTCCCCATCCTTGGGTTGCTACGGCGGTTTAAAAATAGCCTGGGGCATCCAGCGCGGAGAGAGCATCCCCTTCTTCCAGGAAAGTGAGAAGCGCTGCTCCAGGCCTGGGAACGTGCCTGCGTTCAGTGAGGGTTTTATTTGTTAGGAAAGCCCTTTTGGTGTCTGCCTGGAGCGTGGATGAGAGGAGCCATCTGCTCGGGGACAGGCGGTGTTTATGCCTCCGCGCCAGAGACGGGGCTCTGCGGACGCCTGGGCCCCAGCTCCCGTCACCCCGCTCGGCCCCGGTGATGAATGCAGCCATCTCTGTTTAGGAAAACACCCGCTCTGCCGCGCCGGGATCTCCCACGGCAGCTCGGAAATATCCCCCCGGCCGGCGGCTGACGAGAGCGAGTGCGGCGTGGTGGCCGCGGGGACAACCGTCTGCCGGGGGACTGGGGTCCGCCAGGGCGTCCCTGCCGTGCGGGGCACCGGGCACATCGGCAGCCCCTCTCCGGAGACGTGCCCGGTGCTGAGCACTGTGCAGCGGGCGAGGGCTGGAGGGGTCGATGGCCACGGCAGAGCCTCTGCCCTGCGGGGCAGCCCCGGTTTGGGGGACACCCCAGCACAGATGGGGGTTCCTGCTTCACCGACCGCCGGCGCTCGGGGCTGCAGGCAGGCACCTCTCCCCCGGCTCCAGTGAAGGTGCTGGCGCCTTGATGAGACCAAAAGGAGGCAATTAAAAGCCAAACGAAGCACCTTGGCCATGCACGTGCTCCTGGCGGGGGGGGGGCTGGCTCAGGCCCAGCAGCCGGGGTGCTCTTGGATCCCCATCCGCCTGCGCTGACGAGAGGGGACGTGGGGTCGGGACTAGAGGGAAAAGTTTGTAGAAGGGCAAGAAAAAGCCACCGTTTCCAACCTTACTTTTTTTTTTTCTCTCTTTTTCTCCTACGGAGTAAATCTTTTTTCATCTGGACCCTGCTGAGCCACGTTTTGCACCGAAATGCTGGCAATTGCCCCTTTCCATCACTGGCTGGGGTGGCAAGCTAATTTTATCTTCCCCCCCAGACTCCTGGAGATTGTCCTATTGCAGCCAGGGAGTGCTAGAAAATAGCACATCGCCCACTCATCCAGCCTCCTTCAAGGGAAATATTTATATTATGCCAAAGAGAGGGTTTCCATGGCAGTGATGACTTTAGCACCGTCACCTTGGAAACCACTTGAGGCCATCTTGAAGGGTTTGAAAATACCCTTCAGAGACAAATAAGGAGCGGGAACGGAAAGGCCGGCGGGATTAGAGCGGCGTTTTGGTCTCCCCCAGCTTGCCAGTCGGCACTTTGCCAACCCTCGCTGCCCCGGTGCCCACTCGCGGGTGGTGCTCCGGGTCCCTGCTCGTGCCGTCCATACGGGATGCTCCGTAGCCCAAGTGTTGCTTCGTGAATGAACCCAGGACAAACGAATGAGGCACTGTGCAAGCAGAAATGCTTCAGTGAGCGCTTCCTCCGGCCTCCCAAGCTGCCAGGGCATTGCTCAGCGAACGCGAGAGCTGCCTCCAGCCCAGGAGGTGGCTTCGGGGACACCCTCCTGGGCCCACTGACGCCAGAGTGATGCCAGTGCCCGCCCAGCCTCCAGCACTGGCTGCTTTCGGAGGAACAAACCCCCAGGTCCCGTGTCTTTTCGGCAGCCCCAGAGTCCCCGTTACATGCAACGAGCCCCGCGTTTCTCCTGAGGAGCTGCCAAAATCTGAACCACCTGCAAGAAGCGGCTGCTGGCGTCAGAGCGCTCACCTGCGGTGGCAAAATCCAGAGAGGCCCCTTCCCTCCTCCGCATCACGCGTCTCCCACGGCTCAGCCCCCACATCCCACGGTTCGGCCGAACTAACGCTATCGGCCGTTTACTCTCCCAGCCCGCAGGAGCTCTGTCACCAGCGGCCAGCCCATCTGGCTCTCAAGGACACCCGGAACACGGAAAGCAAAGCAAAGCTTTCAGAGCAGATGGACGATGAGCTCCACGATGAAGCTGGTGGCGGCAGGGGCGGCCAGCAACGCTGCCTGCTCAAGCTATGGGATCACTTTCTTCTGGTTTTGCTCTCCATTTTGCCGAAAAATATTAGTCCCCATCCTAATTTAGTTTAGGGCAATCCAAAATACATTTTCTCCCAGTTATTCACCAAGCCAGAGCTCTGCCCCTGGCACCCGTGCTCAGCTCTGCAGCGCATCGCCAGCACTGCCGGCTGCCTCCCACCCACCGGCTCCTTCACGGTGCCCCACGCCTGCCCCACGGCCAAAATCAGTCAACCGCGGGCAACTCGGCCAGTTTTCCCACAGAGAAACAGCCATGCGGTGCTTAGTCCCTCCACGGAATCCCAAGGGTGAGCCCGGCCGCGGCGCTGGTGCAGGGGGAGCTTGTGTCTCCCCATCCCTGCTCCTGCCTGCACCCACCCGAGGTGGGAGAAGGTGTGTTTTGGGGGCACCATAGGGATGGGGTGACGGTGGCAGGGCGCTCTGAGGATTTGCAGCCACACGTCTGCCTGAAAAACAGTGGGTTTGTTCTGAATCAAGCCTGGCCTGAGCGTGCCTTTAAGCCGGAGCCCGATGCCCACCCACCTTCAAGGGAGGGTGGCTTCAGCCGTCACTGCGGAGCAGGGAAGCGGCGGCAGGCAGGGACAGAGCACCCTGCGGTGCCCACCGGGGCACGGGCGCTGCATAGCAAGCTGGGCTGGCTGCACCCACGGGAACAGCAGTGTTGCCCTGCTGCTGCCAAGAAGGCCACGTACACGTAGTGATGCTCTTACCCTTTTCCCAAGGGATCTGGGGCAAACCCCAAGAGCAGCCCCACGCAGGCAGCATCCTCCTCGCAGTGACAGTCAGAAACCCATTTCTTTTGGGCTGTCTGCGTCGCTGGGCACGAAGCAGGCGGTGCGGAGCTCTTTGGCTCCAGCACAGGAAAGCACTCAGCGTGTGAAAATCCCCGTTTATATCGATGGAGCTTCTCGCATCTCGAACCCCAAACGTGTGGGCTTGCGGCCAGCACAGCTCTTGCTTTGCCCAGGAGGGAGATCCCAGCACCCTGTGTGTCACAAAAATTCACGCCTGGTCTGTATCAGCTGAGGCGAGAGGCTGGGATGCAGAGCATAGAATTGCAAGGGTAAATATTTATTCGTGCACATGAGGTGTCCCAGCCAAATTGGGGCACCCGAATGTGGTGTTGCAGGGGGTTCTCACACCCTTCAAGCAGTCAGGTACAACACGACTCCACTAAGCGCTAACACCCCCGCTACCAATTGCTCATCACTTTGCAAAGCCACTATGCTTCCGCAGCGTTCCTGCCGCTTGGCTATTGACCTGGGCGTCCCTGGAGTCAGTCTTCAGTCAGTCAGGGCTTCAAAGAAGTACCGAAGGGGCTGGGAGGCGGGTGTTACCACGGTTGTCCTGGGTTGTATTTTATCCTTCATGGACAGCTCTAGGCTTCCTAGAAGACAGTCCTTCTTACCAGCGCCAGGTTGTCCTTTAGTTTGCTTTATCCTAGAATCACAGAACCATAGAATGGTTTGGGTTGGAAGGGACCTTAAAGATCATCCAGTGCCACCCCCTGCCCTGGGCAGGGACACCTCCCACCAGCCCANCTCTCTCAGCCTGTCCTCCCAGCAGAGGGGCTCCAGCCCTCCCAGCATCTCCGGGGCCTCCTCTGGCCCCGTTCCACCAGGTCCAAGAGTTTTCCTTAAGCATGAACAACACCAGAGCCTCCAGGAAAATTCCACTGCCTTATTACGCCGCGGCGTTATCATGTGAATTAATACCTGAACAGAGTTAACTGCACTTTCACGCTGTGAGGGCTGATGTAGCGGCGAGGGAAGGGGCGCTGGGGACCCTCTGGGGACCCCCTGGGGTGGGCTG
>VXBH01004419.1:526310-538489 GCA_013400035.1 Rynchops niger | reverse complement strand
GTGGCTGGGGGAACCTCAGGCTGAGAGCTTCAGACCAGGAAGAAGATAGGTGCAGTCAGATCCAGGTGAGGAGCAGCGGATGGCCGACTGCTGCTCCTTGCTGGGTGGAAGATGTAGCGTAGCCCCGTGGGTGCCATGCTAGGTAGAGAAGCTCTAGCAAAGGGTGGGGACAGCCCCCTTCAGGGGTGTCCCGAGAAGTCTGCCCGCTCTTCCAAGCAAGGAACTGTTCTCTGCCTGATGACCAGCCCTCTGATGGCTGCGTGGTGGCTCCCGTTGGGAGGAGAGTGACCAGCATGTGTTTTGCCGTCTTCCTTCTGCCCCAAGCCACTCACTTCACTTCTCTTGTAGCCAAGTGGCAAAAGCATTGTCCATAAGGCTTCTAGCACAGCAAGAGCTGCCCTCCCACCCCTGTCCCCGAGGACTGCAGTGCTTCCCGTGCCGTCCTGTGCGAGTGGGCTGGTCCCCTGAGATTGGGCATTCGGACAAAACCCCAATCCTGAAGGGCTGCGAAGTCTTGGAAATGGCCCGTTCCCATACAGCTGTAAGAGGGTGGCTTTGACTTAACAGCTCTGAGGGTGAAACCCATGGGTGCCAGCAGAGGAGACACGCTGGGGGGAAGCAGAGTGTCAATAGGAAGCCTGGTCAAAACCTCAGGCTCTCCTTTTGCGTGCCGATGGCCTCCTGTGGTGTGAGAGGGCTGCTTGGTGACTCCTTGTAAGCAAAGAGTCTCGTGGCAGCACAGGCGCTGTGATGCTTTTCCGGCCTCGGCTGCAGAAACCGGGAAGATGCAGCTTCCTAGAGTGTTTAAAATCTGCAATCTCGGCCTCTCCGGGCGGTGTGTAAACACCCTTATCTGAGCTGTTAATAAATTGCCCAGTTGTTTGGAGGGCCGTGCAGAGCATGTGACTGTTGACAGTGGGTCACAGCTGAGGGCTCCTGCCAGCTGGAGAGAGAAAATGCAGCTTTGCTGCTTGGGAGTGGGGAAAACAAGCACCTCTGGGACTGATTTTTTTTAATTTTTTTTTTATTTTTTTTCTCCTCACCCTGATTAAGGCGCTGTGAAGCAGCGATCCTTCTTCCACCAGCTACTGAGTAGTCAGGCAAATTGGTTTGTGTTTTGGTGGCTTTTTTTTTTTTAAGCCATAGTCAAACAGGCTGATGCTTGGACTCTTTAGGCAGGGGTGAAGTTTAACTGGCTGATCCTCAAGGGCTGGCAAACCGCCCTTCCTGAGGATCTGGGGGAGCACAGCAGTGAAATGGCAGGCGACCGTCATGTGGGAAGACTTTCCCGAAGACTTCCCTGCTCCTGGGAGCTACGGGCAAGCCCAGGGAGGCGGCTGGACTGGGCCACCTTCTCCTGTGTTCAGATCTGGTCCATTACCCCCGCACAGCTGACCTGCCTCCCCTGGGGGTCACTGGTGCCAAGGGAGGGTATGGGCTTCCATAGGGAACGTAGCTGCTTGTCCTCCCTTGTGTTCCTCTGCTTTTCCTGGCACTAACTTCCTTGTCTGGGGCTTTTTTTGCTTGAGCTGCTCTGTCATCTGATGATTGGGACTGTACCGCCTGCCCGGTGCTTGTCCTTGTCCTTGCAGGGTCCCTCCGGAGCGCCCCCAGCTGTGTCCCCCAGCTGTTCCATTGCCCGCCAGCCAAAGTGCTCAGGCTTTTAGGGTTTTAATACCCAGGGAGAGGAACCTGCAGCTTTGGGTCAGCGCGGGTAAGGCAGATGACTGCCATTTGCATTTGGGCCTCCCACTGTTGACACTGAGTGTGTTTTGAAGCTCCTGCAGCAGCTTTACGCTGATCCGACGGGAGCGAACATCTCCCAGAGAGGGCAAAGCCATGGGCAGGAGCAGGCTCTGAGGAGCCTGGAGTTTTAAACCACCGAGAAGCTCTTTAAAGTCCTGAGGTGTCTTTTTTTCGTTCCCGTAGAGTGTGGCCAGTATACGAACAAGAGCTGTGAGGAGTGTCTGAAAAATGTCACCGTAAGTAGCAGCAGTAAAACTCCCAACCTCTCGTGATGCCTCAGAAGGTGGCGTGGGATTTGTGAGCTGTAAACGGAGCCATTGCCCTCTTGGAAGGGGGGGCTGCTCCCCTGCCCTTGTCCTGAGCATGCTGCAAATGGCACCCACCCATGATGGTGAGAGGGCAACCCCTCCTCGGTGCTCCGGGAAGAGGTTGCTAGAAACTGCTTGGGTTTTGTTGTGTGCTTTTTCGAGTGGAGTAACGGAATTGCCGAGCTCCTCCTCAGGGATGGGAGACTCCGCCAGGGGGACAGTGGTGAAGGAGCTGAGTGGGCTGGGCTGGCTGGTCAAGCTGCCCCTCCACCAGTGTCTGCGGCACTGGGTGGGTGCAGGATGCGTACCTGTGTCCTGCCAACCTCCTCCACCGCCTTATCTCCGCTATCAGCAAACGTGAACTCGAGTCACATCTCATAACTGACTTCGCCAGAACCAGTTTGACCAAACCCAACCGAACGTTGGTGTTGGGGGTTGGAACCACCAGGAGAGGAAGGCGCAAAGCTGGTGCAGGTAGTCTGGCTGGGGAGGAGCAGGGAGGGCACGCACAAACCTCTCCTGCTCATCCGCTCTGTGCTGAGTGGCTTTTCTCAAAGGCTTTCTTATTATCCCCAAAATGCCGTGTGTAGTAAATATGAAGAATTCGGTGATTACTACCATCACGCAAGCCAGGAGAAGGGTTCTCGGCATCTTTGCTTGCCCTAGATATCTGCACTCCCTTCACCTGCCTCTCCTGGTGTCGGCAACCCTGATGCAGCCTGTGCTGAGCAAACGCAAGTGTTATTCCCGAGCATCCCATTGCTGCTGGGTGTTACCTGGCTCTCGGGAGCAGGCAGTGGTGGCCCTGTGTTGCCATGGCTAGCAGCACTGCTACACACCAGTAACGCTGTGCTGCTCCTGTGTCCCAGTGCCTGTGGTGTGCCAGCAGCGGGAGGTGCGTGGAGTACCCCGTCCGAAGAGTCCTTCCCCGGGCTGACCTCTGTGAGCTCCGCTCTGCGCGCTGGGGAGTCTGCTGGGGTAAGTGGATTGGGCTCGAGTGACCGACTGCCTTCCGTGCGTGCTGCTAAACGGCACCAACTGCCGCTAGTGCTAATGGGAGGTTTCCCTTGCCTCCCTTTCTCACTGCTGCTGTAGCAATGGCGGGCTGAAGTCTGTCGGGGTTCTGCAAACTTCCTGAAGCGTGGGCGAGAAAGCGGAGTGTGAGCAGTTCCCTGCCTTCTGGCCAGAAGGACCTGTGGGGTTTTAGCTACTCTAAATACGTTCCTCGTGCTTTGGTGTGATGGAGGCTTCCGCGTGCGGCCAGCGCCTAGGAACAAGAGTCAAAGGCGTTCTGCAGGCAGCTGCCTGCGCAACCCTTCCCGGCGCTCAAAGCATGGACACCAGAGGCTGACTCTTCAGCAGGTCTCTCCTCCGCACCCCGTACGTCGTTCCTTGCACGGCTTCTGGCTCTTCACCTGTAGCAGTGCGGCCGCTGTCCTAGGCGGGCTCTTAAAATTCATGGGGGCTCTTGTGACCAGAAATGAGATGACTTCTCTGAAAGCCCACGCGGGCTTCTTCTAGTGCTGAGCATGCCGCGGTCCTGCTCAGCTCTTGTCCACCTGAGAAAATACCCTCTTCGAAAACTAGCCAGGTGTAAGCTGTGCCGCAGCTGCCTGCCTGCAACCAGGTCACCTCTGGGAGCTTCTTCTGGCTGCCTTTCCTCCTTGGTGCTCCGTTTCCCAGTGGGTTTCTGGAGAGGTTGGTGTCTTGGTTAGGCCAAGCATGCTCATGCTCAGACAGGATGCAGCTTTTGGGGGCCGGGGCAGCTAGGAAGCAAGATGGGGCTTGATTTCGCTCACCTCCCCCTTGATGGGGAATGTGGAGTTGAATTGTGGTCGCCTGACATCTATTGTGCTTGGGGCTGGGCTCTCTTCTCTACCCACAGGAGAGCTAAAACCACTCCCATACCTTGTGGAGGAAGAATCTCCTCTTTGTGAGCACTACAGTGTGCTTTTCTGACACTTGTGTAAGACCTTGAAATACTAGTTTTTATGTGTGTGGCTTCACAAAAGGTTTCATTATAGAAGAACGCATTCCTTAGCTTGTAAAACTCGCTTTAGAGGAGATTAGTCCTGCGGGAGATTAGCTCTTAAATGAGTCTGCATTTTTAGTCTCTGTGTGTGACTTAAGCCTTCATCATCAGGTGGAGGAGTGCCCGGTGCTCTGCCATGGACCTCTCTCGGTGGGAAGGCGTGATCTGAACCCCGGGCTCACCCTGAAAGCCAAGGGTTCAGAAGCACTAATACAGACGTGTGCTGGTGGAGAAATTCCCTTTTGAGCTGATATGAAGCTCTCAATGAAGCAGGAGCTGGAGGCTTGGAAAGCAACTTCAGTGGTGGAGTCGGCTCAGCCTGGAGCACTCCAATAAGGCTGCTGAGCCCCTGCAGCGAGGGGACAGGCGGGCATCTCCTGAAACACCCTGGAACGCACCACATGCGGTGCTGAGGCTTTTTGCTGGGCTGGGGGTTCGAGCCGCGTAGAAAAGAGGGATGAGAAGTGCTCTGAGCAGGCGCAGGTGCGCTAGGATTTCTGCAACCTGGCCGCAGTGTGTGAACCGCTTCCTAAATAAATATTTCCACAGGCAAAATGTCTCTGAACAGCCTGAATCATGCTTGGAAGAAACCCCTCTTTGTTTCAAAGGATTTCAGGTGATGTCTAGATATGTCTGTTTTGGCTGGTGTCTCTGCCGCTGTTACCGCGGGAGCTGAGTAGGATGACTGCCTGCCTCCCTGGGGCCGGGGCTGAAGGCTGCTGCTTCACCACCACGTCCCAGCGGGTTTTGCGCTGTGCGTGGGCGAGCACATCCCCCAAGCCCTGGGGACAGATGGCGGTGGGGTGCAGGAAGCAGCCTTCCACCTTCAGCTGCACTGCTGGCCCCGAGCCGATGAATCCCAATGGATTTTGTCTCACTTTCTCTCACCCAAGGACTCCAGACACCCCATAAGCGCCTCCAGTCCACTGTCTCATCTTAAGTGACTTCTGAGGCTGGTTCCTGTGGGTAGTAACTCCAGTGCCAGCTGTGGCCTCTCTGTTGGAGGTTGCTCCTCAGCACTCGAGCCTCCAGGTTTTTTCCCTTGCTGGGTTACTGTTCAGCTGGATTAGTGATTAAGACAGCTTTGCTCCTGTTTCTGCCAGAGGAGTTTGACCCGAGTGCGTCTGTTCTTGCCTTTCTTCATAGCCGGTAGCTGAGCGCTATAGTTAGCGCCTACATATACTCTGTTGGTGTGTACGTGCTGTGCCAACACTCGGTATACCTATAGATAAGGATGTCCATTGTGCTTTCCCAGGCTGATACACACGTCTCCAGCCCGGTGACTGAAGCTGCTGGTGGCAGTGGCTGTATGCCTGTAAATATTGTAGCTGCAGGCAGCCGTGTATTTGCGTGCTAAATGTCTTTTGTCAAATCCTTCAGTGAACTTTGAAGCCCTGATCATTGCGATGTCTGTGGTGGGAGGAACGATCCTCGTCGCCTTGGGGGTCTGCTGCTGCTGCTGTTGTAAGAAAAAGAGCAAAAAGCAAGTATCGGAGGGTTTCCCTGTTTTCTCGGAGTAGCTCAGATGCAACCACATGCTGTTGCAGAACTGAGTGCCAGGCGCTGCTAACGGGCTCTTCTGTCTGTCAGGCCAGACAAGGATGAGGAGAGAGCGGCCAGGGAGCGGGAGAGGAGGCGGGTGCGGCAGGAGGAGAGGTGAGGTTGCCCCACAGCCCCCGCTCCCCTGTGAGCGAGCCACACTGCCTCAGGCTGCAGGACGATTTGGCTCCTGGCCGTACGGTCAGACGTGATGCCAGGAGGCACGTGGGGCTTGACACATGCAGTCAGTGGCTGTTTCAAGCCTAGCTCAAACGCAAACCTCATGAGCAACGTCTTTCTGGGATGACTCATGGATGCAGCATCACAACAGTGCTGTGTATCCGACTCCCTGAGGGCTGCTGATGTGCATGGGCTCTGGTGGACCCCGGTGCTCCTGGGAGGTGGGCGGCGGGGGGCTGAGCAAACCCGGCAGGCTGGAGCTCCCTGGGTTGGGAAGAAGCGAGGAGCTGTAGCTCCTCTTGCTTGGTTTTGTATCGCCAGTCACTGACTCCTGGGTTTTCTGTTTGCTTCTTGCAGGAGAGCAGAGATGAAATCACGGCATGATGAAATCCGAAGAAAATACGGTACAGTGCTGACGTGAGCGATTCAGACTAGGCTTTGGATCGAGCAGCCGCAGTAACCGTGTTCCTTGCTATGGTTACAGCTGCAGAGGAGACCCGGCCAACAGGGAAAACGGTCTCTGCTTCCCCTGGCTCAGTGAATTTCTCTCTTGCCCTCTGGGAGCAAGTGTAGAGATGCTTGAGTCGTGGTGTGTGACCCCACACAAGTGCCGCTCCTCTTGGGTGGGGAAAAGGGAGTGCTTAACACTCCCTGGGACCTGCGTCCTCCGGACTCACCATGTGGGGAAAAGCTGCCGGGGCTTGAGTGGAGGGGAGAAGCAGGAGGTGGTAGGCACAGCACCGGCCGTAATGCTTCCACCCTTCAGGCGTGGCCCTCTGGCCACTCCGGAACCCCGGGGTGGGGGGCCAGGCGGGAGCCTGAGTACCCACAGCTGCAGGAGCAGAGAGCAGGCACCAGCCTGACTGCAGAGCCGGTCCTCTGTGCCGGCAGCGGTTCCCTGGGAGGTGGCTCTGTCCCCTGGTGCTGGGAGTGCTCCCTCCTGGGGCTGGCCTGCCCTTCAGGGGAGTCCCACGGCCCCGGGTGAGGATCTGCCTGAGGGAGCAGCAGCCTGGAAGGAAGGGGGGAGCAGCCAGTCGCTGGGAGCCAGTGAGGGGTCTCTCCTGCCTGCCTGTTGGGGCTGCTGGGGGCTCTGCCAGGGTGGCCGTGGAGCAGGGAGCAGTCGGGCTCAGGCGTGTTGAGCGGGGTGGTCTCTGTCTTTGGTGGGGCTGTAGGATAAGTTGGAGACCCTTCTGCCTGCAGCTGCTGCCTGCTGCAGGTCCAGGTTGGGCAGGAGATCTAGGGGCGTCTGGCTGGGCTGGCTCCTCTGGGGGAGGAAGAGCAGGCAACGCTGTGCCTGAAGGAGCCCTTGGTGGGGGAAGCACCTGCTCGTGGAGGTGGAGGAGCTCTGCTCCAGGACTGTCTTGCCGTGCCGGGGCTCTGTCCTGCTGCAGCTTGACCGCAGAGTTCGTAATCTCGTCCTTTCTGGCTTTTGGGCCAGTGTTGGGCTGGGGCTGGGAAAGCAGCCAGCAGAGTGGCACGGGGGCTTGTCACTGGCCTGAGAGTCCAGGCAGCCCCATGCCCTGCCTTGCTGTCTTCCAGCCTGGGGATGCAGGAGTAGGGGAGCAAGTCTAAGAACAGTTTTAATTGCTGGCTGGGGCTAAACCGTGAAAAATTTGGGTCTGGCTCTTTGCTTCCAAGTCCAGTCCAACAGAAGGAACTTGCAGCAGGAGTGCTCTGGAAGAGCCGTTGTGCTGCTTTACCTGGGAGGGGAGCTTGCCATCAGGTCAAGCTTCTTAATGGATCTCTCCCCTTGTGCGGAGGAGGAGGAGAGTGAAATAGCGCTGACGGCATGCACAGCTCGAATAAGAGCACGTCTTTTGGAAGGACTGGAGGACAGGAGACTGGATGAAGCACGAATGGCAGAGTTGTTGCCAAGAACTAGGTTTCTGGCTGGCTGTGACCGGCATGGCCGCTGTCTGAACTGCTGTCTCTTCTCCTCTAGGCCTGTTCAAGGAAGAGAACCCTTATGCAAAATTTGAGAATTAGCATCTCCGAACTTGCCCACCCCGGTGAACAGTGCCTTCCCGCAGAGCCGCAGGACTCCACGCTCCCCCTGCCACGAGGAGACCACCGTGGTGCCACTTCCCACTTCAGCTGCCACAGAAGTCTTGGTGACACCACTGTCCCCACTCCAGATGCTCAGTTTGCTCCAGAGCTTTGCTCTTGCTCTGCTGGTGCAAGAAAACGTGGTGGCAATACCAGAGGATGACACGTTTCTTCTCACTCACCCCTGGGGCGGTAACGGAGTCCAAAGCAATGCAAATAACAGCCCTTGTCCCTGGCCAAGGGCAAAAACAACCTTACGCATCTTTCTTGCTCCTGCCTGACCAAATGCCCTTCACGCACACAGACACAGGCTCTTTTGTCACGTCCTTTCTTTTTCTTTTTCTTTTTCTTTTTTTTTTTCTTTTAGTATAGGCAAAAGCCAGCAAGATTTTCTTGACGTGTCGGTCAGCAGGAGGCCTTGGCTGTTACTCCAGATGCCTGTACTTCTCCCAGCACATTAGCATTCCTTTCAAAAAGCGCAAGTTTCCGGTTATTTCGGGCCTCCAGGAGGAAGGTCCCACCTGCACGTTCTCACTTGCAACTAATCTGGGGGAATGCCCCAACTCTCCTACCTCTCTGTGCCTTTCTAGAAGGGTGGTCTCCTGGGCTTGATGGCCACGGCCAATAGCAATACTGTAGAATTCAGATGCATTTACAATACGTTGACTACATATTAAACTGATTTGATTACTATCCTAGTCTGAAAGAGTTTAATTCTGCTTCCGCACCAGGTGTGGGTTGGCAGCGATGGCTGATGGAGTTGACACCGTTATGCGGCCCTGATGGGGTCGCTGAGGGAGACAGAAGCAAGGCTGCCTTGAACCCTTGCTGGGCTTGAAAGGAGGAGTCTGTTCGTGGAGATGGCTTTAAGCTAAAAGAGGGGAGATCTAGACTAGATATATGGAAGAAATTTTTTTTACGCTGAGGGTGGTGAAACGCTTGCCCAGGTTGCCCAGAGATGTGGTTGATATCCTGTCCCTGGAACCATTCTGGTCAGGCTGGATGGGGCTCTGAGCAACCTGATCCAGTTGAAGATGTCCCTGCTCCTGGCAGGGGGCTTGGACTAGGCGATCTTTAAAGGTCCCTTTCCACCCAAACCATTCTATGTTCAGGTTTTAGGAAAAGCCGGATGTCGGGAGAAACGCTGCTCTCTAGGAAAGGAGCTGCGTCTCTGCCAGGGCTTGGCCTGTGTCCCCTAGCACCCCTGAGAGCCCTTGTCTAAGTGGGGTGGCATGGGGGGTCCTGACAGCGTTGGGCACCGAATAAACTCTGCGCTGTGCTACCTGGGTAAGGGACCCAGGGGTGGGGAAATGAGGACGGGACCTGACTGCTCTTCTGTGGTCCTATACGTGACCAAAACTGGCTTTGCAGTATGAAGAAGCCTTGCGTGCAAGCAATACGCCTCCCTTGATAGGTTTGTCTAAGAAAAGCTGACTGTTGCCTTCTGCCAGGTGGGGTGACTCGCTCCGGGCTGCAGATGGAAGCATTTCTGTGGGTTTGTATAAAGCGTTCTGTTTGCATCGCCAGGCTTACGGCCCTCGGACGCAAACTGCTCGAGCTGAACTTCTGAAGCGAAACCAGCTGTGAAACCTTGCTGCTGCTGGCTGAGCTGGGCGCCGGCTGCCAGAATCTGGCTGGCTTTTGCCAGGATGGCCAGAGAAGCAAGACTTGCAGGTGAATTTTAATCTAGGCCCTCTGTGGCCGCTGCCAGAAGATACTCTGCTTCAGGTGGTAGGAAAAAAGTGAACTGCTGAATAAGCACCTGGTCTGTAACCTGGGCTCCTGATGGTGTGAACTAGGCTGCAGTGCCAAGCTCTCGTGGGTGCTCTCCCACCTTCTGTCCTAGTCCGTTGGGCTGGCTGGACAGGGGCTGCATCCCTTGTGCTGCTGGTCAAGAGCGGTGGGAAGTGGTGACAGCGTCTTATTCGGTTCCCCCTTCCTTTGCGGGGCTGGGAGACGATCCCTTAAAGAAATCCCCGATGCCCTGCGTTTGGTTTGGAGCTCCTTGCGCAAACTGCCCTCTGCACATGGAAAACAAAGCGTGGAGCCCTGCAAGGTGAAGCGAAAATGCTGATAAAGACCATGGTTGTGCCCTGTGCTTTACTGGGTACAGTGACCTGGAGGGGCTGTGGTCCCCCTGCCAGACAAAGATGGGGGGGGGGGGGGACGACACACTATGGGATCTTTGTTTAAGAACTAGCAATGTATGGGGGCAGCTGGTGCTAAACTGCAAAGTCGTCAGAGCTGCCTTTACCCCTCGAAGGCTGCAATAGGCTCCGGGTCCCATCCTGCCCTGGGGACTGGGACCAGTATAATCCCTTTGAGCTACCTGAGCACTTCCACTGGCCCCACAATCAGCACTAAGGAGTGGTGCCTCAAAAACCAGCAGGGATGGGGGACCCCTGCAAGCAGGGTCCCCTTGCCAGGACCCGACTCATTCCAGGCTCTGTCCTCCTCTGCTGAACCAGGGCAGCAGAGGAACCTGCTCCAGGTGGGAAACCAGGTCCCTGCCTGGATGGAGCATAACTGTGCCCTGGGGACAAGCAGAGGGCACGGCAGGCTGCCAGGGCAGCAGCAGTTACCGCTGGGCAGAAACGCTGTGTCCTCTGCTCGCACCCTGGGCTCCGGCATCCCCGGTCCCAGGCTGCCTTCCATAGCCTGTGATGGAGCTCCTGCTAATTTTTCTAATTAATCCTGTGGAGGTTGCTGTGGGCAGGTACTGTGTGGCTGATGCACTGCAAAGCTGGCGATCCCTTTGGCTTGGCTGGCCCACGGCGGGAAGGTGAAGCTGGCTCCTTCGGTGGCTGAGATGCCTGCCCAGGTCCAGGAAGAAGTATGTCCACGCTGTAATCAAGAGCTGAGCCTGGCATCTAAAATAGACCCTTCATGAGGATTAATTAGTCATTTGCGAGGCTGCTGTGCTGTGAAGGCTGCCCCGCTCGGGGCAGGGGAGCAGATGGCGATGGGGACGGCACGGCTGAGGGGTGCGACAGTGTGCCCCACCGCCCGCGGGGTGCATGGCCGAGGACAACGGGCACTCGGAGGATGGACGAGGGCACTTGGAAAGAAGGATGTAAGGGGGAGTCTGGCTTTGAGCCACAGGACGGTTGCACGTATAAGGGTGCTGCAACTGTGGGACAGCCCTGCACAAAAAGGCCGGACAAAGCTGGCGCTGGGCCGATTCCCAGGGCAGGGCTCGGCTGCTCTGCCCAGCAGTAGGAAAGGCGGAACAAAGAGCTGATGCCCTGAGGAAGGTGAAATCCCTGGGCAAAGGCTGAGCTGTGAGCAGGGGCTCCCCGCCTGCAGGTGGAGGATGACTGTGCTAGGGTGGCCTTCCGGCTCTTGTGGCCGTGGCGGCAGCAGCGCAGCCCCCCTGTGCCCTGCCAGCGAGTCCAGAGTCCCTCTGAAATAAAAACGCTGGGGATGCTGAGAGAGGCCGTGTCTGGTTCCCTCCCTGATGGTTTGCTCAGTGCTGCAAAACTGGAGGAGTGGGAGGGATATGGCCCTGAAACTGGGGGAGAGGGAGGGATGTGGCTGTGGGAACCTGGGGAGAGGGTGGGGTATGGCTCAAGAACTGATAGAGAGGGAGGAATGTGGATGTTGGGCCATTACTAGTTTCTTCCATCCCTGTCCCTGCGGGGATGCACTCCAGGAAGGGGAAGGGAAAGGCAGAGCCCCCTGTGACTCTTCCAAGCAGAACCCCGAGGGGACCAGTGTCTGCTCTCCTGAAGTCCAGGGTGAGGGAAGAGGCTGAGACCAGAGACCCTCCTCTCCCAGTCCCACACCCCCCCGTACTGCAGACGGCTGCTATCCCATGGGGAGGCTCTCCAGGCTGGGGGGAAGCAGCCCTGGCACAGCCACCTGCCGAAGAGCAGCTACGTGAGCCGCCCACGGGAGAAGCGGCCCCAGCCACGGTGTGCCTCGTTATTTCATAGAATCACAGAATCATAGAATTGTCTAGGCTGGAAGGGACTGTTAAGATCATCGAGCCCAAACACTGCACAAACCACCACTAAACCATGTCCCTCAGCATCAAGTCTACGCGGTTTTTACATACCTCCAGGGGTGGCGATTCCGCCACTTCCCTGGTGTTCTGGTTTGAGGGGAAAAAAGAACCAACTTTCTGTTCAGTAATTTGCAGAGTGCTGCAGCCAAGCCTCTTGTAACTCACTGAACTCTCTGAAATTAACAGGATATTGCCCAGACACTGTTCGCCCCCAGAGAGATAAGAGCTATGATTATAGTGACTGCCAAGGGATGGTTTGCAGAGAGGCTCTTGCTTATCCTTATTGCTGTAACAACCAAGGCCGGCTAACTCCGTTATTTGC
>VXBH01004419.1:470488-496280 GCA_013400035.1 Rynchops niger | reverse complement strand
TTTGGTGTGTTCTTCTTGGCAAGCGGGGCAGTGTCGGAACACACACAGTGGGATGCAAGCCATTCATTAATTGTGTTTGGTGTGCCTGCGCGCATGCAAGCGGTTCTTTGAAAGTGCGAGCTGCCGGGGCGAGAGGCCTTGGAGCCACATGAAAGGGCTGCAGCTTCGGGGCAGAGCCAGCCCCAGGCTTCTTTCCAGCTTTTTTTGGTTTTGTTTTGGGGTTTTTTGTTGTTTTGTGTTGTTGTGTTTTTGGCTGGAGCCGTATCGCGACTGGAAGGTGGTGTGTTTCCTTCGAGATGGAATGGTGAAAGCTCTGCATCTCTGGAAGATCCTTGTTTTCCTCCTGAAGTCTTGGTGAGGATGCTGTGTATGTTCTCCCCCTGTGAGAATCGAAAGGAGAAACACCCCCCCTCTCAGCACAAGACCCCAAAGGTCTGTCCCCAGTGCCAGCTGCGCTGCTGATACTGGGATTCTCTGGGATGTGGGATCGGTGCAGCTGGTAGGAGGTAGCTCCAGAAAGGGGCTCAAAGCAGCGTCCTCCCCTGCCCCGTGGCGTGGGGCGAGGGCTGTGTGTGGTGGCGGGGCCTGGAGGTAGGAGCGTGGAACGTCCCCGGGCGAGACGTGGCGCTGGTTACCTACCCCACGTTGCTTCTCTCCCAAATTTCCCTGACTTGGTGGAAGAAGAAAATCTCACTGCCCTTCAACAAAGCTGAGGGGCTGGGAGGAGTTGGAGGTGAGGGATGCTGAGGGTCCTGCTGCCAGCTGGCGGGGTGGTTTGGGGGTGGCAGAGGGAAGGGGTCCGGTTTGGCTGAGCTGCCTTCCGCGTGTGCTGCCTGAACAACAAGGTGGCCGAGCCCCTGCACCAGCCCCAGCGAGGGCTCCCGGCGTCGCCTCTCGTGCAGCCAGGTCCCACGTGCGCCAAAAGCACCGTTGGTGTCACTCGGGCAGCTACGGCTGTGCGAGGCTTCCCTGGTGCTGCAGGGATGAAACCCGGCCCCGCGGATGGAATTGCTCAAGCCACTTAACGCTTGGTGGTCCTGCACGGTGTGCTTGATGCTCTCGTGGTCCCCCAGGAACATGGCTGGGAGACCGGTGGCTTCCCTGTGACTCTGGTCACGAGGGAGGGCACTGGTCTGATCCCCTGGTGATCTTCTGCCCGTCCCAGTCTTTGCAGCTGGATCCTTGTCCTGCCTCGGCCGCCAGCCCCTCTCCCAGGCGGGTGGTGGGGGAGCCAGAGGAGAACCAGCCAGGTGGCTTTTCAAAGCGGCTCGCACCACCCCGAGATGCGACTTAGCAGCAGTTAAGATTACGGGGTATGTTAATGTATAATTAATGGTAATGATACGGAGGGTGGGTTATTACAGGGCAGCCGCTGGTGTTAGCGGCATGTGCGTGAGCTCTCGGGGAGCGACTTGGAGCAGGTCTGTCTAGTCATGTCCTTCCTGAAGGGCGTGGGGGGAGAGGAGCCAAGTCCTGGGCCACGTCCCCTTCCTCCGTGCGTGGGGCACCAGCCGGCCCCGGCTCCCCAGGGCAGGGCTCTCCGGGGCCACTTCGCTGCCTTTCACTGGGGGGTGCGGGCAGCAGTCAGGATGGTGCAGGGAGAGGCTGTGGCTCCGCGCTGCCTTGCCCTGGCCAGCGGGGGTGCCAGGGTGGCCCGCAAGGGGGGTACCCTGGGACAGGGCTGCAGAGCGAAGGTGAGCGCGCACCCCCTTTGGGGACGGCAGGGTGATGCCAGAGGTGGGTTCAAAGTGGCAGAGATGCAGGATGCAACATGCCGGGGGGTGGGGGGGCACCCACGCGCTTGGGTGCTGGGCCCAGCCCGGGGAGGCTCACCGCCCACGGGTGGGTTGGGAGTTTTGCCCCAAAACAGGTTTTCCCACGCCAAAATGATTTGGCAAATTGAACCCAGATTTGGGCAGGCACGATGATGTTAGGTGAATCGGGGTTTCTTTGCCGAGCCTGCCTGCGACGGGTTTGCCCGGGCTCCTCTCCCGGGGTGCTGCTTCACCAGGTTCTCCGTCTTCCTCTGCCGGGATAGTCGGCGCATCAATCCCTCTGAGCTTGGTTAACGGCAGCCCTTCTTGCAATGAAGGAGGGATGCCCGAAGGGCAGGTGTCTTCAGATCCACTTTGGCTGGAGCAGCAACTAGAGGTTGTTTTGTCCTTGGCCAGATTCTGCTTTGACTCAAGATCTTCTCCTGTGGAGCCCTGGCCTTGGTGGGAGTGCTTGTGTTTGAGCGCCTTATTGAGGTCTTTGGGCTCTATATGAAACTTGGTTTTATGAAAACATCAGTACTGATGCTGATGCCGCTTGTCCAAACCATCCTCACTTGTGTTTGACGCCCTTCAGCAGCCGTCCTTTTAACACCCAGTCAGTAACCAAGGGCCATCTGATATATTTTGCCAATTAATTACAATCCCCATCAAACAAGACTTGTGTCAGGTTGAATTCCTTCTCCTGCGTTAGATACCTTCTATAGACACCCACCTTCTCCTGTAGACGCCCTTCTGTTCCCCCAGCGGGACCCATGGAGACCGAGCAGCCCAGGGTGATGCCACCCTCGCCTGTCCCCTCCTGGCTCTAATCCCGTGGGCTGCAGGGGACTGGCGAAGGGGAGGGCGAGCCGAGTTCCCTGAGACAGCCTGCTTTCTTCTCCTCCTTCCCTAACGCTTTGCGCCGTGGGCTGGGATTGCCCTCCCTTTCCCTGCTGTGGGTTACGGGAAGATGGATGTCGGTGTGCCTGAGCGTCTCGGGGATGCCCGACGGTGCTGGGTGGAGGGGGAGAGCAGAGCTGCGGCGCGTGGGGTAACCACACCGGCTCCATCCCTCTCCGTGTTGGCGGGGAGCGCGCTCTGATGGTTGGGTGGCAGGCATCTGGGGACGGCGGCCGTGTCCCCACCGGCGTCTGCGCAGCTCCGAGCGCAGCGGGGCGGCCGTGCCGCAGCCGGAGTGGCTGGGCAGCAGCACCGCGCTGGAGAGACTGGCCCGAAAGAAAGTCTTGGAAAACAATAGCAATTGTTCTCTGCCTTTGTTGCTTTCCCTCCCCGGATGTCGGAGGAGATGGAGCCGCTCGGCTGCCGGCGGGTGGGCAGAGCGAGCGTGGCTGCCTGCGCTCCCGCCTTGGTGCCCGGGGAGCCTGGGGAGCCCGCCGCCCGCTCTGCCGCCCTCCCGCCAGCTCCTCCAGAGCCTGAATCGTCGCTAAAATAATAATGAGAGCTCTACGCTGTCGTATGGGTGAGCGATAAAATTGGCCCGTGATTCTCTTTGTCGTGGGGGAAGAGGTTTTCTGGCTGCGGTGCTGTTCCCGGCTGCGGGGCACTCGGCCTGACCGTGCTCCGGGCAGCGCAGCATGGCAGGAGGCAGGACCCGACCCCAGCCCTGACTGTGGGCGGGGGGTTCGCTGCCCGCGCTGGGGGCAGAGGGGGCTGGTGATGCCCACACCTTTCCCTGCTGCCCCAGGCAGCCCGAGGTGGGCTGCAGCTGGGAGAGGAGGTGCTGGCCGGGCCCTAGCCAGGAAGCCACAGCATCGTTTCTGGTCCAAGCGGCGTCGTGCGTCCCCTTTTCTATCCTTGATGGGCGCAGGCGTGTGGGGGCTTCCCTGCCGTGGCTTTTTCTGCCGTTTACCACCATCCGTCTGCTGTGAGCTGGAGCCTGCGGTCACTGCCCGGATCAAAGGGCGAGGAGGCAAAGGCGGAGGGTTTCCTGCCCGAGCTGCCAAGGGAGATTCCTCCGCATGGGGAGCGGCTGCCCCCCGGCCCAGAGCCAACCCCGGGGCTCAGGCTGCTCAGAGAGAGGTGGCCCTCGGCACGGGGTGTGCGCGGCCGCGCTTGCAGTTCCCCGCAGAGAGCCCTCAGGTTTGCGTATTCAGCCTGGTGAACTGCTGCTCCTGGCAGAGGAAGGCTCAGACGTTTGCAAACCCCTTCCCTTTCTCCCCCTCTCCTCTTGCAAGCGCGTGCGCCGCAAACCCCCGGCGTCTTGGGGCGAGTGAAGAAGCAGAGAGGTGGGAGCAGGCTGGGGTGGGCACGGGCGCCCGGGGGCTTTCCGGCAGTAAGCGTGAAATGGGAATGTTGCCTCCTTCCTCTTGGCCTTAGGGGCTCTGTTTATTCCCTTTGCAGAGAGATCTTGGCTGAGCTCAAAGGCGAGCGGGGCTTTCACGTGGCAAGTGGAGCACGGAGTCCCAGTGTCACTCAACACGTTAGCCCCCCTGCTGCTCTTCGCCTCCATCTAAGACCTACAGAAAATACCCGCAGCACCATTTCCATGCTTTGCATGCTCGTGGTTATAGAATTATAGAATCACGGAATAGTTAGAGTTCGAAAGGACCTTAAAGACGATCCATTGCCACCCCCTGCCCTGGGCAGGGACACCCCCCACCAGCCCAGGTTGCTCCAAGCCCCGTCCAACCTGGCCTTGAACCCCTCCAGGGATGGGGCAGCCACAGCTGCTCTGGGCAACCTGGGCCAGCGTCCCACCACCCTCATAGCAAAGAATTTCTTCCTAATATCTGATCTAAATCTCCCCTCTTTCAGTGTAAAACCCTTCCCCCTTGTCCCATGGCTCCCCTCCCTGCTCCAGAGTCCCTCCCCAGCTCTCCTGGAGCCCCGTGAGGGACTGGAAGGGGCTGGAAGGTCTCCCCGGAGCCCTCTCTTCTCCAGGCTGACCCCCCCCAGCTCTCTCAGCCTGTCCTCCCAGCAGAGGGGCTCCAGCCCTCCCAGCATCTCCGGGGCCTCTTCTGGCCCCGCTCCAGCAGCTCCGTGTCCTTCTGCTGTCGGTGCCCCAGCGCTGGAGGCAGCGCTGCAGGGGGGTCTCAGGGGCAGAATCCCCCCACCTCGCCCTGCTGCCCACACTGCTGGGGATGCAGCCCAGGCTGCGGGGGGTTTCTGGGCTGCCAGCGCACGTTGTCAGGGCGTGTTGAGCTTCTTGTCCACCAACACCCCCAAGTCCTTCTCCTCAGGGCTGCTCTCAGTCCATTCTCTGCCCAGCCTGGATTTGTGCTTGGGGTTGTCCCGACCCATGTACAGGACCCTGCACTTGGCCTGGTTGAACTTCATGAGGTTTGTGTGGGCCCTCCTCTCCAGCCTGTCCGGGTCCCTCTGGATGGCATCCCTTTCTTCCAGTGTGGCAACTTCCAGCGTGGTTGCTTGGGTTTGATGCCCTCCATCCATATGGAGACACCATGCTGGAAAGTGGTGATTGCACAGAAAGTCTGGCAGTCCCGTGGGTTTGGGGAGGTGGCTCAGCCCCTTGCAAGAGGTTTGGGCATGCTGAGGAGAAGTGGCAAAAAGAAAAAAGCCATTGTCACTGTGGGACAGGCAGCAGTAAAGGGCTGTTTGTCACGTGCTGGGGCAATGTGGCTGCTGGGCGCTGCCTAGCCCCATCCTGAGCAGCTCTGGTGCAGAAGTGTCGTCTTAAAGCCTGTCTTTTTGCTTGTTCTGGCGAAAGTTTAGTGATTCCTTTTTGGAGCCCTTTCAAAGCCTGCTAGCCCGGCTGCCATGTGTCCTCCAAATGCGGGACAGGATGCTCGGCTCGCTCCCGGCTGCCTGGGAAAGGGACCTGGGCTGCAGGTCACCAACCCTGCTGGCTGCCCGTGGCCAAAGCCGGGGGAGCCCCGCCAGGCCGGCTGCTCCCGGCTCCTTCATTCCCCAGGGCTGTGGGGCTGGTAGCGCCGGGGGAGGCGTGCGGGTGCGTGGCCACGGAGGATGCGAGCGATGCTGGTGGTTCACCGCCGCCCGGCAGGGATTGCTCCTGAAGGCAGCTCCGCGCCTGGTAACTGGCAGCAGGACTTGCAGCGTTGGGGGCGGCTTTTTGGTGGCTTTCCTAAAAATGGTGCCTTTTGCAATCCTCCCAGTCCTTCGACAGAACTTTTCCTGGCAGAACCCCTCAAAAATTTCAGCCTGTTAAGTTTTAGCAAGGCGATGGGGTTAAAGATGTTTACCCTTCTCGTGCGAGGCTGACAGGTTTCCTGGTGCAGAGATTTCTTGTAGGAACTCCGGTTTATGTCGGTGGCTTGGGCTCAGGGAGCTGAAGTTGCTCCAGGCAAGATGGGGAAGATTTTCAGCCCAGGAGAACGGGCAGAGCTGATGAGGGAGGTGCCTCGGAAATGGCTGAGGATGGAGACCCTGTCCCTCCCCATCTCACCATCCCGGGGAAGGTGGTGTTCCCGATGTCCAACCTGAACTGGGATCTGGGGTGTTGCTCTGAGAACAGTTTTCCCCCGTCCTCTTCACAGCTGACCCCAAAGGGCTGATCCTGACCCTGCTGCTCGTGCAGGTGAACTGCCTCCGTGCGCTCGTCGTTCTCTCCGCCTCCGTTCCCGTGGATGTGTGTGTGTGTAGCCACACCTGCCTGGTGGCCAGCTGGCTTCGGCCGGCTCCTCTGGCCCTGCCGGCACGAGCAGGAGGATGGACGTGACCGGAGCCTGGGCTGGGGACACCCATGAGATGGGCAGCGCTGCGGTTGTCTGTGCGTTACGTTATAGGGTCCCTCAGAGCTTGGCCACGGCCGGTGCTTGTGTGCGCGCTGCGTTTCAAGGGCGAAAGCCCTTGCAGATGTCAGGAATAAAGACTGAAATGAATAGGGCGTAACAAGCTCTGAAACATGGCTTTGTGTCTGCAAATAATAAGGAATGAGTTACAGCCTGGGAAGAGCAGGAACATTACCCTGTGTGCAGGGCCCAGCCTGGCCCTGGCGTTGGTTAGGTGCCCTCTTCGCACTGTCCTCTGCATGGAAGCTCTGCTTGAAATGTATTGTCTACAGCTGGGTTTCTCAACCTTTTCTAACCCAGGGATGGCCAAACCTCTTTGGTGGAAATCCAAGGATCGTTTTGTTTGGAGCTGACACATGGTTTTATTTACGACCCATGTGAATTAGGCAAACGTCTCGCTGTTTGTCTCTTTTATTTCATCCTCTCGCGCTTGCTTGTGCGCATAGGAATGTGCGCCTATGTGCTTAGGAACAATTTTGCAGACCACTTCCGACTGTCGTTGGGACACAGAGCAGGTCCCGGACCCAACGTGACAGTGGGCAGCGATGGGCCCCCGACCTTGTTTCACATCCCAGCTCGGTTCCCCGGGCAGGTCCTGCTGGGGAGGGAGAAAAGCGCCAGGCGCTGCCCGAGCCGCTCCACCATCTTCTGCCATGCGCGGGGTGGAGAAAATCCTTGAGGACCATCAACATCCCTGTCCTCACCAGGAGACCATTCGTTAACAGCAAGTGGCTGAAAAGCAGCCCGAGCCCACGGTGCTGGGCTGCGTACTGCCTGGTATGTCCTCCGTGCTCGTCGACGGGGGCATCAGTTCCTCCACCTCCTGCCTGGAAGTCCCCGGATCCCTCTGCTTCTGGAGGGGACACCCACGGCTGTGTCCTTAGGTCTGGAGATAGCCCCACTGACCGGCTTTTTGGCCGAGGAAGCGCTCAGAGGTGGCGGCGTCCCCTTTGGAAAAACCAGTCGCCCCGGCATCCCCGGCAGGACTTTTCTTCCCTCCCCGGGAGGGGTCGCCTGGGCTGCCCGGACCCTCGCGGCGCCGGGGCTGGCGTCGGCGGGAGACTTCCCAAAATCTGGCCGCTTGTGCGAGTCCCCTGCTCGGGGCAGCGCTGCCAGCTCCCGAAGCCACGCTTAACTTGACACATGTGTGCGGCCCTGGGAAATGTGGCGGCTCTGATTCTCATTTGGGCCGCCTTACCCTGTGCCAACCTGCCGGGAGGCAGGGCCCTGCCAGCAGCCACGCTCCGCTCCGTGCCAGCGTCCCTTCCAGCACGCCCACCTCGCCGCCGGATGGGCCCAGGATGCCGCAGGCACGGCGTGGGGTCCCGGTGAGATGGCTGCTCCCAGCCCCGACGCTGGTGGGTGTCCCCGAGGCCGCGGGAGCAGCAGAAGGGGCCGAGCCCGGTAGGGGTGATGGGATGGTTTGCACCTCCCGCGTCCCTCGCGGGACGATCCAGGACCCCTGGGTTTGGGCGATGGCCGTGGCGGTGGGTGCCGTCCCCAGCGCGGGGATGAGGAGGGATGGAAAGCCAGCGGTGCCTCGCCTCTGCAGTGCTCTCTAGAGAGAGATTAAGCTCCACTTAGTTGTGATCCTGGTAGAGCCCTAATTTGGGGGCTGCCCCACGAGAGGCTTTGTGGGGAGGGGGAGCTCTGGCAGCCCCGCTCGGTGCAGAGCATCCCCAGACACGCGTGCAGCCGCTGCCCAGGCTTCAGGGGCTGTTTGACTGGGAGATGGAGGCACTGATGGCGTTCGGGTGTCTCCGGGCTCCGGTGGCAGCTCCTCCCGGGATTTGGGACCGCGGTGCAGGGTGCTCCGCTCCGCCACGTACCCCGTGGGCTGCACCCTCCCGGTCCCGGCACGGCGGGTTTCGGGCCGGCAAGGGGTGCGGACAGACTGGTGATGAGGCTCGTCTGTGGGTCCGGCTCTGGCTGTTCCTTGCTGACGAAACCCCCAGTTTGCAACACAATTTTTTGGCGTTTCGTCCTGGCCATCCGCTTTCTATTCTGGCTCTCGCCTTGCGGGAAGGCTTTGGGGACGGGGCGGGGGTGTGTGTGTGGGAGCCCATTTCAATTGTTCGGGGAATGGAAGTAACTCGTTTTGCGGCTGGAGAAACCCAGCGGAGCTTGCTGTGTGCAGGGAGTTTTTCCACTGCTGTCTCTCCCATTTGAACAGCGAAACCTCGAGGGTTTCCGAACTGATGCTCGGCACGCTGCCGCCCGCCTCATGGCAGGGCCGGGTCTGGCGGCCGGCCCTGGGGGTGTAGCGTTGCCCACGGCACTGGCTGCGCATCACCCACACGAGGCCTTTTGTGGGGCAAAATACGCCCCTTGGGGGGGTCTGAGTGGTTTTGGGCAGGGGAGAGTGGACCAGGGGGGACAGAGGATCCCCCCAGTACAGGCTGGGATTGTGCTGCCGAAAGCCCAAGGGTTTTAGAGGCAGGAAGGTTCCCACCTTGGTCTCTCGGGGCAGGGGCAAATCCCTCACCTACTCCCACGTGCCCCGGGAAAAATGAATCACCAAAAATGAAAAGAAGCAAAGAAAAAAAAAAAAAAAAAAAAGAAGAAGAAGAAAAAAAAATATTAAAAAATCCCTCCCCAGAGCTGCCTTCCAGAGGGTTGGGCAAAAGATAAAAGCTCTCCAAGGAGCCGGGACTCCTCCTCTCCCACCACCGACTTCTCATTTAAATGTCTGCGCCCAGGCTGCAGCCGGCACTGGGGAGCTCCTGCCGGCCCCCCGCCTGTGCCCCCCCGCCGGCCATGCCCACGCCAGGGGACGACAGAGCTTAGCGCCCCAGAAGCCAGGACGAAGCAGCCCAGCGTGGCAGGTCCCCAAGGCGGTGGCCCCATTGGCAGACTATGCGAGAGCCCCCGGGGGGGGCTGAGCCCAGCAGCGCCTGCCCAGACGCGCAGGAGTGGACGGCAGGGGGGTCCCGGTGGATGGACCACCTGAGGTCAGCCCCCCGATGTCGGCTCCGCTGCTGATCTGGGTTGTCCTCCTCCACTGGGCCACCGGTGGGGGCTTTGTCCGGGGTGGCAGGACCTGGCAGCACTGCACAGGTAGGAGTGAGGGCCTGGCGGGGGCGGGGGGGGAGCTGCGCCGGGGCAGGAGGCATCGAGAGAGGCGATGGCCGTTCCGGGAAACACGCCGGGACCCGTGTCCTCCCACTGACGGGGTGTTCCCCATGCTGCCAGGGCAGACGCTAGAAGGAGTGTTGTGTTTTGGGGGGGCATGTGGCCGCTGCAGACTCTCCCTGGCAGCCCAGCCCTGGGGTTTCGGTGCCCAGGTGCCGGCAGACCGAGTCGCAGGGTGACAGCACGGCGCGATGCCTCGGGTGCTGCTGCTGCCAGCACCCTGCCTGCACCCAGGCGCGGTGGGTAGTAGGGTCACCCCTGTGCCTGCGGCCCCCTGGCGTGGCACAGGGTCACCAGCCCTGCTCGGTGCGTGCCCGTCCCTGCGGCATGAGCGTTGTCCCAAGGTCGGGCCACTGGGAACCAACACGTCGGGAGGGGAAGGGGTGGAAGGAGAAGTAGAGGGTAAGCCATGAAGTCCCTCCGGAAAGGCCCTCCCGCCCCGGACTCTCCGGGGCTCCCTGCGCTCTGCCAGGCACAACCTACGCCCTCCCGGCTGCAAAACCTCCCGCAAAGTTTCCGTCCCGCCGCCCCCGGCTGAGGAACTGGCAGCTCCCACGGCAGTTCCCACAGGGAAGCGCTGAGAGCAGCCTGAGCCAAAGAGGGTCCCCGTCCCCCTGGCTCTGCCTTCCCATTCCCATCCCTGCCGTGGGCAGGGAAACTTCAGCCCAGTTTTGGGGCTGTTCGGGCCCAGGCTCCGTGTGCTTGGGGGTTGTCTCGGTTTGGTGGCACCTGTATTTATATTTTATTAGAGCCCGGCCGGCAGTGAGAAGGAAAGCTGGGAGAGATCAGAGTGTTTCTGCCCACCGCCTCTTCTCCCAGGTGCTCCCGTCTCCCCGGGGACATCCCCGCTGTCCCCAAGCAGCCTCGGCTGGAGGGGTGCCGGGGGTGTCGAGGCCCCGACATCAGCACGTTTCACCACCCCTACGTCCCTCCTGCTGGCGCTGGGCCCCGGCTCCCGGCACAGCCGTGGTGCCGTCCGTCTGCGGGCAAGTCACCCCAGGGAGCGGGCAGCCGTGGCCGCTGCCCCAGACACCCCCAAACACCCCGGCTGCTCCCCCCGCCGTTACCCGCCGGCTCCGCTCTGATCCTCAGCGAGAGGCAGATTGGGACGCGCATCTTTGGGTTTAGGGACTTTGGGTTTGGTTTTAGGACTTGGTCCCTTCCCAGCCCACAGCCTCCGGCCCGGGCTGAGTTGCCCCAGTTCATCCCAGCCGCCCCCGGGGCACTCGAGGGTTCCGAAACCCCTCTGCAAACCCAAACCTGAATTCCGCTTGTGCTTTTTTGCTGAGAAAAACGGGAACTGGTCATTCCCCGAGTCGTGCATTTCCGAAATAATTCGAGTTAAACCTCGCCCACCANGGGCGGGGTGGGGGGAAACGCTTCCCCTCTCCAGCTGGTTTGGATTCAGACGGCTGCCCGTCCAGCCGCGCTCACAGCCCCCCTTCCCGCCTGGCTCTCCCGCTGTGCCCCAGCAGCCGAGATTTATTAGTACAAATAGGAGCCAAAAGCCGGGTCTCACTGCGGATGGGACGGAGTCAGGGATTTTTTTAGTCTAGCCCAGTCGCTGCTTCATCCTCTGGGCGCCACCACCGGGCCCCTCTGCCCTTGGCTACGGGTGCTGCAATCCTGCCAGGGAAGGGCTCAAAGATAAAAGCCGTGAGGGTGCCATGGTGGGGAAGGTGGGAGAAGCACCCAGCGTGGGTACAGCCCTTCCCGGGGCTCGCCGAGCCGTCGGAGCGATGGCGACCCTGGCACTGTTACGCGGGGACGGCCTCGCAGCGCCGGTGCACAGTGCTGTTCTTCACCCTGGGGCTGGGCACGTCCTTTTTCTCCTCTGGGGAGAGGATAATTATTTAATGAGCGGTTTTGGTGCCTGCCAGGGAAGTACGTGCGTGTGAGCAATTAGGGCTGGGTTGGGAGAGTCCGGACCGGGACTGGAGGGGGAGCGCCGTGCACCCAACCACCCTGGGGACGGGTGGCCGCCCCGCGAGCGAGCCTGCGGGCGCCAGGTCCCTGCCTGCTCTCCGAGCTCTGGTTGCGATTGCTGGTGCCGGTGGATCCCAAAGAAGCTGGTGGCAGCCGGGGCTCCCCGGCTGGCGGCTCCCGGCCCCGGGGTCAGCACTCGGAGCTGCGTCCGTGGGATGGTTCAGGTGGGTGACCCCGCACACTGGCATCCCTGCTGTGGGGACGGAGAGCTCAGCCTCGGTCCCTGGGGGGCAAACCTTCTCTGCATCTGCTCAACGCGGAGCATGGGCAGGGGACAGCAGGATGCTGGGGTACACCGGACCCTCCTGCTGCCATAGTCTCCCCCCCCCCCGGCCAGCGCTGAAGATGGGCTGGCTGCCTTGAGCAAGCCGGGCGGCAGGACCCCATCCTACAGCAGGACAGGATGGGATGGCTGCCACCGTCACGACATGCTCCGCTGTCTCTCGGCACAGACCTGCGCCCGCTGGACGTCCTCTCAGAGGTGGTCCCCGCCGGCGGGCTGGCCCGCGGCATGAGGGTGTTTCAAGTGCAGGGGGTGCGTGGTTTCCAGCTCGCCGCCTCGCGGCCCCGCACCCTGGGCTTCCCTGCCTCCCGGCTCTTCATCCACTGCGACCGCTTCCCCGAGGAGTTCTCCATCATCATCACGCTGAGGGTCCTGGGCGTTCCTGCCAAGGTAAGCGCCGCTGGCCGGGCACGGAGCGGGCGCAGCCCGGCCCCGCAGCTTGCAGCAGGCAGATTTGAGTCCGTGCCCTCCCGCAGAGAAACGAGTACATCTTCACGCTGATGGCGGAGGAGAGCCCCAGCGTGCTGGTGGGGCTGCGCTACGCCCCCGACAAGCTCCACTTCCTCTTCTGGAGTCAGGAGCGCGCCGGCGGCTGGCAGACCCGAGTCACCTTCCACAACGTCTCCCTCTCCGACAACCAGTGGCACACGCTCGTCCTGGCCGTCTCCGGCCAGTCCTTCTCCCTGACGGTGGACTGCGGCGTCCCCAAGGACCTGTAGGTTGGGGGCAGCGGCGGGGGGCTCAGAAGGGCTGGCAGGGTGATGTTCTTCCACCAGCATCTTCTCCAGCCACCAGCAGACGCCATGAAATCTTCCCCTGACTTCTCTGCTCGTCCGCAGGGTGGTGGAGACACCGTTTCCAGCATCTCTGTCGGTGAAGAGAGCCAGCTTCTACCTGGGCAACAGGAGAAGGAGGAAAGGCGTGTTCACGGTAGGTGCCCCACGGCGTGCCCCAGGCGAGCTGCAGCCTCCTCGCAGCCCCCTGCGCTGGCAGGGCTTGGGCCACGGCACGGGCAGCAGAAGTGGCCAGGGGTCCCGCTGGTCGGTGCCCGGCCAGCTGTGGGCATGCAAGGGGCAGTGCCGGCGACTGGCACTTTGTGGGACAAATGTGTTTTTAAGAGGACATTGCCAGAAGGAGGGCTGATGGCACAGTTTTGCTGACATAAATATTAAGGCAGTGCCTGATCCTGACCAGTAGTGAAAAGCAGAGGTGGTGAAAGCCATCTGGGGCCAACGAGCCCCTTGCCAGTGCATCCCTCGCACCAGCTGTTAAATTGCCCGGGATGAAGATTTTGGCAGGCTGGGCACCTAACAAGGATCTGATAAACATGTGTGAATCCCATGGAGGCTTCCACAGCCCAGGAGGGAGGGCAACAAGCGGGAGTCGGGAGGGAAATCCAGGGCATAAATCAGCTGCAGTTTCCATTTCTCGGTCTTACTGGAGTTGCTCTCCATCCTGCTGCTCCCGCTTTCCCAGGGCTTGCTGAGACAGCTTGTCCTGCTGCCCGGAGCCGATGCCACCCCTCGGGTATGCACCGCCATGAACTTTAAAGAAGCGACGCTCTCTGTCCCCACCGTCCTCCAGGATGTCCCTGCGAAGCCAGAGAGCAACGAGGTGCTAAAATACCCCTACGGTCAGTAACTCCCCGTGGCGCAGGCTCGGTCGGCCACCTCCTGCTTTTGTTGAGGACGGGTCTTTGCGTGGGGCTGGGCACGGAGCAGGAGCGGAGGGGCAGCGTGTGTCCCCAGCACCCTCCGTTTCTCAGCATGTGTGTGGGGTGGGATCCCTGTCCAAACTCCCCCGGAGAGACGGGGTGCTCCCTTGGCAGTGCTGCGCTCATGCCCGTAGCCCCACGGTTGCCAGCCCCCAGGGTTTTCTCAGCCGATGACTTCCCAGCTCAGGGCTGGGATGCCGTTTCCCTGTTTCCCCTCTTCCCTGGTGCCCATGGTCAGGATGGGACCGGGACGTCCAACCCTCTGTGGGCACGTGGATGAACCTCACTGCTCCTCCATCGTGTGCCCTAAGAGGCGCCTGCCTTGCTCCTCTCCATGCCCAGAGACCGACACGAAGGTGACCCTGGGGTCCCGTCCACCCTGCACCAAGCAGGAGAAGGCGCAGTTCTGGTTCAACGCCTCCCGGCGAGGGCTGTACCTCTGCAACGGCAGCACCTGGATTTCCTTGCTGGAAGGTACTGGTGTGCGATGCGCTCTCGGGGACGGAGGGAAGCTCTTGCAGCAGAGGAGGAGCAGAGATTTGCCCTTGTCACCAGCTTGGGGCAGGAACCAAGTTGGGCAACAGCAGAATGATGGGGCTAGGGTGTCCCCCTGCCTTTCCCCCACCTGCCTGTGCTTCGCTTTGCTCTCGGTGCCCATGGTGGCACTTCCAGTGCAGCTCTGTGAGCCAGCTCCCCAGTCACTCACACAGTGCCTGCATTGTCCATCCATGTTGTCCGTCCCTCTTAGGGCTCCTCGACCAGGAACAAGCCCTGGGTCTGTCCAACCAGGACAGCTGGCCCCACAGAGAGCCGTGCCCGGGGTGCTGGGGCATTCCCTGCCGCGGGGTCCCAACGGCGCCGGTGTTCCCAGTGCCGAAGCACTTGCAGGGTGGGCAAGACAGAGCAGAAAGACTCATCAGCTGCCGGAGGCACCTGAAGGAGGGATAGGAAGGTGGCGGAGGCAGGTGCCCATGTCATCCCAGCTCTGGTGGCCTTTGTGGGGCAACATTGGAGCAACAAGGTGGCAAAGCAACCAGAGCCCAGGGGGATGGACATTATTCAATAACAAAATGGATTTTGCCCACTGGCGCTCTCCCACTCGCTCCAGGCAGTCTGCCCAGGATCCCTGGTGAGACACGGAGGATGAGGTGTGCCCACAACTGAGCCGTCCTTCCCCCCGTCACGGGGTTTTTGTCACGCTGGTGCCCACGTGGGGGGTTTGGATGAGCCGTTTGCTCCCCACAGCAGCTGTCTTGTCTCCCCCCACTTCCCTACCTCTGGAAGTCATCAAGGTTGGCACTGTGTCCTTGTTTTCCCAAGGAGGCTTTGTGCTGGGGTCTTGCTGACCTGTGCCCCTTGGTGCCACCAATGCTGGCCCTTCTTGTAGCCCTTCTCCTGACGTTTGGCCCTTCCAGTGCCCACCCGTCTGCCACTGGGACCAGTCTTAGCCTTTCTGTTCTGATTTCTGGCATTAATTCCGTCTAAGTCTTCTCTAACTTCCAGAGCTCATGCTGACTCCAGCCAGAGAAAACACCTGGTGCAGGGCTGCTGCAGGTGGGTGCGCGTTAACCCAGCTGGTCTCAGCAGCCCGGGCCCTTTCGCTGTAGGTCCCTTCCTCTCCTCCTCGTTCTCTGTAGGACAAATATATCAACCCACTTCGTAAGAAACAATCAAAATCCACGGCGTGTCGTTCTTCCCCTCTCCCAGAGGAGCCTGCCCGGCAGGGCACTTTGCAGCCCTGCCCTCTGACGGAGAACAGCCAGGGGTGGATGGGGCTGGATGTGCTGCCCGACGACACCAAGTCAAGCCTTTTACCACCCCCTCAGGTTTTGTCCCTTCACCGCCAGCGGCACCACAACCTTCATTTTCCCCCCACAGAGCAGCAAGCGCCGCCGAGCCAGCTCTGCTACGCAACGTGGGGCACCTCTCCGGGCAGGGTCGTCTGGTTTTAACCTCACCCCTCTTTTTTTTGTGGTTCTCCTAGTCAAACAAAGGCTGGACTACGTGGAGGAGTACCAGAGCCTGGTGACCAACTCTGAGACGATGGGGGTTGAGGTCTTCACCATCCCAAAGGTGGGGCTGTTCGCAGCCACTGCCAACCGGTACACTCCCCCGGGATCGGCCATCTATAAGTGGACCGATGGGAAGTTTGTGCCCTACCAGAACATCCCCACCTACCAAGCTCAGTCCTGGAAGTATTTCACCATAGGAAAGAAGGTAAGTCTGCCCGCAAGGTTATTTCAGAGCCTTAATATTTCAGTATATTATGCTGCAATTGCCCAACACTGGCTTCTCTTTAGCTAAACCTGAGTCTCAGGCGTGGTTTAGGGGATGAATCTTTCTCTCTTCTGTCTTTGATGGGGTCACGCTGATACACATACTCAGCCAGTAAGGGTCTGTCCTAGGGACTGCTGGCTGATCTGTGGGCTGCCCTCTGTGTTTTGCTATTTTTGCTGAGACACAATTACATCCACCCAGGCCATTTTCATCAACCGATGCTCATGACGTAGGTAATTGCGTGTCTGGAGTGCTCAGATCTCTTCCCCGGGGATGCCCAGGGTGTCTGCGAGGTCAGCTTCCAAAGCCAGCTGTCGGAGCTGGATTCCCCCATGTGTTCAGGTTCGTTTCCAGCAGGCTCTGCCTGTTCTTGCCTCAGGTGGAGCAAGGGCCAGTGTCAAAATGTCCTTCGTGTGTGGACACGCATCGTGCAGAACTATGGTCCAGCCTGGTCTTGGCGTGCTCGTAGCACAGCCTCCACCCTGGCCAAAGGCTGCCCCCCTGGGCAGCAGGTTTTGCTGGGTTCCCAGAAGGCACCATGCAGGCAGGCGGGTGTCACCCCAGGCAGGGGCTGTGGCGTTGCTCTCAAGAGACACGCAGCTCCTGACACGGGAGCACAGAGAGCGAAGGCCTCCCTAAGCTCTGACTGTGGCAGGCATCCTGCCATGCTTAAGGTCCACTCTGGTCTCGGAGATCTACCTGTGGCCTCACAGAGCCATCGGAGCCCGTAGCTCCCTCCCAGGGACCCACTGAGTCCAACCTTCTGCATTTTTAAGCCCTCTTGCTTTGCAATCGCTCCAGAACTTTGGAGCCCTCTCTCCTCCCCTGGGCATCTGCCATGGGACTTCTGCAGGGTGTCTGCCTGGTTCTTCTCCCTGGGGAGCTACTTGTCACTTTGCAAGGAGCCCCGGTCCAGCCAGCAAACGTCTGCTGAGACCCAGCTCTGTGCAGAGCTCCCAGGGCAGCGGGGATCGTTCCGCCTCCAGCATGAGCCCTTCTGGCTTTGTCACAAGAGGCTGCGCAGGGTGGCTGCAGAGCCACGTGCTCCAGGGCGGCTCTGGATGGGCAGAAGTCCTGCCTCCCAGCTTGATGGCACGGGCAGCCCTGCTGTTTGGATACAAATGGGCCACATCCCCTGTTACCTGCCTGGCGGTGGGGTCCTGCAGAACACTTGGTCAAGCCCCGAAAATGCAGCTGTGCTGCAAAGCTGGCTTTGGGCTGGGAACACGCCTGCCACCTCCAGCGCTGCGCCTGCAAGGCTCCGGCTGCTCCCTCGTGGGCAGGAGACGGGAACGTTGCAGGCTGGATTTATCCACTGATGGGAACCACCCCGAGATTCCCCAGTGTTCGTCTGGACCCTCAACACCCCCTTGCAGCGACGGCTGCCGGGCCAGAGACCACCGGGCTGGGGAGTCCCGACTCCCTGCGGCCCCTGCACAGCGAAGTGCCTGTGTTGGTGCTCACCACGGCTCACGTGCTCCAGGTTTGCCTTCAGGTCTTCATCCAGAAAAACTTTCTCAGACTTTCTATGCAGGATGGCACCTCTCCTGCCCAGCTTGGGACAGGTTGGGGTTAGCTGGGTCCTCCAGAACGGTTGGGGACAGCAGCTGCCTGTGCTTGGTGTGTTTCTGCCTGGAGATGATGACCTGATAGGGGTTGCAACAGCAGCGGTACAGACCTCTCCAGTTAGCCCAGGTCCCTCACACACGTTGCAGGTGTGAAACACCTCTGTAGGTGTCAGTACATCATTACTGCACCAGGACCTGCCGATGGTCTGCCGGGATGGGGGGAAGAGCCTCAGAGGGCAGGGCTGGGGTCTCCTGGTGGCTCCTGTCAAAGGAAATCAAGGCTCCTGAGTTGCTGGGTTGGATCCAGGACCTCCTCTTCCCTCTGGAGCTGTGCTTCTGGAGATGCCCTGAAAGGAGTCTGTGGGCTGGGGCTCCTTCCCTGGAGAGATGTGTGCACCCAGCACAGGCCACCGCGGAGGGGGAGAGGTCTCCATCCTTGGGGGTGGCTGAGCCTCGTCCGGACCAAGCCTGAGGCTGGTGCTGGCAGAGGTCCTGCGCTGGGCAGGAGGCAGGAGATCCCCCCTCTGACTCTTTTCTGCTTGTGGGCTGCGTCCCTGTGCTTCTTTGTGGCCCAAACCGGGGCAGAACCTCTGCCGCTCCATAGGAAACACGGGGGTGGTGGAGCCAGCATGTCACAACCGCGCGCTCCCGCGAGCTCGGACATGCCTCCCCCCCAGCGCCAGGCCATCTCTGCAGCTGCACGCTTGTCCCCGACGCTCGTGGAGGGGCTGGGGGGGGCTCTTGGTCTGGAAAATGTTTTGTCTCGGGGAATTCTTATCATCCTTCTTATTGTGATCGTATCTGCGATTTTTCTTCTGAACAACCTTTCCTTACAGGGAGGGTTTGGTAGCTTGGATCCCCCTCCCTCCCAGCCCGTTTCACTGGCACGGCTGTGCTGCCATCCCCAGGGCTGGCGGGGCCTCGTCCCTGCCCCGGCGCTGCTGCTGCTGCCGTGCCCAGAGAGCCACCGGGTCCCTGTCCCCGCTTCGTGTGCGCTGTGCTGCCTGGGGGTCTCTGCCAGACAGGGTTGTCCTGCCCGACACTGCCCACCTCGGTCCCTGGCCCCGCATCCCATGGGTGCCTGCCCCCACCCATCCCATCTTCACCCGGCCCGTGCTTGTCCGTGCCCCTTTGAGAGGAGACAACCAAGATGTCCTGGCTTGTTATTTTTCAGATCTTCCTAGCAGTGGCTAATTTTGAGCAGAATGACAGGGGTCAGGAGTTCTCTGTAATATACAAGTGGAGCCGCAGGAAAGAGAAATTCATCACGTACCAGAGGATCACCACGCACAGCGCTAGGGACTGGGAGGCATTTGTCATTGAGGGAGAGGCTTTCCTCGCAGTGGTCAACCACAGAGAAGGTACCCAGCCCTTATATTCCCTACTGGCCCGGTTCAGCTGGGGCAGGTGGCCCTGGGTTGACACCAGGGACCACGGCGCCCCGGCAGAGCATCCTCCTGTTGCTGTGGCAACACTGCAGCTCCCTGCGCATCCTCTGCCGGAGTGCAGGGTGAAGCCGGGGAGTCAGTGCCCGCAGCTCGGGGCGCCGTGTCCCTCGGGAAGCCCGAACCCCTTGCAGACCCTCTCATTTTAGGAGAGAAAAGCACTCGGGGAAGTGGCTGACGTGGTTCCCCTCTGTGTTTCTGACGGCAGGGGACAAGGACAGCAGTGGGGATGGTCATTGCTGAATTTCTCTGCTTCTTTTTATTTGTTTCCCCAGTGCTACGTAACACGGCGGGGCACTGAGGGCAGCAGCTGCCGGGGTTTGCAGGGGCTGAGCCTTTTAAGAAGCCAAAGGGTTGGCCTTGTGGGCGTGTAGGAAACCAAGGGAAGCGGAGACAGCTGGCTGGAGTCCCCCCCTCGCTGGGTACCTTCCAGACGTTCTGGGTTGGGGCGTGCATCCATCAGCACGGGGGACGAATGGGTTGATACCACAGCTCTGGCTCTCCAGGATGCTCCCAGCCGGGTTCGGACACTGGGACAGTGGGCTCCTTCCCTGCCATCAGGGCTGGCTCCTGGGGGGGGCAATTAGGTCCTCTGGCACCAGGCTCAAAGCTGGTGGCAGGTTGCTTGGTCACCAACTGTCTGTGAGCTGGGCTAGAAACTCCCCGCGTCGCCTGTTGGACCCCATCATGGCCAGTTTAAGCGAGACCTATTCTGATGGCAGCGTCAGCAGAAAGGTGCACATCATGCAGGGGTTAAGGTCATCCCAGCCAAGCCAAACCGGGGATGTTCCCCTTAGCAGGTGGTGGACTTGTCCGTGTGGCCATTTCCCACGCGGCCCGTTCTCCCTGCAGCCCTTCTAGCCAAAGTCTCTCCCGGTGCAATGAAGATTGCCCGTCCAACCCGTTAACACCTGGTCCTGCTGCTGCTGCTCAGCCACCAGAAACACCAGCGGGGCCAAGCCGAGCGCAGCAATGCTTGGTGAGCGTGGGGTGGAGAGGGGCTGGTGGTGCTCGCCCCCCATCCTGAAGAAGCCAGGTCTTTATTAGAAGAATGGCTCTGGCTGGAGAGGTCAGCTGAAGGTGCAGGAAAGTTTTTAGCTTTAAAATCAGCTGGATCCCACGTGGGCACGAAGTCGAGATGCTTGACGAGAGCCCAGGAGCTGGATGGAGCACGTGCTTTGGTGCTGGTGGGCTCAGCCCGAGTGCTCAGCATGGAGCGGGCTGTGGGCTGCGGCATCCCCTCTCCCACGCTGGAGTTTGTGCCGTCAGTGGGGATCCGCATGGGGAGGTCCCCAGCCAACTCCAGAGCTGAGCAGGGGGACTTAGCAAAGGAGGGCTGAAAAACACCAGTGCGGTGCCGTTCCAGCTGTGGCCCCATCCCAGCTGTGCAAGCTTGTGTGTGAGTGGTGACAGGGGCCCGTGATGATGGTAGCTTAGGGAGTGGGTGGGATGGGACTCACTCAGTCCCAGTCGTGCTGGGACTCGACTGGGCAGAGCTTGGCCACCCCAGGACTCTGGTGTGGTGCTGCTGGCGTGGGGACACAGCACCCTCCCGTCCCTCCTCTGCCAGGGGCTGCCAGAAAGCCATCACCTCATGCTCGGGAACAAGCTGCCAGTGTGTTCAATGGGGATGGAGGCTCTAGGTAGGGATGGAGGCTCTAGTGTCTCTTTGGCTACCTCTTGGGGAGCAACGGGTCGCTAGCAAACAGCCTTGCAACCTCCCAGCAAATATTTACGGAGCTGAACTTCTTGCTGGGTCTTGTTTCTCACACGAGCCAGGTATTCCTTTTCCTCACCCTGTCTGTCTGTCTGTCTGTCTGTCTGTCTCCTCCAGGGAATAACCACAACATAGACAGTGTGATATACAGGTGGAACCCCAGGACAGGGTTGTTTGAAACCAACCAGACCATCCCTACCTCTGGAGCCTATGACTGGGAATTTTTCACCATTGGACCGTATTCCTTCCTGGCTGTGGCTAACACATTCAATGGCACATCCACTAAGATCTACTCGCACATCTACATCTGGCTCAGTGGCTCTTTCCAGCTCTTCCAGTCTATCCTGGTAAGGCTTGGCCGCTGATCAAACTCTACTCCTCGGTTCCCCGCTCTGGGTTTAGACAAACCAGGGAATAATGACAGAGCCAGATGCTCCTCAGTCCTCTGGAAAGGGAGTGATAGTTTCCCATTGACTCTCCCATAGCGACTGACCAAGCGAGGTTTGTTTTTTTCCTTGGACAGTTTTAGGAGTGGGTAACTTCCCCGCTGTGCCTCCTTCTTGGCTTGCAAAGGCCACATCCAGCTTCTCATGTGGCTTCCTTCCCACAGACGTTTGGTGCTGCTGACTGGGAGGTCTTTCGTATCGGGGACAGAGTCTTCCTGGCTGTTGCGAACAGCCACAGCTACGACAGCGGGATGCCAGCACCTTCCAACTTTTACGCCATCAACTCCTCCATCTATGAGCTGAACATCACTGCCCAGATGTTTGTCAAATTCCAGGACCTCCTCACCTACAGGTACCTGTGCAAAGAGGCAGGGTGGTCCTCAGTCCATGTGCTTCCACTGGGCAACCTGGAGGTCTCCTGGAGAGCCCGTGCGGGCTTGCATGCTGCCAGGGACCGAGACTGGTGGGGAGGGCGATGGGTCATGGGTCCTTGGCACTGAATCCCAGTGGGAGCTAGGAGAAGGCCCTGGATTTGGGAACAAGGCAGGATTTCCTTTCAGGAAGAGCCTGAGAAGTGCAGGGTTTTCTGCAGGGTGGCAGAGATTGGTGTGGGGTGGGCTCAGCCCCGTGGACACGCGGCCCCTTCCTCGGCTGGCCGCAGAGAGGCCACCTCACCTGCCCCTCTGCTTGCTTCATCCCCAGCGCCCTGGACTGGGAGTTCTTCTCGGTGGGAGACGACTCTTTTCTGGTGGTAGCAAACTCCTTCGATGGCTTCACCTTCTCCGTTAACAGTATTATCTACAGGTACTGCTGCGGGAGGAGGGCAGGGCTGGGGGTCGGGTGGTTGTTCCCAGCAGGAACAACCCTGCCAGGAGCCCCGCATGGGGCCAACCTCTGCGGATGCTGACGCACCTGCCCAGGGAGGATAGACAGGAATGAGAAGCCCCAGTGAGGGACATCCTGCGGCGGGGAGATGGGAGAGGCCAGCCCCACGGCTCAGCTTTCCCGCCCCCTTTCAGGTGCCCAGCTTGTCCCCCAAGAGCTAACTGCCCTCCCCGTGCAGGTGGCAAGGCTATGAAGGCTTCGTAGCGGCTCACCACCTCCCCACTGTCGGCTGTAGAGACTGGGAGGCATTTCACACCGCCGAGGGCTCCTATCTCCTCTACTCCAGTGCCAAGGAACCTCTTTCCAAGGTGCTCAAGCTGAAAACCACTTGAGGTGGCTGAGACGCGCTCAGTTCATCGCCAGGATCGGGGTGAGCTGGGCATTGAGGTGAAGATGGACCACAGCGCCCAGGGATGGCCGCAGCATCAGCCCCGCGGCCGGCTGGTGGTGTGCTCCTCAGGCTGGGGAGGAGGAGGAGGAGGAGGATGGGAGCTCCGGGACTCCCTACAGCCTTGTCTGGGGACTGGCAAAGGGGCTGCAACCCCGCTTTTGTGCTGTTTCTCCTGGGCAAGCTCTCCTGCCACGCTCCAGAGCCGTGTCCTACCTGGTGCCCAGGTGCTTCCCCAGGCTCACTGGGACCCCAGCGCTTGGCAGACTCCAGCTGGAGGGACCCAGCCGTGCTCTTGGTTGCATCCAGATCTTGTGCAAAGCCAGGGAAGAAAGAGACTGAGCGGAGCGTGTGCTGCCGGGGCGGGTGCGTCGCAGCGGGGAGAAAATGGCATGTGAGAAATTGGGCAAAAGGGGGGCTTTGGGCTTGGCTCTGCCTGCCCGGTGCCTGGGGCCGTGGCGCTGCTGAGGAGCCACCTGGTTCGACGTTGCACGCTGCGCTTCGTGTCCATCTTTGGTGGCCTCGCCATCCCATCCCGCTGCCGCAGGTGCCTGCCTGCCTACCCTCCCACTCCGCCGTGGCCAGTTGTGGTCGTCCTTGCCGAGTGGCGTGTGTATATTATACAAACCCATAGATGTGTAAACGGACCGATGCGGGTCCTTGCACCCCTCTGAGGTTAGCGACTCCCAAGCAAACCTGCTGTGCATTGGGACCAATCCAGCCACCATGGGCATGGGAAATACCCCAGACTTCTCCAGGTGAAACTGGGGCCTCTTTTCTTTTCCTCGCCTTTGTCTGGGGGACTCTTTTGCTTAACCAGAGCTCTAATAAACTGTGTGCACCCAGCCTTCGTCCCCCGCGCGAGCTGCGGGTGCCTGAGCTGCTCTGCCATGGCAGAGGCCTCCCTCCACTCAACAGGCGAGATGAGGCCGTGGCCATGGTCATAGGTGGCCTGTGAGGATGAGGTGGTCCTGAGCATAGAGGGGTGCTGGGGTGAGGGTGCTCAGGACCCTCTGCCTCTCCCCACTGCCCCAGAGCATCGCTCAGCCTTCCCCGGCCCCAGGTTTCCTGCTGGGTTTCCCCTGCCACTGGGGAGCCCACAGGAGGTGCCAGCCCCAAGAAGGGGCTCGGGGGGGTCGGGGGACGGGACATGGGGGACAATGGCCTGAGCCACCCGGGGCCCAGGACTGTGAGAGCCACCACAGGCAGCCCCTGCAGACCTCCCTTTTCCCCCAGCCCCAGCCACGGCTGCAGCTGGCTCTGCCGGGAAGGACCATTTCTTGCTTGCGAAAGGCGGCAGAACTCGATTTGCTTCCATCGTGCCGAGCCAGGAGCAGCATCTCTAATTATGCCCCGAGGAAGGGCAGGATGAAGCGAGATACACCAGGCAAAGACGCAGAGGCACCATTTGGCCAGCTGGCCCCTGCTCGAGGCAGGCTGGGGTGAGGATGGAGGAGGTGTAATCTAATGGGAGTCAAGCTGGTACATTGAATTTAGGCTTGTCTGCTTTGGGAGAGATTGAATTAGGACAAGCGCAGCCCCCTCGAGCACCACCGCCCTCCCCGGATGCCCAGCTGGCTCCCAGAGCAGCGCAAACCCTGAGGGCTTTTTCCTACGTGCGGGGCTTTATTGAGAAATCCAAAGTTTGGGAGATCACTCCCGGCTTGCTGGTGGCAGGGGCAGGCCACTGAGATGCTGCACAGGGGCTGGGGACGATGTCCCTCAGTGGAGCCCGGACGAGGTGACCCCGCTGCACAGAGCGACCCATCCCTCTGCACCCCAAGCTCCAGGGACCTCTCATCCCCACCAGAGCCTCCCCCCCTGCCATCTGCCTCCCCAGGGGCTCGTTCTCTCCAAACCACACGGGCTGCAAGCATGTGGCTGGAGCTTCTTTCCCTGCAAACCCAGCCCTGGCAGGGGAGAAGGCGTCTGCGTGCCAGGGGGATGTGTTGTGTTCCTCCCCAGGAACCTGGGCTCCATAGACAGGGCTGCGTGAGGTGTCCCCGGCCTCCCTCCCCCCACGTTGTTTTCTCACACCCAGTCCAGCATCGCTGGGGAGGGACCAAGTCAGTGGCACTCATGTGCAGGACCAGAGCAAGCACTGGAAAATCCCACAGAGAAGCTTTGAAGCCCATCAGGTTGCCACCGGCTCCCTGCAAAACAGCTGGGAACAGGGCACCGGAATCCGGCGCTACAGGGCAGTGCTGGTGGTCTCCGCGTGGCCCTGCGTGCTCGGCAGTGACGTCAGGTAATCCACGTGCTTGCAGGTGTCCTCGCGGTTGTGCCGGACATAGCAGATCACGTAGACAATGACCATGGTGAACCATCCGAACATGGTGATGAACATGGCCACGTCCGTGGTCCTCTGGCGCACGCTGCAGAAGTTGACACCGGCATCCAGGACCTGCAGCAGCGGCTTGCCCACGTACTCCTCGCGTGGGGCTGTGTGGCAGGTGATGTCCTGGACGGAGTCGGGGTCCAGCCGCGCCTCCCACAGCACCTCCTGCAAGGCGCACTCGCAGTGCCAGGGGTTGTTGGCCAGCCGGAGCTTGGCATTGAGCGCCAGCAAGGCCTCCTTGGGGATGCTGCGGATGCGGTTGCTGGAGAGGTCGAGGGTACGCAGCCCGGCAGCCACTCCTTTGAAAGCCGCCCTGTCGATCTTCTCGATAGCATTCCTGGAGAGATCGAGTTCCTCCAGGTGGGAGAGGTGCCTGAAGGCATTGCTGGGGATCCTGGTGATGCTGTTAGCGTCCAGCTTGAGGAACACGGCGTCTTTGGGGATGTCCTTGGGGATCTCCTCCAAGTGCCGGGAGCTGCAGAGGACGGCCTTCGCCCCTGCCCGCTCCGTGCACTGGCAGCTCGGGGGGCAGGAGCTGCCCCAGGGGACACACAGCAAGAGGCAGAAGAAAGCCTGGGCGACGCTGGCTGCCGGCGTGGTCGTGAGGCTCATCTTGCACCCGGCCAGCTCGGCATGGCTGCTGGCGATTCCCCGGTGGCCGCAGCAGCTCCTGGGCAGCAGGGCGGCTCCTCTGCGCTCCTGCGAAACCTCTCCCATTGCTGGAGGAAGGCGGTGGGTGGAGGGGATATGACACGGCATTATTTCCCGGAACGCCGCTCACATGTAATGTGCCCTGGCAAAGCGGTGAGAGGCTGAGCTCAGGAGCCCAGCAAAAAGGCTGGAATGACACTGGTTACCCTCTTTTCCAGGGCATCTCAATTTGGCTTAAGATAAATTATACCTGGACATAGAGCTGCAGAGATTAAAACCCCGTCCTCCCCAGCCCGGTCTCGGCACAGCCCACCCAGGCAGGCAAAGGGTGCTGCAGGATGGGGGTGCCGAGACGCGGGCGGCCCGGGAGCCTCTGCCCCAGCCTGCTGCCAATTTCCACGAGGGATGCGGGGATTCGCTGCTGGAAAACAGCAGCAGCAAATTCCTATCTCACCAACCTTAAGCGTGGGGGGGGAAA
>VXBH01004419.1:438237-469227 GCA_013400035.1 Rynchops niger | reverse complement strand
TGAGTCTGCAAGCAAAGTGAGTTTGTGCAAGTTTGGGGGTGGGAACGCTCAAACAGGGCTCGTCCTGGAAGTGCGCGCCAAGCACGGCCTCCAGGAACGGCCCCTGGCGAAACAGCCGCGACAGACCACCAGCTTTTGGTTATTGAACACATAGTTTATTGAGCTGGGTTGCCTAAATTGCCAGTCGGAACACAGCCACCCCCCCCACCGTCGCCAAGCCCCCGGTGCATCACTGGTGAAACTGCCTTTGTGCTGTGATGGTCACGGGTGTGGGAAGAACAGCCGTGTCGGATCCATCGGGAGAGGGTGAGGGAACCGACCTCCCTCCCTGAGCAGTCCCAGGCATAATGGAAATGTCTCCATTGTTCTCCCCATGGCAGGCAACAGAAAAGGTGAGTGAAGGACCCCTTAAGAGTAGAGATGTCTGGGATGGACACACTGATGTCCTCTCTCCTGTCCCTACCTGCCCAAGGGATGACAGAGCATGGATCACCTGGGTCCCAGCAAGCTGCCCCTTTCCATCCATGTGCACAGGGGGATGGGACAGGCAGGTGACACTAGGCCAGTGCCTTGGCTCAGACAGCGGGAAGGGGTTCAGCTACAAGACGGTGCTCAGCATACACACGCAGGATCACATATCAGTACGGGACGTGGGGCGTGGACCTGTGCGGAGCTATGAAACCATAGGTATACAAGCCAAGAGCTGCTCACACCTTCCAAAGTGCAGGATCACAGCTCAGGACCATGTTGTTGGCTTGGAGGCCACCAGAGATATGGGAACAGCTGCCACAGGAGCGACTTGCAGGGTGATCAGGAGCTTTAGGTGCAAAAGAGCCCATGCCTTCTCCAGAGCAATCCTCTGGGAGCTGTGGCAGTGGGAGCAGCGAAGCAGAGGTGCCCAATGGATGCACTGGGTGGAGGGGTAGCTGGGGGTGGCAAGTCTCCAGTGCCCGCACCAAAGCAAAGAGCAGGTGGGAGCTGAGAGAAGGAACACCTTGCAGGAGCAGCCCTGGGGCTCTGCTTGCCCAAGCCCAAGTCCTGTGGCTGATGTGGAAGCACCGAGGAAGAAGCTGGGGCTGAGCTTGGTGGCTCAGGTGACCAGGATGCACAGGCAGCCCCTGCCCTGGGCTGCTGGAGAGGGGACAGTTTTCCTCCCAGAGACCTGCAATGTACATTCACAGAGGCAACCACAGCACCTAGTCTCCAGTAGCTCCCCATGGTCTCACAGGTGAGCTGTGGTAGAGCTGCAGGTCCCAACCAGAACCTGGTCTGGAGCAGCGGGAGCCCTTGGCCTGTGCTTGAGGACTCAGTAATAGGCGCCGAGGAGAGTTGAGACCTTGTGCAGGAGCTCCTTGTGGTTGGCGTGCAGGGGGATCCTCTTGTCCAGCACCTGCCAGCGGATGCACAGCTCCGGGTCGCAGCCTTGGAGGAACTGGAAGGGGACCAGAGACATCATGTACACGCTGCTGGCACAGGGACGTGCCAGCCATGCTCAACAGCACCTCCAGTTCCCAGCCTCCTGCCCTTTCCTTCTGGAGCCCCCGTTGCATGCCACCCCATGTTCTTCCTCCACTGCATGAAGCTGGAGGAGCCCACTCCTTGATGAGGATGAGATCTGGGTCTGGAGAACTGGCTCCCCTGCCCCACACTCGCTGAGAGCCGGGGTCAGGGAGCTGCGGAAGCGAGGGGCCCATACCGAATTCAGCCGCTTCATCTCCACATCATTCTGGTTGTCGAAGTGGACACTGACGGCCACCGTCTCGACCCAGGCATTATCTGTGTTGCGGGGGTCATCGAGGTACCCCTTGTGTACCTGTGCAGAGTGAAGAAGTGCCGCATCAGCAGAGCCCTCACCACCTCCCTGAGGGCACCGAGAGGCCCTGGGGGTGGTAGGACATCACCCCACAGCTCCTCTGCCCCGCTGGAGACCAGCGCCCTGTTCCCACTGCTGCCTGGAGAGCAATCGCAGCAGGCACAGACGCCGGTGTCCCGTGCCCACCCCCGGGGTCCGCGGGCTGCTGCACAGACCCCCGTGTGGCGCGAGGCCATGTCTCCACCTCCCCCAGCCATTCCTCCCCAGCCGGGGCAGTGATGCAGCCTGGCCCTCTGCACTGGGGACACCCACCTGCCCCTATGCCACCGTGATGTCCACAGGTACTGTGACGATGTCCCCGTGTGGCTGTACTGCTGTGACACCTACATGCCCCTGTACTGGGGTGATGCCCCCCCACGCCCCTGTACCGCTGTGACACCCGCATGTCCCCCACCTCAGTGCCTTGTTTCAGCAAGTTCTGGAACTGGGGCCAGAACTCCCGGCGCAGGATCCACTTGAGCTTCAGTGGCAGCGTCTCGCCCGGCTCCAGTGACCCCTGCGCCAAAGCAGATGTCAGCCATGGGGCCTGCCACCAGCCCAGCCTCCCTCACTGCCACCAGCTTGGCCGTCGGGGGGTTGCCACCACTGCAGAACACGCCACAAGCTCTGGTGGGGGGAGCAAGCCCTCCTTCTTCTGCCAGAAGTCCTCAGCTGTGCCCCAAGCACGTGTCTGAGTTTGCCTGATTCAACATCTGGACCTCTGTCGAAGGAGGCTATGCCAATGGCTTATGTCACGAAGGATGTGTGAGAACTGAAGCCATGGAGGAGGAGGAGGGAGAATCGTGAGCCAGGGGGTCAGGGTGGGTGGCGGTATGTGATGGGACCACCCCGGCACTCCTGGCAGCACAGCCCGACTCTCGGATGCTCTGCAGGAGGAGCAGAGGTACCTCCTTGGACAAGGCTGTGGCACCCATCGTGTGTTTCTCCCTTTTCTGCAGGGCATCCAGCCATCAGCTGGTCCCCTCCTCCCCAGACCCTTCGGCGCCAGCTGTTTCCACCAGCTCTTACCCCGGGCAGAGCCCAGACATCTGACAGCGGGTACTGGGCCACTAGGACTTCCAGCATCTTCTTCAGGCTCTTCCTTATGATGGACCCATCCAAATTCCTCCTCCAGCTGTGAGAGAGGCCCCTGTTACGCTGCAGCTGGACTCAGCACCCCTCCCGCCCCCGCCCAGCAGTGGTTGAATGGGCAGCGGTGGGTTTTGCCAGGTCCCAGTGTCCCTGAGATGGCTTCATGCCCACTTTTCCATTCTGCTTCCCCAGGCCTGTCCCGGCGCAGGGACACCTCTCTGTCCCCTCGCGCTCACCGGGTCACAACGGGGTGCAGGGCATGGTTGGGCCCAAAGCAGTGCAGCCTCCCGCGGCCTCGCAGCCCCGTCCTGCCCATGGGGTTCCTGGCGGGGAGAGAGCGAGCGGGCTGGGATGGCACCAGTGTCCCTCTGCGCACCCTGTCATGCCGATCAAAGCCCTATACCACTTCCCCAAATCTCTCACCACTGCACTGCACCTCTCCTGGGGTGCTGAGTTTTTTTTTTGGGGGGGGGACAGCCCTGAGGATTACCCCATTCTCCCTGCCCCACCATTAGCCCTAGGGAAGCGGGAAGAGGATGGACGCACCCAGGCTCCCCCGGATTCTCCATCTCCCCGGTGCTTTGCCTACAGCCGGGTGCCCCAGCTCCCACAGAGCCCGTCCGCCCCCGTGGCGGATGCACTCACAGCGGCAGCCCGTCCTGCACGGCGTAGAGGCCGTGGAAGCTCTGCCGGTCGATCAGCCCATCCATGGTGTTGTAGTTGATCTTCAGGAGAGACTCCAAGGAGCTGGGGGAGGGAGGCAGCCCGGCAGCGAGGGCTGGCTGTGCCACCCAGGGGAAGGCGCAGGGGAGTGGAGGGCCGCGGGGGGGGGACACTCACGGGCTGAACGGGTCCTGCACAGCCATGTCCTTGTGGTCGGCCGAGTAGGCGGGAGGGTTGTAGAGCGGGAAGTCCACCTGCAGAGCACGTGGCCACGTCAGGTCACCTTTGCGTCCCTGCTCTGGTGGCAGGCAGGGACTGGGAACCTTGGGGACAGTTTCTGCCCCAGTCCCTTCCTCTGCCCGGCTCATGGCATCATCCTGCAAGGCACGTAGGGCTCCGGGCCCTGCTCTGGGGCAGAGCTGGAGGGCTGGTGCCTCTCATTCCTGCCCCACTGGAAGCCAGTGCCAGAACCTGTCCCTGACCCTGAGCCAGCCGCAATTCCGGAAATGCAGAGGCGGGTGGTTGTACCCTCTGTCTCCCAGCCGAGCACCCCCAGTCATCCCCAGCGCTTCAGATCCTAGCAGGAACGATGCCCATTCACCTCTGCTTGTCCCTGGGATGGCCTCGGAGCAGCTGCTCCAGGAAGCCACTTGTCCCAGGACTGGGGAGAGCAGGAGCTCTCGAGTGCGACATGGGTGCAAGGATGGGTCTATTTCTCTGCCCACCACTGGTGGGTCTGCCCCATGCCCCCCGCCTCCCAGCCCCACTGCTCAGGGTCGCAGCTCCTACCTCCCAGGGCACCTTCTCATCCGGCACAGGGAAGCGGAAGGTGTGAGACCCTGGGTATAGGAGGTTTCGGGCAAGCACGTGGTACGGGGGCCGGCTCTCCTCGGCTTTCCCCTCCAGGTGAACCTCCTTCGTCTCCAAGGGTTTGCTGGAGCCTGCGAGGCAGACGCGGGCAGTGAGGCCCCGCAAAGCGGGATCCTGAGCTCGGTGCTGCAGACCACTCCATGGGGATGCCGATGTCCCCTGGGGACCTGGCCCCCAGCATCCCTTCTGACAGGCCCCAGAGGGACAGGACTTGTCCCCCGGGGATGCTGCAGTGGAAAGCTTCAGCCATGCTGCAGGGAGGGCTCTGGAGTGGAGGGTGGGAACGGCCACAGGTGGGGCTGGACGGCCTCGCAGAGCCCCCAGACCTCCCCGGGCCAAAGGACCCTCTGCCTTGCTGCTTAACAGAGGGGTGTGAGGGGCTGCCCATGCCGGCATGGAGCCCCGGGTTTCCTTCGCGATGCTGGGGTGGGGACGGGCTCCACTTACCCATGGTTGGCATGTCCTCGCCCGAGCCAAAGCCATTGCCCTGCAGCGCCTGCATTATCCACCTCAGGGCCTGGGCAGTCTGATGGACCTGCGTGGGAGGACAGGAGAGGGAGAGGGAGAGGAGAGGGTCAACCCTTCCGGACCCCCACCTCCCCCCGGCCTCCATTCCTCGAGTACAGCAGGATACGGCCCTGGCAGGAGGCACTGCTGCCCTGGGCTCCTGGCTGCTCATCCCCAGGGCAGCAGCCATCCTGATGCTCGGCTTGGAAAACCACCTCCAGGGAAACATTTTCTCAAAGGAGGTGGAAATGGAAGTGGAAAACGGCAGCCATGCTGCGGCCGTCTCAGAGAGGAGATGCCAGGGCCTGATCCTGCTCCCCGGGCACCCCACTGCTCATGCAAGGTGTGGAACAGCTTCACGGGGAGGGAGTGGAGAGTCCTCCAGCTCCAGAAGGTCTGGAGGGTCCTCTCAGGCCGAGGAGAAGAGCAAGGTCAGATCTAACTGCTTGGGGTGACCAGTGGAGGCAGGGCTTCATCCCACCACTTCCCACCTTCATCCTGTTCACTTTGGAGCCACACAGAACATTTCCCATAAGCCCTTTCCTCTCAGATGCTATTGTTTTGGCAAGGAAACTCTAACTGTTTGAAGGGGGATTGATTCAGAGGGGCTTTCTCTTGTGCTCTGGTTCAGTTGACTCAGCCCCAGGAAAACCCCACCTTTCTTAGGTAGTTGCTCAGCTTTTGCCTCACCTGGTCTTCTAGAGAGACCAGTCTCTGCTCCACCAGCCCAGTCCTCTTCACCCGGTCCAAGTCCAGCAGCTCTGCCAGTACGTCAACCCTGGAGGGACAGTGCAGAGAGGAGCCCCCTCAGCAGCCAGCCCTGCACTAATCCCAACTCTTCCCTGCCCAGGACACTGGAGGACAGAAGGACGTCCCTGCCTCAGGAGTGCTGGTACCTCTCTGCAATGTCTCGAATCTTCTGCTCCATGTTCTGCTTCTCTTGGCACTGCTGGTGCTGCAGGTAGTTCTCCTTCAGGTACATCTCCCAAGAGAGGAGGGCAGCTTCTTCGTTCTTCTCCAGCTTCTCTTCTGCCAGAAGAAAGGGACGGCAATGCTGTCAGATCCCCGGGCATCTCAAAGCCTAGTACTGCAGCCCAGACACCAATCCTCTGCCTTGGTGCACGGTGCCATGCCCCAGGGAGGGGAAAATGGGCAGGAGGGAAGATGCTGGTCCTCACTGAGCTGTTTGTGGTGCGTGGGTGGCCTGCGGAGCAAGCATCGCCGAACTAGGATCTGCAGGTGGTTGAGGAGGATGAAGGGTGGAGGCGCGGGCGGGCGGCCATGGTACTCCTCGATCAGATCGTGCCGCTGGAACTTCCAGATCTGGTCCGTGTGCTCCTGGACCTGCTGGAAGGTGTAGCTGGGGCAGAGCCCAGGCGTCAGCAGTGCCATGGGGATGAGGGAGCACATCGTGTCTGTATGGTGCCCTGGCTCCTACCCAGCTCCATGATCAGCCCTGGCCACTACTTGCTACTACTTCCACCATATCTAAAACCCCGCCAAAGCACCCCTGTGCTCTGGTCAGCATGTGCCCCAGGACCCTGCTTGTGCTTTCTCAGCATGCGGTGCCCTGGCCATGGCCAAGCCTGCGAACAAAGCCAGCTCCATTCACTGTCAGGACCATGGGGCCAGGTCAAACTCACTTGAACATGGCGATGAGGAGGTTGAGGAGGAGGATGTTGGTGAAGAGCAGGTACAGGCACAGTAAGATGACCGTCAGCCACTCTGGGAAGATAGGTTTCTTGTTGTCCTCATTTGTCTCTGGGCACTTGGGCTTGTAGGGGTCGGTCCCGTTGGGGCTGCACTGGTCAATGTTGAAGTTGACCCCTGCAAAAGAGCACGGCAATGACCCCGCTGCCACCAAACCTCGCGGTGTCCCATGTTGTGCTCTCTGAAAGCGGCCAGCGTCAAGGGACCGTAGCACCGGGCAGGGATTTGACCTCCATCTGATTATCCCAGGTGCTCTGGTCACTGCCACCAGCTTTGCAACTGTGGCACTGAGCTGGATCGACTCCTGCTCCTGTGCCTTTGCTAGCGTGCTCTCTTGACCGCTTGGGCAGGTGCAGTCCCTGGGTTTGCATTGGTGGCAACGCTCCCAGCATGCCAGAGCAGGGCTCCAATCCCACACCCCACCGTTGCTCCCTCCCTGCCCTACCTTGTGCTCGGAGAAGAGCCCTGTGCAGGAATGCCACGGGCCAACAGGCAGGAGCTAGGCAGGCTGCGGCAGGAGCTTGGTACCCCTCAGCCTTGTTGCAGCCACCCTGCTCATGCCGTGTGCTGTCACAGGCCGGTGTCCCTTACCATCGATGTAGGAGGGAATCTGGCCGAAGATGGTCAGGTAGGAGTGGTAGACCACCCCACGGAAAAGCCACTCCACGCGTTCCTCGTTGTGGATCAGGATGGCCTGCTTGGCAACCCCAAAGGACACCACCCACACTGCTAGCAGGAAGAGGAAGAAGAAGACATCCTTCATCTGCAAAGACAGAGGGGAAGCAAAACTGTGTCCTGGAGCAAACCCCACTCCAGGTTAGGATAACACGGGTGGCACATCCACCCCATGCAGGCATCCGGCTGCTCCAGCTGATCACCCTGGCAGGACAGAGGGGACCTCTCACCATGCGCTTCACAATGATGATCTTGGGCCCCAGCGTTTTACTGACTGTGAAAATGTGCATCAGTCGCAGGCAGAAAATGGTAAAAGCCAGGGACAGTATGATGCGCCCGGGATATAAAGTTGACGGGATCAGCCTGGGCACAGAAGAGAGGAAAGGAAACATCTCAGCGCCACCAGCGTGGGGGTTTTTCCCATCTCACGGCATTACATGTCTACACTATCGGTGAGCTGCCCCGAATGCTGGCTGAGAGCCGCGGCCTGAAAAACACCTCTCCTAAAAGCAGCTGAAAGCAGAGGCAAATTGGTCAGAATCAATCACGTGACCACAAAAATTTTCATTGGCCTTTGGAAGAAGAAATTGCAATTAAGAAACCTGCACGGTTCTCACACTCATTCTTGTCGCCTACAGCGGTGGCTTGAGCCTGCGCACGGCAAGTGACTCTGCAACTCACCTGCAAGCCAGCCCTGTGATAAAGACTAGGATGGCGCAGACATCCAGCTTATTCCAGAAGTCCTTGAAGTACAGGGAAGCCATTTTCACAACCCCAAACCCATCTGGATCGTACAACAGCTGTTGGGAAGAGAAGAGGGGTTGGTGTTTCAGTGAAAGCCTTGTAAGATACGCACGTGCCTTGTAGAGGGGAGGGACCACACAGACCCGCTGGCCATTACTGGACCCTCTTGCTTACCCCAAGTTAACCTGAGCCTACAGGGTTCTCTACAGGGCAGGAGCATGGGGAGAGGTACCTGAGGCATGGGGGGGGTCTTTAGTCGGGTGGAGAAAGGCACTGAGATGTTGAAGCAAAAGGTGAAAAAAAGCAGGTGTCAAGCAAAGCCTGGAAATGCTTCTGGGAATAAATGCCCGAGGAAGGAGGCGGTCCCTCCATCTCCTGATGGTTTTGGCTCAAAACAGCATGTCTTTCTGCAAGAACCCAGGGCCAGGCCAGATGCAGCCGAGGACGTTCTCCGGCCTCAGAGGCAGGGGGATCTGGCGGTCCCTTGTGCTGGGACCTCTCTGAATGGATGGTGACATGAGAAGCAGCATAGGAATGTGAGCTACACAGGACCTTCCAGGAACACCTGGAGGGGTGTCTCTCCCTGCTCTCACCTCCTCCCAGCCTCTGCTCTGCCTGCCCCGTACCTGGCGGGTCTCCTCACACACCAGGGAGAAGAGCCAGAAGTAGACCAGGTACTCCCGCCAGGACGGCGACGGCTGGAAGTCAACCATTAGGACGTAGGCGAAGAGCAGGAGGAAGGTGAAGTAAGAGAGGATGTTCATGAGGAAGATGACGACAGGTGCCGTGAAGAAGGCTCGGAGGCGTGTCAGGCAGCCCGTGGGCTGCAGCCTCTTCTCCCTGTGGGGAGCAGGGGTGGAAGTGGGGCTCAGATGCTCAGGAAGATGCCATGGCAGCTTCTCCCAGCCAGCCTTCGTGTACGCATACCCCGGCTGCAAGAAGTACCTGAAGGTGATGAGGCTGGTGTAGAGAAGTGGGAAGAAGAGCATGCAGGCAATCACCCGCCAAAGCCCATTGTCCACGCACATCTTCCCCCACCAGACTTTGGTTAGAAAGGCCTGTGAGGAGGGAGGAAGAGGAGCAGTGGTTACAGAAGCCCCCCCGTCAGAATGGGGCTGCAGGGCAGAGCCCCACCGCTGCCAACAAGGAACCCTGGATCTGGGGCTGGGGACATTTGGGTGCTTCCCCTCCAAGCGCCACTGCTGGGAGCCCACCTGGACACCCCCATGGGACACAAAATTCATGTTCTTGGCCTCCAATGCCAACTGCAGACAGGTTGTCTTCCCCCAGGCCTCAGAGACACGGGTGAGGAGCTTCTGGGCTCTCTCTTCATCCTTGCGGTAGCAGTCTGTGAACACGCCTGGCCAGGCAGGGACCAGGCATTCCAGGCTGAGCTCCGGCGCGCTCAGCAAGGCGCCCGCAAGGTCACCCTTTGCAGCAGGAGCTGGACATCGCACCAGGCAGCGGCACCCTCTGCTCTCCCACCACCACCACCCGGGCACAGCCCCCCCGCCGCACCACGACCCCGACTGTGAGGAGGGGATCCCCGTTTGGCACCACCCCCAGACACCTCCAGGACAAAGCCACCCGGCCCTGCAGAGCGTCAGAGCAGTGCCGAGCTGCTGGTCCCCCTCCCGCTCACCGATCGCCTTCTGCTCGTACTGCTCGGCCAGGGCCAGCATGTCGTCGGTGGTGTCGGTGTCTTCCTCCTCCTTGGCGAGCTCCTTCAGGATTTTGCTGCAGGCCAGCGCGGCTGCCGTGCAGTCCTGGCTCTGGAGCAGAAGAGGCCAGAGAGAGCGTGGGGCTCTGCGCCCTGTCCTGCAAGCCCCGGCAGTCCCGCCAAGCCCTCCACGGCTCCCACGGGAGGGAGGGATGGAGTGTGTCCCGAGGAGACTGCTGCTCAGGATGGACAGCTTGCCATGGCAAGGCCCGAGCTGTGCTCCCCGCTGGGTGTACACACCGCCATGGGGAATCCGGGGACACCCCTGCTCACCACGGGAAGCCATGGGTGACGGGACGGTGTGACTCCACGGCTCTGCACGGCACGCTCGCCATGCCGCCAGCCACCCTGCCTCTTGCCCTGGGGATGCTGTTTATGGGTGGAAGCCTTCTCCACCCCAGCTGCCATGTCCCTGTGTCCCACCCGCGGTGCGCTGAGCCCTCTCTCAGCCTTTGCAAGGAAGAGCCCAGCACGTCACCTCTGCCCGCAGCGTTCGTTTTGGCTGGGAAGGGAGGGATCTGGCATCATGGTGTGTGTCTGGGGATGACCATCAGGTTCATCCAGGCTCACTAGCCGGCTCCCATTTGGCTGGGGCGGGGGGTCAGGCTCAGGTGCTGCCATGGGCCAACTCGCCTGCTGTCCCAAATGCCAGCAGGTGCGATCTTTCCTCTTGGGGCTGGGAGGTTTGGCTCCATCTGAGCCTCTCAGCTGGGACCGACAGCTCTGGGCTGTCATACCTGGGCCCAGATGATTTCTGCCAGCTCCTTGCGGTTCTGGACCACAGCCCAGATAAGCAGGTCACGGACTGGGTCCATGGTGTAGATGACTCGGCCGGCAGAGCGCTTGTAGAGGGACCGGAGACTTGACCCCTGAACCTGCAAGGCGTGCAATGGTCAGACCTGTTCCCCTGCGAAGAGGCCGCAGCAAGCAGACAGCCCCTCAGCACAAAGGCACCCCTGAACCCTGGGTGCCTGCTTCCACCACCCACAGAAGGGCCTCTGTTGCAGATATTGGGGTGACCAAGACGGGACTCATCCCGGAAACACCACTTTTTATAGGGCCAGGATCATAGAATAATAGAATTGGCTAGGTTGGAAGGGACCTTTCAGATCATCGAGTCCAACCGTCAACCTAACACTGCCAAAACCAGCACTAAACCATGTCCCTCAGACCCACGTGCCCATTCTGCCCCAGTGCACCCACCCCACTGGGTCCTGCCCACTGGAGTCACGCAGCCACGTGGTGTTGCGGGTGTAGGGGGGTGCGAGCTGCACTTTGGATGTGGGGCAGATGACTCGGGCATGGCTTTAAGGGAGTTTAAGCGGGATTCTTGAGCAGGCAAGAGGACACAGGCCCAGCTGCAACCTCCAGGATGGTTCCCTGAGCCAGCGTCCCCCTTCCTAATGCAACCTTGCCACCACATAACCTGGAGATGCGTACATTCAGCTTGATGTGTGGGACGGGGATGGAGAGCCGGGGCCGCTCCGTGTGCTTGGGCTTGGGGTAGAGAGGCTGCGTGGAGCAGCCCAGCAGCTCCCGCAGCACCTGGGAGACATGGTGCAGTTGGATTCTTGGCATTTTAGAGCCAGCTGTGGGCTCTCTCTCCTCCAGAAGGACCTTCTGCAGCTTGCTGTGGAAGAGGCAGGATGGGGCCATGTTGTCGTAGAGGTAAACCAGGGTGTCCCAGGTGACAAACTCCTTGAGACGCACTCCCTGCTCCAGGAACAGCTTCACAAACTCTGGCTTGTTGGAGATCAGGGCAGCTGCCATCACGGGGTGGAGATCTGTGGGCTGGCAGGCCAGAGGCAGAGGTAAGGGGCTCCATGGCCTCGGAGCGGGGCCCCACCATGCTCCTCACTCAGATGGGGGAAAGATCTTATCCCTGAGCACACAAGGAGTTTCTGGGTGTGACAGAGCAGCTGGGAGGTAATGGCACTCGTGGGACATCCCCCCGAGACGCCCTTGTGGGTTAGTACGCCCTCTCCTCTGGCAGTGAAGCCTTCTGCTGCCCTGGCTGCTGGGTGGAGGGATGGGGTAGGGGAGAGGGTAGACCCTCTTTCCCCAGCTCACGAGGATGCACCATACAAACGAACAGGACCTCACAGGCTTGTTCTCCGTGCACAGCTCTTCAGCTGAAGGATCACGGTGCTGCCAGCTGGATCTCAGCCATGGGGAGACTGTCTGCTCCCGATGGTCGCCCAGTTCAGCCGTTGTGGGGTTTTCCTTTCCAAGACAACCTTTACGTGTGCTCAGAAATTAAAATAAAGCCCTTGGGCAAGGGGCTACATGTCTGTCCTGGCAGGAAGGTGCCTGCTGACCTTCTGACACATCGGTCCAGGGCTGCAGCGCCTTGTAACAGCCCTGGTTGGCATCAGCTAATCCGAGAGCCTGCCTCATCCTCCCTTCCCTACAAAAGTGTAGAACTTGTTCGGGCTGTGCATTTTCACACCACCAAATATTTCCTCGTTGGCATCCTTGTTCCCACCAGCCCCTCCCCGGTCCTGCAAAAGGCATGTGAGCTGGGGGAATCCAAACTGCCGAAAGAAATAGGAAAAATCCCTTCCAAGTCCCACAGCCCCAGCAGAAAGGACAGAGACCCCGGCTCGCCTTCGACTTTTCAACACTTGGATCAGGCGTGGGGTCACCAAAGGGGCAGAGCTGGCTTGTGCTGCTCTCTGCCCCACTCCGTAGTAAAGTTTGAGCAGGGAAGTACCAGGCTGGGTGAGATGAGTTTGGGGACAACTTGCCATTTGACACGATGGCATGAGTAGCAACCACAAGGCAGAACTGGCAAGGAGTATTTTTGGCCTTAGGTTGGTGGATTGTCTTTAAAAGACACCAGTTTTGAACAAAATAGCAATCGATCACCTTTGTAAACATCTGTAAGCCAAATAGGACCTTAACAAGCAACGAACTGCAGGGTGTGCTCACCTCTGCTTTGGATGTTTGAGTGCGCTTGTGGAAGGCAGGACAGACTAAGAGCCCCTGGGAATGTGGTAGGAGTTTAGGGTCCAGGAGAAATGTCCTCAAAAACTCTGCCTAGGCCCAGCCAAGGTGAACAGTGCCCTCAGTACCCGCAGCCCTCAAGTGGGACCTGACGAGCTGTCAGCCTGACCGGACAAGAAGCACAGGTAGTCCCTTACCTTCCACTCATGGTCATCCGTGAAGATCTCACTGCGAGCAATATCCACCCTGTTCCAGGCCACCGCTAACTTCAGCTGGTGGTCCCAGTTCTCACGGCCAAAATGGTCCTGGTTTCGGGACGCTGCATGCAAAGTGCATGTGTTAGCATAGAGGATCATTTACGCACAAGAAGATACCACCCGGAAGACTCCCTGGAGGTCTGACCCTTTGGGAGAAACATCTCTCCACAGTCAGTTCAGCATCACAAGGTCTGGGGACTCCTTTGGTGACCCGATAAGTCAAGCAGCTGCAGGAGGTGGCTTGTGACCCCCACCACCCATTCACCTTGCCCCATCCTCCCAAGCAGCTCCGCACCCCTTACCTTTGAACAAGGCCTGGAGAATGGCCACATCCACGTCCTGCTGGCCGTATTTGCCCTCTCTGAAAATGGTCAGGAGCTGCCGGCTCCGCACTATGTCTTGGATCTACAAGGAGAGCCATGGGCAAGCAATCAGCAGCAGCATCTCCTCCCTGCCGCTTCCTGCAGCCCCCTGTCCTGCGTGGGGCAATTCCTTGCTCCCTTTGGGTTGCCTGCAGACCCCCTGCGCTGTGTGTCCCAGCCCAGCTGGGGCTGGTCCCAAATGGTACCTCTCTGCCCAAAGGGAGCGGGCAGTGGAGGAGCAGAGCTCGAGCACTTGGGGTGCCCACCAGGACAATGCAGAACATGGCTGGGGGTGATGGATGGTGGGTGGAAGATGAGCCTTAAACTTCACGCTGGGAGCCTTGCCTTCACGCAAGGACCCCTGGGGACCCCTTTGATCTCCACAAGCTCCGTGAGTGGAGCTGTCTGCCTGTAAAAGGCTCACCTTCTTGGTCCACTCCACCAGCTTGCTCTCTGTGAAGAGCTCATAGGTGTCGTGGAAGAACACACTCAGCTTCTTCTGGATCAGTGCAATGGTTATCTTGGACACAGGCAGGTTGGCCACCTGTGCGATGACATCGGCCACACGCCCAGACCCTTCCACAATCACACAGGGGGTCCCGTTGGTGATGGCGTTGTAGATGGTCTGCAACAGAGCAGAGAGGCTGGTCCTAAGCCCACCCAGAGGCCAGCAGACCCTCTCCGAGCCTGAGACCCAGGCAGCTCCGCAGCACTCCCTGCTGCTCCGCAGCCATCTAGTCCGGCTGCATTTCAGCTAGTGTGGCACCACGCTCGCACCGACACCGAAGAGCAGCACCCCGGGCAAGGAGCTGCCCCCTCCCACCACCACCTCCTCTCAGCTCTGCTGGGAGCGGGCAGGAGCAGCTCCTTACGTCGAGTGTCCCAGGGCCTCCTTCCAGCACCACGCACACGATGGGGATCTTGATGGCGACGCCTGCGGGGAAGCAGAGCCCGGGGTCACCTCCCTGTGGGGCAGTCCCCTCCCATGCAGCTGAATGCGGTCCCCTCTGAGCGATGGGGTGTGAAAGGCAAAGCGGGAGCACTGCCCCTGACATGCCAGGCTCCAGGAGAGATGGGAGATGATCTCCTGGCAGTCATGCTGCTGGAGCACGTGTGTACATGTGTTAGAATAGAAGATCATTTGCACAGCGAGAAGATACCACCTGGAAGACCCCTTGGAGGCCTGGCCCTTTGGGAGAAATGACCCTCCCTGATCAGCTCAGCGTCAGAGGGTTTGGGGGCCCCTTTGGTGACCCCATAAGCCAAGCAGCTGGCAGAGAAAGGCTCTTTGACTTGTGTCACTGAGGAACTAGGTTCCACAGTTATCGTGAGAGTCCTCTCAAACACCTTGCCTGGATCCTCCAGGGAAGCCACAGCCTCCCCTCTCACCAGAGGCCAGATGGGCATCCCATCCCACTTTGTGCCCTCCCCTGCCTCAGGCCTGGCTCTGTGTTGCCATTACCTCCTTTCACCTTGGTCTGCTCCGAAATAAACTTCTCCAGTCTGGTCCTCAGGGCGATTTCCACCCCGTACCTCCCATGGGTGCCATCGTCCACCAGGATGAAGTGGGAGTGATTGCTGTCCAGGCATGACAGGCTGCCTTGGTTCTCCTCATCCAATACGTACTCAGCCGGAAAGCCACCCTGTAAGGTGCAGGAGGACAGACTCTGGGAAAAGCCTGGCAGGGCTGGAGAGGAGCACCAGATGGCCAGAGCAACCAGCACGTGGGACAGGAACAGGCCAGCACGTGGGGACAGTCTGGCCAAACAGCTGTCCCTGGCCCCCTGCAGTCCTCACGTCAGCCTTGCCCCATGCTCCTCTCTCTGCTCCACCTGCCCTCACACCCACAAGGGTCCTCCCAGGAGAAGCGCAGCACCTACACAAGACACTGGGTAGGGTAGAAGCGCTTCTCAGCAAACATCAGCCTGGGACCACCAGTCCTGGTGTGTCTGGGTTCTACCAGGGCTGCCAGCCACAAACACGTTTCGAAGGACCTGTTCCCACCACGGTCCTTGGCAGGACTTCCCCAGCAGTCCAGGCATAGGCAAAGCAAATGTATCTCCAACTCTGCCTGGCTCACCATGGGGCAGATGAGGCTCTCTCGGTTGTACACGGTCCCCCAGGTGGCTATTCCAATGGTGACAATCTCGCCCTCCTTGTGGCTGCAGCTCAGGATGAAGTCTCGCACTGCTTCTCCCACCTGTTTCATCACACCAGCGTGGGACCCCCCTGTGATGATCCAGGCCCCTGGAGGTCAGAGAGGGGCTTGGGAAGGGAGAGGTTCTGCTCCCAGCAGTCTCCTAGCATCCCCCTATTTGGCTGCAGGAACTCCAGGTCCTCGGAGATGCTCCATCACCCAGAGGATATCTTCCCTGTCCACTACATCAAGCCCTGGCAGCACAGGAGATGCCTTTTTCAGCACAGCGTCGCATCTCTCAGTCCAGCTCCCTATGAAACTGTTTGGAGCAATTGAGCAACAGCAGTCCATCCCTGGTGGTGGTGGTCCAGACACGGACCTACAGGCCTCCTGGGCCAGCTTGGCATCTCCCCAGCAGCTCAACTGACTGAACCTGGCGTGGCTAGATGACAAGCCCCTCTCTCGCTGCAATCGCAGGGAGAGCCTCTGCATCTCTTACCAGTGGTCTGGGCCACTTTGACAAGCCCTTGCCGGAAGATGTTCTTCAGCCTTGGCTTCATGATGAAGTTTTTGGCTCCACCGGTGACTGAGATGAGCAGGTTGGGTGCATCGAGGCCCCAGTGCTGTGTCATGAGGTGGTAGATGACCCGTGGAGGGGTATCTGAGGAGACGCGCACATACTGCAAAATAGGGAGTATTGGGTAAAAACAACAGGGTCAGGGTAAGAAGGCATCTCCGCCACAATTTCTCCTGTCCCAGCAAAGACCCAGGGCCTTCCCATGCCGTTTCGCAACAGAGTCCTCCCCAAGTCTTTGGGCATGAGCCTCCTCCCATTTGCTTCCCTGGGACCAAGCATTCCCAAGACGAACCTAAGGACGAGGACAGGGAATAGCCACTCTTTGAAGCGTGGGCCTCGCAGCATGAAGATCATGTTTGCGGTTTCAGGAAGGGACTAGGTACAGGGCTGGGAGAGACGAGGGATCCTGTCCCACTCCCCTTCTCTGCTTGGGTCAGTGTTGCCTTTGGGGCATTTCCACACTTTCCTAACCTCCTGTCATTCAGGAGGGAAATACTCCCATTCCATCTACCGCAGCGAGACCTGAACGCTGGCTCCCCATGCACCACAGGTGGGAAAAACGCATCACCTTCCCCATCTTCTGCCCCAGGCCCGTGAAGTGGATGTCACCGAAGGCATCTGTTGGCATTTCCTGGATGTGCCTGCTGGGGTCCCACTCCTTCCCCAGGAAGATGGGAGGTTTGGCAGCATCTTCCAGGTGCTGTTCCCTGAGGTAGCCGCACTCGCACACAATCCTCCTGAAACACATGCCACCAACTTTGACCAAAACAATCGAAACCCAAGAGGCAACGGCCCAGCTGGCCCACCTGCCTCAGCCCAGGCAGGAGGTGTTGGCGTTCTCATTAAGAGAGGCACCAGCATTGCCCACCCAGCTCGTCCTCCAGCTCAGAACTTGTGCAGAAACAGAGGCATCGCCTGGGAGGGGGGGAAATTTAGCCCAATATAGCAAATTCAGTTGCTCTGGATAAGGCATGGATGGAAATGACTGCATGCAAAAGCATAGGAAAGGTTCCTCCTTGGGACACGGGCTATCAGCCATGCGGTCACACGCAGCAGGGTGAAGAACGGGTCCAAAAGGAATTTGTGAGTCCCGTTGGCACCAGCCCCCTTGACAGAAAGGTGGGATCTTCTGGTGCTGTAGCTTTGTCACCAAACACCCCTTCTACTTTCCTGGCAGGGGAGGGGAATGAGGGACTGACTGACTTACCCAGAATCTGATGTCCGGGAGCTTTCAACGAAGTAGGTGCACTCTTTCTTCCGGATGTTTTCAGGAATCCACGAGATGAGATTTTCCTGAGGGAGCAGGAAAAGCAGCAATGCGTCAGGGTTTCTGCAACGGGCCAGAAGTTATGCCAGGGGCCAGAACCCCCCCCCCCCCTGCCGTGCTTGGAGCATATCTGGGTGCTTCTCTCGATGAGAAGGAAGAAAGCACCATCGCTATCTGCAAGGACAAAGCCAGGTGTACTCCAAGGAGAGGAGGTAGGAATGCTGGACGTGTACCTCAGATGTCTGGGGGGTTTCTGTCTACCCCTAAGCCTAAAGTGATCTGTTATTAACGGTCCCATCAATGAGTCACTGGATAACTCATTAATGCTCTTCCGTCATGTGTGGCCAACCCCCACCTCTTCCAGCACCTCCTGAACTTGCCTTTTCATTGCTGCCAGCGGGGAAATGTGCCTTCCGCCTGCTCTTCGAGACGCTGCCACTGCTCTGCTGGAGGTTGGGGACCACCTCAAAGTCGCTCATCTTCTTGGGGTGCGTGGCGGGGTCGTCTCCTCTCTCGGGGCACACCTTGATCACTTCGGAGGGGAGCACCTTGGTACGCCGGCCACGCACGGCCATGGCTGCTGCGTCTTGCCCCGCGTGGCCTCCTCTCTCCTGTTCCTAGGCTGGGAGGTCCTGAACGTCTCCATCCTGAGTGCAGCAGAACAGAAGGAGGATACCCATGGATGTCAAGCGCTGGGGTGTCCTGTCCGTCGTTCCCTGGGTAGAGAGAGGTCCACGGGAAACCTGCCGGACCCTCGCCACGTTCCTGACACAGGGGCCACACGGGTGGTGAACCACCCCCTGTGTGCCCCGGGGAGCCTGTCAGCCTCCAAAAATTGACCCCGCCATGCGCCAGCACAGCTGCTGGCCCGCCTGCTCCGCTGCCTGGCCATCCACCAGCCCGCAGCAATCCTGGCTTGCTTCTGCCGCAGGCACCCGGGATATTTCTGGCAGCAGGGAGAGCAGAAACCAGGTCTCCCAAGCACGGCCCTGCAACCAACACGCCGGCTGCGGAGATGGGGCACTCCCCTGCAGGGTGATGGGGGGGGTGGGATGGGGGTGTCTTGTGCCCCCTGCGAAGGTCCCCGGAGATCCCAGCGCTAGAAGCGAGGTGCGCCCCGGCACGCTGCAGAGCGGGGGCTGCAAAACTCCCGAGCCCTCCCAAACGCTCACCGCCCCCGTTGCCGAACTCCTGAAGCGCTGAGCCGGGATTGCTGCTGGAGCAGGGGTGGAAAAGGAGCCCCAGGGGGACCCGTGTCCTCCCAGGGGAGCGGTGATTAGGTGACGGAGGAAGCGCAGCACCCAGGTAAGGCGCCGGTGGGGTCAGCGGGGCTGTGTTGAAGGAGGATTTTGGCTGCCTTTCTGCAAGCCAAACTCTGCGTCGCACCCAAGGGTGGGGAGCCCTTAGCGGGGGGGACAAGCAAAATCATGGCTACCACCGTATCGCCTTCAGGGCTCCTTCCCCTGGGCTCAGCGCTGATGCAGGCAGGGAGCAGCGAGGAAAAGCAAAGCCTTTTGGGCAGTCTCATAGAATCGTTTAGGTTGGAAAAGACCTTTAAGATCGTCCTTGCCGGGCTCCCTCGGGGCCGTACGCAGCCCCGCCGACCTGACTTTAGGAGGCAGATTTTTGACAGAACCGACTTTCTACATCAGCACAACCCACGGCAGATCTAACTGCTTGAGAAAGAGCTGGCTAAATAAGGTCAAACACGCCCTTAATTCTTGTCCCTGGCCCCCCAGGGAGGGCAGGGTGGTGGGGGTACGCAGCCCATGCAGGAAGGGCTCTCACATCGGGTCCTCCATGGGCACCCCGGGGTGAAGAGCTGATCAAACACCCAGAATATCCGTCCTTAAGGGCTCCGGAGCCAAGGGCAGAGCCGATCCGGCAGCAGACACCCCGGGAAGGGGGCTACAGCACAGCGACCCTCACCCCGGGGCGCAGGTCACCTCTCGGCTGTGCAGGGTGGGACAGCGGTGACCCGTGCCCACCCCCTGCCCCTCCACCAGCACGACCCCCGGCGAGGCTGCCCGTACCTTCCCCGCAGCATCCTCCAGCCGCATCACCCGCTCCTCTGCTCCGTGCCCGTCATAGGGATTCAGCCCCGCGTCCTTCTCCTCTGGCGGGTCATTTTGTCGCTGGGGACACAGGTGACGAGCGGAGAATCGGGCAGAGGCGCCTGCAAGCTGCCTGCAGAGAGGAGGAGATGGCAGGGCGGCTGGCTGCCTCCCAGCAAATCAGGCTGCGGAAGCGCTGCCTGCCGAGACGCCGCAGCGCCCAGGCAAAGCCCCCGAGTTTGCTCGAGTTGGCTGAGTCACGCTCCCGATTTCCACCCGCAGCCCCCGGCCTGCCGTTGTCGCCAGCCCCACGCGGGGACAGCCCCTCCGGGCGGGTGTCACGAGCAGGGGGTGCTCGGGGGACAGCCGGACCCCGGCACAGGGATGCTACCGGAGAGCAAAGGCAGCCCGGCGGCTCTTGACGGAAGCTTGGCAAAGCGTGATGAAAAATCTCTTCCCTGACTATCAATTTCTATCAGGCTATAAAGGCTATAAAGTCTGACAGAGTATTAATTTTATTTATACGTATAGAAAATATACGTGTTAGTTATACATCGCTGCGATGTGATGAGGTAGTGGAATTTTACTGGAGACTCTGGTATTGCTCAGGCTTAAATAACACAAGCTAAAGGACAGCCCGGCCCTGGAAAGGACTTCTTGCTTCTGGGAAGCTTAGAGCTGCCTTGTGAAGGATATCCTTTATCTTATGAAGGATAAAGGACAGCTTTATCGCTGGGACAACCATAACACCAGCATCCCGGCCCTTCTGACATGTCTTTGAAACCCTCCCAGCGTCGTCTGGCATCACAGATGGGTAACTCGAGCAAGACTCGACTCCAGGGACGCCCGGGTCAATAGCCAAGCGGGGGGAACGCTGCGGAAACAGAGGAGCTTTGCGAAGTTTTACTGCGAACCGCAATTGGTAGCGGGGGTGTTAGCGATCAGTCGAGTTGCGTTGTACCTAACTGTTTGAAGGGTGTGAGAACCTGGTGTAAAACCACCTTCGGGTGCCCCGATTTGGCTGGGACACCTCACGCGCACAAATAAATACTTACCCCTTGTAATGCCCTGCTTTGCACCCCAGCCTCTCGCCTTGGTCAGTAATTTTTGTGACACAAGCCCCTGGCGAGGAACCTCAACATCACACCTTTCAGCTGGTGCTTCCCACCACCTTTCAGATGCTCCTCCTTCCCGTTCTGCTCCGTGCCCCGCATGAAGCGGCTTCTCCGCTGGATTCGCAGCCGCTTACCTTGCATTTGCCCCAAAATTCGCTTAACAAAACCAGCACTCCTTTTCCTGGGGAAACGCGCTGAGCGGCAAAGCCAGGCCAGGAAGGCAGCCAAGGCAGGGGACGCTGCAGCGGCGAGCGATGTGCCGACTGTGGCTTAGTGGCCAGTAGGCCGGCCAGCCCCGGGGAGGACAGCCTGGCGCGAGCCGAGGGTCCCGCAGCACCGGGGTCCGGCCATCCCCGATCGGTCTTGCTGGAGAAGGCTGTAAAAGATCACGGGGCAGTGCCGGGAGGTGGCTGGAAGGGAGATGCTGGTTCTCAAGAGCAGGCAACGTCCTCCAGGTGAAGCCCCGCGCCATGCTGCATCGAACCAACAATTAGGGTCCAAAGGGGAGCGCGGTGGCGCGATCACGGCCTTTAGCTCGCTTTTCCAGCCCGAGCACGTAACTCAACAGGGGCCACCGATGCAACGAGTTCTTCTGGTTTCCTTGAACAAGAGCAAACAGCTGAGACGTTTTGCCGGGAGAACAGATGCCACTAATAAGGCAGCAAATAAAATCCATGTGCAATGCTTTACAGTTCACTTGTAATTAACTCTGCGCTGCCAAAAGAACTGAAGCCAGCATGGCACATTAATTACACATTAATGTGAACGTTCATCCGCTCTCGGCTGGCTAGCTCTCTGGAGACCGGGGCTTTTATTTCACTTCTGCATACGCCAAAACCACGGTGGCCCGGCGGGAGCCACGCGGAGCCAGCGCGCTGGGGCACTTCCCGCTGCGCCTCCAAAAAGCCCGGCTAAAACGCAGAGCAAACCCGGGCAAGCGAACAGCCATTTCCGACAGCGGGAGGAAGGAGGTAAGAGCACGAAGGACCGCGGCCGCTCTCCGGGGGCCATGCCCGCACACACGTCCCACGCCCCAGGTTGAATTCAGCCAGACTGATGCCTCTGAACCAGAAAGTTTTTTCCTGCCGAGAGCAGCAAACCTCCTGCCAGCGCCATGGAGCCTCCGCCGGGATCAGTCCCTTGCTCTGGGTCTTTCCCAGCGGTGCCCATCTGAACACGTTCCATCTCAACATGAGGAGGAGCTTCTTTGCTGCGAGGGTGGCAGAGCCCTGGCACAGGCTGCCCAGAGAGGTGGGGGAGTCTCCGTCTCTGGAGACACCCCAAACCCGCCTGGGCGCGTTCCTGTGCCCCCTGCTCTGGGTGACCCTGCTCTGGCAGGGGGTTGGACTGGGTGATCTCCAGAAGGCACTTCCAACCCCAGCCATGCTGTGATTCTGTGACTCTGTGGGAGATCCCTCTCCTGCCGGGGCTTGGTCCTCCCAGAGGCCATCCTTGTGCTGCCCTGGTGTGGCCACTTGCTGCTGTGGGTGCTGGAGGTTGTCCCGAGCCGAGGTGGAAGCTCGCTGCAGAGCAAGGGAAGACACGTGCCCTGGTCTGCCAGGAGAAGAGGGTCCTTCCCGGATCCTCCCCCCATGCCCCAAAGGCATCGTTTGGGCCTGTTTCTCTAAGGAGCTCCCATGAAAGACTCCTCCCTTCCAAGGGCCTTTCCCGAAGCGATGCTTCTTGCTCCGTGGAGACAGAGCCCAGCACTGGGCAGCTGTGGTGGAGGCACCGTGGCCACCAGCCCTTTCCCCGGGCAGGGCCAGGGGCGTTATCTCCACAGGGGTGAGCAAGCCAGTGCAGAAGAAACCAGGCGCTTCCCGTGCATCCCCAGTGCCGGTCCTGGAAATGGTGGCTCAGTTCCAAGCCTTGTCCTATGCCTCGGACCAGCGGAGAATGGTCCCATTCTCTACCAAGGAAGGAAGAGTTAGAAAAACAAACTGCTGAGATCAATACCTGCCGTTCACGGATTCTCTTCCTGCGCGTCGGCTCAAGTTGTCACCCAAACTCTTGTGATATTCTGCAGGTCTGGTCCTCTGGCAGGGGACTGCCCCAAGCCCTTTTGAATCAGCTGGATGGCACCATCGGGATCGGGTCCTGCGACAGCTCTCTCCGTCCCACAGCAAGGCGTAGGCACTCTCTCCGAATATTTAAGCCACATTTCATTAGGCAGGAGCGGGAGTCCTCAGGGTCTGTCCCTGCAGTGCAAATCCATCCCTGATCCTGCTGCTTCCCCGGCGTTAGTCAGGTTGCAGAGAAGGGTCCAGGAGGTCGGATCCGCAACCCAACATCTACTGAGGAACAGGCATAAAAAAGCCCCTCTGTAACCACTGCCAGAGCAGAGGGCCGCGCAGACCACTCCGCAATCACGCCCAAAGACACAGCCATAAAAATAAAAGCTTTTTATTTTTATTTTTTTTTTTTTTTATATACCATTACAGAAACATCTGAGTAACATTCTCAACAGGACGGGCAGCCCCGTGGCCCTTGGGGCAAGTGCAGGCAGCCAGCTTCGGGGTCTGCCGTGCCATACTCCCGAGCTGCTCTCGGTGCAGGATGCCCCGCTCCTCGCCCTCGGCGGGGAGACCCGGCCCTCCCGGCGTCAGGGCGTCACCTTCTTGTAGGTAATGTGGAGGTGTTGAGTCATGGGCTGCGTAGTGGTTGCCATCGAGACAGTTTGTTCGAGTTTCCCATCGGAATTGAGCCTGAATTTTCTGGTAATCTAAAAAGGGGGGAAGAAAAGAAATAAAGAAATCAAGCAGACAGCATCCACAGGTTAAATTCCTTACCTGCGCTTTCTACTTTCCCTTTGCCATCCTCGTGTTTGCTGTCAACACACCACAGATGGAAGGATACGCTCACTACAGCCATCAGAGTAAACAAGGAGAACTTTTCTCTCCTAAAGAAGGCAGCCCTTCCCAAAATACCACTTCCATGCCCCAAGACCATTATCCCCAGAGCAACGCAGCATCCTAGCACTACTGACATCCCTCCACCAGAAAAGCAGCTCCTGGCTGGTGGCTCAGGGAGACGCTCTGCGCTGGATGACGCCCCCGAGGCAGCCTTCAACACCGCTGGGGCTCTCCGCAGGTCACCACACCGTGCCAGGCTAAGGCGGTGCTCATGCTACATGGGGAAACTGGAGCCTGCCGAGCCCCGGCTTGCACCTGCAGGCAGGCGGAGGTTCAGCGCCGGGGAAGAGCGACGCCATCCATCGAGAGGGCTCAACAGGCAACATTGTCCCCACCTCTCCACCTGGGCAGGCTGTAAGACTGCCTGTGTTGCGCCAAACCTCAGGAGAGGCAATTTGGGGTTGCCCGGTGGAGCTGGACCACTTGGGACCCATGTAAGCAGATGCTTGAACTCAGGCTCCAGCAGCTTCCAAACCAGAGGAGGGAGTGGCTCCGCGTCCAGTGTCCAACCCAGGCTGTTGGCCTGCTCCGAGCTGTCACCGAAATAAAGGAGAGAAGTGAGACCATCCTTTTTGAACCTCAGCTCCTGTCCCAGAATAAAGCTCTGGAGGGTGGCACTCCAGCTGCCCGTCCCAGCAGGGAAAGGGCGACATAATCGTGTGGATGCCACCAGGGCACGGCAGCTCCCCGGTGAGCGCCGCTGTAAGGAGGCAGCTTGGCACGGACCGGCGCACCCAGCACTTCGGCCCTTGGTGTGATTTCAGCACAGATTGGCTCCAAGTCATCCAGAAGAGCTCCTTATACGGTCCGGTGGCCACTTGCTGCTTCCAGTACTGAACACAATCCCAAGGGTGAACTGAAACAAAGTCCTGGGGCAGCAGGATAACCGCAAGCACGAGTAATTTGCAGTCACTTAAACCAGCCCCATTTAGGAATTCCTAAAACGCAGAGGCTTTTACAAATGCATTGATTTCCAGTGAAGGTCATGTCCGTGAGCTAGCGCCAGTCTGCGTGCTGCGAGACAGCGTCCTCTCCGTTCCCACATCCGTTCCCCCACCAGCAGTGTGCCCTTAATGCCAACATCCAACACGTCCTCCTTTCAGGTTATTGCCACCCGAGAGCGAAGCTACCCAGGGCTGTGGAGGATGCGCTGCTGCTCTGACCTTCATGGGGGCAACAGCAGGAACAGGTTCATACACAAACAACGTTTAGATTAGTATTCACTGATCAGATGGGGCTTTCTTTGTAATGCATGACAGCGTTCCTCAAATACCCCAAGCAGGAAAAGGCAATTAAAAGGAATACAAGAGACACTCGTCTTCAACAAGAAATTATCTCACGACGTCTGACCTTTGCTCAGGGTTTCTGAACAGTTCATTTTTTTCGGACGGGACCACGGTAGGTCCTCCTGCCAAAAGGAGGAAATAAAATGAACCGGGCTAAAAAGGAAAAGGGGGATTTTCTCTTAAAAGCCAGCTTCAGTTGAAGGCTGGCTGATGGCACCGTGGGAAGGAAAGCTCTGTGTGCACCTGAGATGCACAGGGAGACTGTGACTTCCCACACAGCAGAGGAAACATGAAGCACTGGGAAAGGGCCACGGGAAATTGCTCAATTCAACGGAAGCGGTCCACTGCTCTCCCCTCATCCACGAATCCAGTCATTTTATCACAGAAGACAACCAGGTCAGCCAGATGCCATTTACCCATGGTAAAACCATACTGCCTGTGCTCAATCACCTTCTTTACACGTGCAGAAATCTCCAGGGGCTGCCGTGACGCTGACCAGCTTGTAGGGCTCCAGGTTGGCATTCAGACACTTTCCGAAGATGGGTGACCCACGTGCCATGTTTCTCCAGCCATCGGGAAACTCTGCTGATCTCCCATCACCTTTCAAAGGTAACACAGCAGCCTTGCAGGCTCATCAGCCAGTTCCCTCAGTACCCACACACTGCCAGAACAGTCCTGAAGTCTAAAAATACTTGAAAACGTGCCTGTTCTCCAGACTCTCACAGAGGAACACGAGTGTTTGGAAACAAAGCTGGTCTAAGAGTGCTTCTCCGCTCCCTACAGAGCTCCCTACAGAGCATCCTCCTCCTCAGAGAGGGAGGAAGAGTCCAGGCTGCAGTTGTGCCTTACCTCGCGTCAGCATCGCCTCTAGCAGGGACAGACCCCCCAGGGACTGCTCCTCTCTGTCCGCGCAAGGAGCTCCCCACACCGCAGCACGGCCATGCCAGCGAGCGCCTGCCACGCAGCCCTGGCCCAGGGAACGGGTCCTCCTGCCTGAATTATGGCTCGGCCGAGCCACAGTCATCCCGAATCACTTTTCGGCGGGAACACAACATTGTGGTGAAGTTTTCTCAAAATGAGCAACTAAAGCAGCAGCACATGTGCCCTTCTCGCGACACTTGTAGTCTCTTAGTTTCCATGGGTAATTTACACTGTTCTTGGTGAAGGAGAAAACGCGTTGGGAGCTGGTTACCTGCCATACCCTCTCTTTCCACACGTTCCTTCACCAGCAAGGACCTCCCGCATACTGTGACCAGTACTTGGGCCTGAACTGCCCTCAGCTGCCAGGTGACCACTGACATTCAGCTCAGGAGCTTCCCTCTTCCAGCCTCCAGCCTTGGAGCCCTCAACCAGTAAGACATTCGCTGGCTTTCCGGTGCTTTCCCCCTCTCCTCCCACCAGTCTATCTGCTCACATTTCAGGCAGTGACCCTGAGACGGTGGTCCATTTTATTTAAATGCTTTTAATTAAGAGCTCCGCTGCCTTGGCAATATCCATAGCATTTAATGGCTTTATTTCTCCTGATAACAGCAAGGAGGCAATACAGCTGCTCCCGGGAAAGGACAAACTCAACAACTTAAAACATGCAGCTGAAGGCAGGGGAGTTAGGACTGCCTTTCCAGAGTTCGGACACTGTTTGTGTAGACACATACAATTTTTTGGCACATTAGTGAATTTAGGGAGCACACTTACGACACTGGCTGCGCCTCCACAAGCTTGCGCTCTCAGTTATCTATGGGTCGGTTTTATAGCACATAAAAACTAGGTTGCAAAAATCAAGCCTTGAAGTCCAGAATAAGTCAATGCTGTATTTGCTGCAATCAAAGCAGTGTCTTCTCTCCCAAGAGCCACACCTCACTTGCCACCCTTCAAAAATTGCGGTCACTCACTTGGTTCACATGTGAAAACAAAACAGGTACAAGAACATGCCAGCACCTACTCCCCTTGTGAGAGCTTGTCCAACCTTGCTGCCTTTTCTCAACTGCTAGTCAGCCAAGACAACTTCCTCTGTGACAGCTAGGATTCCAGCAGTGACCTCAGTATGCCACACTAACTCCAGCAGTGCCATCTTACTCACAGCTGGCTGTACCCCATCCAGCTGGGTCAACAACAAACTGCCACCACACCAAAAAAAAAAAAAATCAACCAGGAGTGGAGCTGACAGCAAGCACCTGCCCTGCCAAGCAGCCACAGATGGCAAGAGAGCCCACAGCAACTCGTGAATGTCATGAAAAGCAAGCAAGATCTGCAAAAATGAGGTGGAGCTCGAGCTCGTTCCTAAAATATTCCAATGAGGCCCAATACTGGACATACCTTATGTGTGCACCCTCATACTGTAATTAATCCAGAAGACCAGCATTAAGAAGTAACACCACTGCTGTACAAGGGTATTTGGACAAGACTTTCCTACTCTCTTTCCCAAGGACCTGCTACTGGCCAATGCTGGAGACCGGATTCGGGGCTGGCTGGTCTGATTCAGCACATCAGTTCCTATCTTAATGAACCCTCTGGGTCTTGTAAAGTATGAAATATCTTCTGAAGGTTGTTACAGAAAGGATAAGCTACGACGCCACACAATATTTCCAATAACTCCTGATGGCAGTCTGTAATTAAAGCATGTTAATCAACCTATCCTCTCAACTCGACACCTTCTGGGGCTAGCAATACTATGTGAATCGCTCACAGCGTGTGCACTCACCTGCTCTACGTGGGGCTTCTTGGCAAAGGAGATCCTGGCTATGGAGTGAGAAGCTATAGACAGCTCTTGTCCATTCACCTCCCCTTCCTCCACCTCCACCAGACCTAGTGGGAAGCAAGGTCATATATCATCAGGCTACAAAGGTTACTTAACGATGTCACAGTTATTAAGCTATGTAATACACCGCCACTCTCCCTGAAGAATGGTTTGATTTGACTTAGCACATATCAACAACTGCAAATCCACGCAACCTCAGGCACGTAAAGCTGCTTAGAAAAATCTAGCCAGATAGACTCACTCATACTGTGTGGGATGAGTATCGCATTGTAACTGGCAGTTTTCCCTTCAGCACCTGCTCTGGAGTTTTAGATGCAAATTTAAGCATTAACGGGGTTTTAACACTCTTTCACTTATAACAATTTAGATGTGGTTCTCCCTCGCTCAGTCCCTGTAAGGTGGGTAACAAGTACCAAGGCACTACAACCAGACAGCAGGGAGATTCTCCTAGTTTAGGAGCTAAGAAAAAAGACGGCACCAAGATTGCGCTCCAAGACTGTTAAGGGAACAGCAGGAGAGAAGCTCCCCTGCTACAGTGCTGCGGAGGCTCTCAGTAGTGCCACAGCCTGTGTTCCTCTAACAGGGAACCCGCTGTATGGGTCGCACCAAACACTCCTGGATGGAGAGGCTGCAAAGGGGGTTTAAAACGACCACAGCCCCACAGGCTCTGCGCTGCCCCACGGAATCAAACACAGCAAGCGTTGACATGGGTAACAACAGTTTAAGTTGGATGTTAAACGTGACCCTGCTTAGAAGGAGCAGCTGGCCAAATATGACAATAGCAAGAGAAGGAGGACTCTAGAGCCAGGAGCTCATGAACCAAGGCACCTCTTTATTTCTGCCACAGGGTCAGCTGTGGCCAACCCAGGGGAGCAGTGAGAATGAAGCATCTTATCTGCACAGGCTCCCCTTGCCTCCCCACAAAAAAAGAGCCCTAGGATGCTATGAAGGCATCAAGAATGTCACCTGCCATCATTAAGGCTCAGACTGCAATTCTTGTTACAGAGGCAGGGGTTCTTCTGATTTACAAAGCTACGTCTGTAAATACCAACATATCATTTGGGGAAAGGACACCCCTGGAGTCTCCTGCACGAGCGGTATTTCCACTTGCAGTCCTTTCCTGTCACAGAAAGCTAAAAAGCCACACTGTCTGTGCAAAGCCACATAGCCCGTCCTAGAAACTTTTGCTTTTGACACAAGCTCATTTATTAATTCATTTTCACTGTGGGTTCAGCGCCAAAGAGAGGCACTGCTGGACAGTGAAAATAAATTAAATGAAACGGTGAGAGATGCCATAATTTTCTGGAGAAGTGATGAAATAGCACAGCAGGGGAAGGACCTCTTCTCTTCCCCAGTGTGGGTATCAGGTGTGTACCTGTGTTCTGGGCACTGATGAAGGCCACCTTATTAGTGTCAGGTTTGAGGCGGATGAATCCACATTCTCGGTGCATGGGCTTCCTGGTGTGCGGATGGAAGGCGTTGAACCTGAGGGGAAATCAGAACACAAAAGCTGCTGTTTGTTGCATTGAAAATACAGTGTTTGGCCTGGTTTCGTCTCAGAGGACATGGTATTTTATTTAACCACATGACTGCCTGCAGTGTTATTTGAAGAGTAAAAGACTGACGACGCTTCATGGTTGGAGATGTAAACGTGTAAAAATACGGTTGCTTTACGGGCACAGCTATTTCTTAGAGCTGGAGTTAGTTATTTAAGTTCAAGATTCATAGTTCTCACAGCTCCTCAGTCCTTCTAAGGCCTAGCTCAAACTCCCTCGGGAAGCCAGACATTTCACAGATGTTGAAGCCATACTCTGTCTCAAACACTTCCTTGTCTCAAATAAATACCTGGCATTACAATATTATCTTTATTATGTTTTAAACTTGGCAAGTTTGGTTTTTTTCCTATATTACCTGCTGCAGGCAGTAACAGAGCAGACTTATTTCTCCCACCACCCTCTTCAAAAAGGGAAAAAAAATGCGCAGATTCTTATTTATTCTTCATGAGGCCTCAGAGTTTTATGCTGGATCACCCATAACGTGGCTGATTATATACATCACACGTGGTCATATATTACGCTAGTGCTGCAGCATTCCCAAGTTGTCCTGGTTCTGGCGGGGACAGGGTTAATTCTCTCCGGGCTCTGGCGGGGTCACAGGTATTCCATCCCATGTGGAATTCCATGTGGGGCAGGAAGTCTCACTTGGAGCAGGCTGGGGCATCCTGGGTCTGGTCAGTGAGTGGTGGTTCCATAACCGTGTTTGTATATTCCGCTATCAGTGTTATTGTTGCTGTTTTCTTGTTCCTTTTGCTGTTCTGTTACATGGCCTTTGTCTCAACCCATGAGTTTTGCCTTTTTCTTCCGATTCTTTCCCATATTGGGAAAGCTCGAGAAAGCGGCACGCGGTTCTTTGTTGCCGTCTTGAGGCCAAAGCATGACATGAGTCTACACAGGTAACGGAATTAAACAGCCATTTAAACACAACAGCAAGCTAGGTATTTACATAATGCAGTGGACTATCCTATTGGTGTTTCTTTATTCTACACTAATCCCTTTCTACTCATGACGTTTTTCATAGAATTACCCACTCTGCAGCCTTCTACAAGAAAGGAGGCAGAGGCAACCTTGGAGCTGCTGCTGCTAAATCTGCACCCAGAACTTTCTCACGCGACAGCAGTTTCTATACGTGCCTCTGTCGTGCAACGGGGATGTGGCTACTGCAAACGGTGCCCAACACCAGCCTCCTTGGCCACTGTGACCTGTCCTGGGACTGGGAATGTGCTGTATCATCACCTGCCACCCCAACGGTAATGGCATAAATGTTCAAGAGCTTGGCCAAGGAGTTTGTCCAGGCAAGCTGGAGCACTTATTAAAGAAGCACTGAGAGCTGAAAAGCCCCCAGCAAGTGTTTCCTATGTGAAGTAAAATATAATGAATTACAGAGAGTCAACATTTCCTAGACGACCAGCAGCACAAAGTGCAACACGTGGCACAAGAAACCCATGGGCTTCAAAGAAGTGGAGACAAGGAAGGGGGTGCACAGCTAAGGCATGCAGTTGGTGCCTTGCAGCTGCTTCTGGCTCCCTAATGTCCTCTGGGTACAAATACACAAATTACTCCTCCTATTTGGCTCTGTCTCTATATAAAGCATGTCTCTGTTTAACCATATGGTTATAGGAAGAACCAGGAATGACTTTCTATCGGTGGTGCAGGGCTGCATCCCTGCTAAGGACTGTCCTAGCATCTCAGCCTCTGTGCTGTGCAGCTAGTAAAGCCAGGCACCCTACAGAATCGTGGCTCATGGTGGGATTATCTAGAATCAAAGGAGGAATGAACTTAAATCAGGCTTTTTTCAGTGCTTGGAGTATTCAAGAGACACATGGACTGCCTCGGAACAGGCAAGTGGCACTGCTCCAGGAGGCAGGGACGCACGGGGTCTCTGTCCTTCAAGCCTACTGCCTGTTTTCCAGATGCTTCCAAGAGTTTAACA
>VXBH01004419.1:425456-438191 GCA_013400035.1 Rynchops niger | reverse complement strand
AAAGAAAGCAACTCAAATCAGCAACTGTTCAAAAGTCAAAGAGGGAGACGTCGACAGAGCATGACTGTCAGAGCGTTGTTTCTTTTGGAAACAGGACTAAAAATGTCACATGCCGAGCTGGCAGCTCTGTCACCACGAACGGCGCACACCAGGAACACAGGGCTTCTTTCACACAACATTGCCATCTTGTAATTATTCTTTTCTCTGGTTTTCAAAGCAACCAACTTTCCAACTCACCCCTCCCAAATTAGTATTGGAGCAGCACTGATCTGCTGGCTAACACGTCATTTCTCTTCCTCCAGATTCCTTTTTGATTTCTCTTCGAACAACTAGCTTAACTGCTTTGGCTGCAAGTATCTGCCTCCTATCCCATATAGTTTGTTAAATAAACACTTTAACTTCTCTCAGTTTTTCACAGTGGTGAAGACTGAGAACCACAGTTTAATATGGTTAAGCTTTACAGCCATGCCATAGCTCCTTCATTTATTGTATCTGTAAGAGGGAGTTTCACAACACAGAACGATAGCAGTTGTAATGCTATTACTTGAAGATTCATTTCTAATCAGACAGCTGCCACCAGCAAGAAGAAGGGTGGGGTTTTTTTCTGGCCATGAGGACAGTACATCTTTTGGCCAACATACGCGCCCAAGGCACATCACATTAAAGCGGGAGGATCACTGGTCTTTCAAAGGCAGGGATGGAATTTGCACAAACAATAGCGATGTCCATGCTGAGGCCATTCTTGGTGCCATACGTTACTCTCACTGTTCCAAGTTAGAGTCACATTCACAACACCCTGAGTTACTTCTCATTACGTAGCCCTCAAGACTGGCGGGCCACAAGAAGGGTACACTGCACCACGGCCACAGTCCTGATCCTGTACTCGTGTGCACAAGTTCACAGGCGTGAACTCACTTGTGAAAAGCTCTGTAGTAGTGCACTGCACTCCTGGGCTAGTGCATCTTCAGTGATTGCAGGTGTGCAGCCCTGGGTATGTTGCAAGAGCATGCCAATTAATCACAGGGTTTAAAGGCAAACAAAAGTCAGACCATGCAGTCGCATATCGTTACATCGCCTCATGTGGCAAGTGAAAACTTGTTTACTTTGCCACTGGAAAAGAAACACAACCAATAAGTCTCACTGGAGCCATGCCTGCTCCGATCCAAAAGCTGCTGCCAACACCGATAAACCCCCAGACTTACGAGAAGTTGAGCATGGGCTGCCCCACATGAGAGATGTGCACTTCTTCCAGGTACTGGAAGGGCTTCATTGTAGGGAAGGTGCCATCTCCTGGCGGGTCTGAGAGCCAGGTGCCCAGCATCCAGGACAAGGGCTCCATTACAGGATTCAGCTGGGGAGTCTCTGTGGACAAAGAAAAAAGAATAAAGAAAGAAAATTCAGGGATCTGTGCTCTGCAGCTTGCTGTGAGCTGCTTACAGCTGGGTGATGACCACAAAACACCTCAGAAATGGTCCAACGCAGCAGCAACGCCTTTCTCTAGAGCAGCGTCAGCTCCAAGGTGCAAGGGGAGATGGGGAACGATGAACAGTCACAGAAAGCAAGTCTGTTTTCAAACCTGCTCTTGGCCTTTCATAGAGCATTCTTCCGGGTGGTCCATTTATGACCCGTCTCTGTAGCCTGATCTGAAGAGAAAGCCCCCTCCCAGCTACATGCAAGGAAGCAGAAGACCGACATCTCAGCATAAAGAATTATCACTAAATGCCAACTAAATCTCTAATGCTCTGGCCTGATTTTTCTCAAGCACTGAGTATGTACCATTCCTGTTTGTTTCAGAAACCAAGGAAACGAGTCCTCACTTCAGAGGAAAAAGAAAATCAGGCTGCATACATATTCAAGATCAAAATCTGGCTGTAACTTTTTTTGAAGAGGTTCACAACGACCTGCACTTTTTGTACAAAGAGACAGGGATTGTTCAGAAGTTGCTCTGCTTAGGCTCTGGCCTAAGGAAAACGGTTTAAAAAGACTAGGGTGACTGCACGTTAGGGCGTAAATGGAAGAGAAAGCTACTTCCCTTTGTCATTGCATTTATTAAGAAGCACAAAGGTCTGTTTCACAAAGTTAAAACTTCTTTAATGAATCATTTTAGAAGAGCTTTGATAAACAACAGTTTTACATTTTGCTGTGATTTCAGAGCGTGTGACCTGAAAAAAAAAAAACCCCAAATAAATCAGAGAAATGGAGAGAGACAATTGAAAGCCCCATGAACAGCAAGGCAGATCCATTCCTAAGGTGCAAGCAGGGAAAGCGATACAGCAGCCACGTGGTCTCAGGAAAGACCACTACCAATAGAAATGAGGTGCCCACTACTCTAGGTCAGCTGTTATGCAGACAAGTATATCTGAAGTATACTTCAAGCACGTCCTCCTCACACTCACGGGATAAATGACGCATACCGGCAGGGTGGGAGCTGAAGGGGGTTGTTTTCCACACCTACTGATATCACCTAATGCAAGAACAAGCTACCTGTCCAGCTGGTCTAAAAGGCACAGACTCAGCGACAGGGAGAAATTATGACCTAAAAAGGCGATGCTGTGGGTAAAAATTTGCTTGATCTGTCTGAGTTTCACTGTGCTCAGTCCCAAATACCAGGCTAAGAAGACTGAGCAAGGAGGAAGAACGGACCTGGAATGCCAAAGCAGGGGGAAGAACAGAAACTTTCACGGATTAAAAAGGATTGCCACCTTTGTTATTTATTCTCCCACACAGAGCAGGTTTAGAAAGCCAGCCGGCACGTCAGCAAGATGCTGCTAATTACTCTTCTTTATCCTGAACTATTTTGCAAGTGAAGCAACATGAGAAAACATGAGAGCTCACTATGAAATAGGTGATAAACATCTACAGCATCAGAGCCAGGCTTTGCAGACTGTCCGGCCAGCCTGCGCATTCACCACCAGCGTACCAAGGCGCTAAGAGGTTCCTACGATCCATGGAGCAGTGTTAGTGTTACCAAACAGTATTTCATTGTACTTACCTTCCATCGGCACTCTGAGTAACCAAAGCAACAGAATGTTATTTTCTGCTGCAGCAAAGACCTTAACACAGCGATGACCAATAACAAAAGTCCAAAATTATTGCTACAGGAAAGCCCATACTTCTACACCGCTTGTTTAGAAGTAGTTCCCCTTTTTTGCTTTCACGTTGAGAGCACGTGGCTTTGCGAGTAAGGAGAGTATCGCTACCCCATCCAACTGGTATTTGCCTTTCACTTGCTACTGCATTTCTTTCCAAGCTTTTTGCAGGCTCAAACTCCCACCGTGGAAGGGAAGAGCAAAGCTTTGGAAAGGCTGGAAGAGACTGCAGCCTGGGCTGCTGCTGCCCTCTCCTGGGTCAGGAGGTGGCAACAAAGCCTAGGAGCCGGATGCTTTCTGTCACCAGGGTGCTTGTAATCGCACACTTCATTTTTTTTTTTTTTTCTGCTTACAAACCTTGCAGCATTTCATGAAAAAGCATCAAAGTGACAGATAAGAGAAAATGGCTTTAACCACTTCCATTTTTTAGACTCAGTTACAAACCAAGAGAAGCCAACCAATTGTCTCCAGCACCCACAGCTTGACCCCACTGCCTTGCCGTGCAGCGTCCAACCTGGCCGGAGCTGCCTGACCGGGCAAGCTAGTCTCACGTCCAAAGAGCTGGACTTTTAGCCAGCTGAAAAGTGAAGATGTAACTGTATATCCTGAAGTCTACAGCATCCGTGTAAAGAATACGGCCAAGCGACCATTATTATTTTTCCAAACTACCTGGATGGCAGCGAAACCAACATGAGGTTTTTTTTTTAGTTCTTATGTCACTTGGAAAAGCCAAGAGCAACAGAAACGCTGGTGGGAACGAGGACCAGAGACTCAGTGAAGTGCAAAACAGTGATCACACCCTATGCAGTGCTCTTACCTTCGGTATTGGTCTCTGACTAGTGGACTAAGTCCTTTTTTTTTTTTCCCCGGCAGCCTTCTGTGCCAGAGGGCTGAGCTGAAAGACTGGAAAAGCAAGAGCGAGGAGACAGACAGGAGAGAGGCTGATTGAGTCCATCAGAGAAAAAGTGGTGATTCAAAAAGAAATGTACTTCTTATGTTGTGGTCGGCGTAGGTAAATGAAAGACTATTGAGGCAACAAAAAGCAAGAGTTTAAAGATGAAAATATCTTTGTCTGCAAAGCTGCTTTATTTCAAACAGTTTTATAGGTGCAGTCACCGTCAATAGGAATTTCACCAATGAAGGAGTGTGTACTTCCCTATTTAAAGATCTAAATAAACTCTTGGCGTATCACTTTTACAAACAACCTGCTACTGTGGCTTAAAAAGTAAGTGTGTGATGATATCAAGAATACAAACCATGTCTGAGAACTTGGAGCGCAAGAGACACTGGCCACTGCATGTTTAAAGCTTCAGACTCAGATGGGATCCTCTTAATCCTGGTTCTCTTGCATCCCCACGCAGAGTTTCTCTTTTATCTAGCATCACAGAAGCTGACACTACAGACTCTTTCTTAACAAGGGCATTCCTGGAGTCTCTTTTCCCTACCAGATGATAGTTTCTTGAAGCCGTTAGGGACCCAGCATCTTCAAGACCTCTGCTCCTCTACAAAATCCAGCTGAAAGCAGCCATGACGCTCACAAGTTGCAACAGCTTGGGAGACAAAAACCACACGCGCATAAGCAACCCGATCATTTACAACTCTTTTCTTCAGGAAGCCACTCAGGCCAAAACTGCTGTGTCCTGGGCACACGAGTCAGCTCTGTTTCATTATCTGACCCCACTTCATGCCTCTGAACTAGTGGATGGACTGTTTCCACATCTTTCTCATTCACAGAGGGGTTAGAAGTCAAATCCCTCCCTGCACTGTAACAAAAATCAGACTGCAATTGGCTGTCCACGCTTTCCAGCAGGAGCCGGCATGCTCTCCCTGCCATGAGACAAACCAGACAAAGTGGCTGGACAACCCCCTCGGGCCATGTCTACACAGGCGTCAGCCAGCATGGCTCTCAAGTGGGATCCCTGGCACAGAAAGCTACGCTGGCACAAATTCCTACACAGCTTTATCAGCAAAACAAAAAACAAACCGACTCGCACAACACCTTCTCAGTGTTCAAAGTGCAGGGTCTACAGCAACAGCTGGGCAGCCTCCTGCACTCCTTTACTGCAGCTGAGTCGTTTATGGGATTTAAAATCATCATCATCAAAGTTCTGATAATTAAGGAGCAGCCTTGTTCAGTGCACTTTTCCATATTTAAGTACAGAAGGTGACTTTGTACTCTGCTGCCCATCCCTGAGTTTTCCACCCCTTTATGCACTTTGCTGATGCTCCCCCCAGTACACCAGTAAAGCGCTCCTAGCGCTGGCGTGCTCCAGCTCCATCTCTGCTCCAAAGAGGTGGGAATGGGGTTATATTCACAAATTCTCACCTTATGGCCTATCTTAGTAATTAATTTCATGACAAAGCACCAATGTGTTACTGACTCTGTTCCAAAACGTTCCAGCTTCTGCAGTCACTGCAGAGCTCTCCTGCACTAGAAAATACAGATAAAGCATTTTTAAGATTATACACTATTATGAGAAACCCAAACATCCTACACCTGAGCTTACCTCAATGTGTTTTACTTTCTCTCAAGTTTACCTGAGTTAGCGTTTTCATCGCTTCCTAGTTGCAACCTGTTTTTTGTTGTGAGTCATTGCCGACTCACTGCTGAATTAAATGCTTAATGCACAAGCTGTGTAGGCTCTTAACAAAAAAAAACAAGACCGAAAAATGAAAAAGCAATAACAGAGCAAGAAGTCTTGTTTACCCCCTTTCCAACCGCCTTTTTCTCCGTGGGGGCGGTGAAAGAACCATCTCCCTGAGCAACCGCATCCTGAACTTGCTGCATATCCAGCCAGTGCCGGCTCCCATGCGGAGCAGAAGGCAGGTGACATCCCACCTGCCGCAGGGCAGCACGTGCTCGGGCCGCGGGCGCTGCGAAGCCTCGCCTGGCCTCTCTTGTGATGCCTTCTGCCACAGATCCAGCGCCGCTCTTAACCTATGCACACATATTCCTACACCTTATCTCACCTCTACCGTACTTTATAGCTCCCTCGTTCTTTGTAACACCCACTTTATTGACCCTGGCCGTTCCCACCCTAGACAAGACAGGGAAAAAACCAAAACAATCACAAGCAGCACCTGCCATTCCAGAATAAAAGCATTTTTCTTCCAAAATCCTTATTCTATTTTGGAAACACAGGCATTATTTTCTTAAGAGAATGCCTGTAGGAAGCTACTTCTGCAAAAGAAATTCTAGCAATTTTCTTCAATGGACACATCCCTAGCTCCCAGTTAACGTGCAGCTGCTAGGATAGGGGTGCCTGCCCTGGTAGAGGCATTTTTTCTGACAAAATATCTCTGTGACCCATTCTAGGCGTTTCATTTTGAAGCTAAACCGGACAGGGACACGTTGCTGTTCAAGTCCTGCTCGGACAGATGAAAGTACAGCATCTCGCATCCTCGCACAACCCCACTTCTCACTGCCACTGAGGAATACAATTTTGCTACCTGTTTTCCGCAACACAAACCTGTTGTCACCCTGATGGGAAACACCACCTCAGGCCTCACAGACCAGGCATCAGGACTCCATCTCAGCACAAAACCAGACATTTAATGTTCTGAGTCCTCCTGCTTGTCCCCAAAATTCATCAAGTATGCTTCATCTGCACATAAAAAGTATTACAAACAAGGGCACTTCTACACTGGCTTTGTACAAATATTGAAAAACAAATCTAAGCTGGAAGGAAATACGATTTCCTACAGATTCTTAGCAAAACTCTAATCATTTTCCACATGGAACCATTTTGCAAACTCTCCTGCCTTTAAGATGACCTTCATGGGAACAGACATGGAGTTTGGAAGAGGCTCCACACACGCTCCAGTGGCTGAATTTTAACAGCTTTACCTCTTTAATAAATACAGATACTTCAGTCATATTGAATCATACCTGCATTTGTTCCACTGCCGGCCATAGTTTGCAGTTATTTTCCTATTGCTTGGTCTAGCTCTCTAACCACCTTTGCTCACCAGAAAGTGTTTTGCGCAGGGTTGATAAGATGGCTATAAGGGAAGTGATCTCATGATTAGGTAAGAGAGTTATCCCAGTGCCTGCTGGGAGATGTAGTTTTACAGAAGGAGCGAACCGGAGCCTGTTACGATGAGGTGATCTCGCGAAAGGAGCATCTCAGATCTCCTCTCTGCGCTAGCACTGGGGGAGTACGATGCAGCAGAGCTGAGAAACCTTCAGGCAGAACAAGATGGTCAGATAATAACTTGTGTGTCAGAGGAAAGCACTGTCAGAATAGTCTCCCCTTCCTCAGGGCACCAGATCCATATTTGCTTGCTGGCTCTCCCTAATATCATAGAATCGTCTAGGTTGAAAGGGACCTTTAAGATTATCGAGTCCAACCGTCAACTCAACACTGCCAAAACCACCATTAACCATGTCATAGAATCGCCTAGGTTGGAAGGGAGCTTTCAGATCATCTATAGTCCAACCATCAACCTAACTCTGACAAAAACCATCGCTAAACTGTATCTCTAAGCACTATGTCTACCCGTCTTTTAGATACCTCCAGGGATGGGGCCTCAACCGCTTCCCTGGGCAGCCTGTTCCAATGCTTAATAACCCTTTTGGTGAAGAAATTTTTCCTAATATCCAATCTAAACCTCCCCTGGCGCAACTCAAGGCTGTTCCCAGTACATTTCTCCCAGTTCATCCTGTTGTTCTCCAGAAGATGCTTCTAACCTCCTTCTGCCTGGTGCACCATGCCTAACTGTGCTCCTCTGCTGGAAGTACTCCTCAACCTTTGGTCCACGGACCTCAGAAGTGGCCCACGAAACAGAAGGGAACATCTTCCTACCAAAAAAGAGAGCAAATTCAAAAGTTTAGCATGGAAAAGGTCACTGTGGCAGCTATGCAGGAAGCAGCCCAGAGCTCCTCCTGAAACCAGTTAGTCGATGCCCCTGTTAAGACAGGTTGAGGAACACCGCTTGAGCGCACCGTGACAGTTCGAGCACGCTGTGAGCCAAACTCACCCAGACTGAGTCACCGATCCTCAAGGGTGGCTGGCAGGGACTGCTTGTGCAGCAGTTTTGCAGAAACCTGCTCTTTCCAGCTGGTTGTAGTTTGGGTACAGCCAGCAGAAATTTACTTGTCTCAGTGGAGGAAAATATCAGTTGAGAACTAGTAGCAAAACGAAGATCTGCTTAATGGGCGCGGGCCTAAGCTCATTTTTCTGCTCGCTGTTTTCTGGAAGCGGCTGAACATCAGGCAGCGGCAAAGAGAGGTCCCGCAGCCTGTGGAGTTGGGATGCGGACAGGTAACAACCTGCATGGTCAGTCCAGTCGGTTACTTTACTTACACTCCCCATCCCCAAGGCACTGCCTTTAGAAGAAAAAAATATGCAGGCTCAGGTTTACAGCTAATAACATCGCCTCAACTACGCGGCAGATGATTTAGGACAACTAAAACGTAGCTACTAACAAAGACTGTAAGTATTATTAACCTAATAAGTTACCTGACGGTATTTTCATGAATACCAAAAAGTCTTTCTTCAATTCAGCTTTGTATTACAGTAAAACTTAGTGTCTAGGCATAAACCAGATTCCTCCCAGCCGCAGTCAGCTGCACTTAATCAGGTATTTTGACTGCCATGAACTATTACTATGAGCACAGAAGAAGCAGTGCAAGGCAGAAGAGCACCAAGATTAAGCTAAATAGGAAAAACAAACAAAAAAAATCCCGCCAGCCACCAACAAACCCTTTAAAAAAAGTCACCAGCCAAAAGGTTCCCTAAGAACTTCTCATCGCACCAAGTTACGATTGCCGAAATGATTCATTTTCACATATTGATCTCCAGACAGCAGAGCAGGTAACAAGTTGGTCAATTCATTAAAAAAAAAAAATTATATTTTCCCTTAGAAAACAGAAAATAGAATATGTAATTCTTATGTTCTTATTGAACATATTCTTAATATATAATTCTCATAGACATATGTATAAGAACATCCGTCTCATGAAAGAAAAGAAAAATCATAGCGCTTATTAGAATAAAGAAAAACATCCTTCGGGACACTCTTTTTGCAATTAGTATCTCATTGAAAGTATTCCAACAAAGCTAGGCACCTCTTTTTCATATATATATATATATATATATATATGAATGTATGACAGTAATAGAACGCTAAAATTGTATTTAGTTATTGTCCTGACCTGATGTTAGAGAGCATCTGTCATTCCAGTGGCCTGTCCAGCCCAAACCATGACAGTTAATTTTGTTTCGTTTGACACCAAAATAATACAAAAATACAGACCAGAAGGTAAAAATAAGACTATGCTCATTTCCCATAGGCAAAAAAAAATTCTTTTCCCCTCTCTACCCAAATCAAAGCGTGAGTTTTCCCACACTCCGGAAAATTAAAAACACATGGAGAAAGTCGCATGGGGTATCAACCTTCAAGAATTTTGTTGGGATTTATTTTCTTGCGCTTGAGCAAGGAAGGAATCCACGCTGTAAGTCTGGCGAACATGTCTTTCTATGCCAGTATCACGTTTCTGACCATGTCTAATACTACATGGCTTCAGAAGAAGTCGTGAGGTTTCTTCTTCAGGAGAAGAAACCTCGTAATGGGTGTGAGAATTACTATGAGGTGATACCTAATCGTGCATGGGTGGCTTCTTCAAGGAAGTCCCAAGTCACGCATCCTTCACAAGGCAACCCTATGTTTTCTCAGCACCAAACATCATCAGATGCTCCTAAACTCTTCCCCCAAATTGTACTTTTCAACTAGAGTTATTGTGCAAAAGTTTTATCAGCTGTATATTACAGCACTCTCTTTCTTGCAATAGAAAGGGCTACGGCCCTATTCAACAACCTTTATACCCGACCACATCCCTCACTGAGTTCCCCTATGTTTTCAGGTGTCTCGATTTTTTTTTTTAATTGATGGATAAGTCATTCTCCATCTCTTCCCACTTTATTGCCTGTTTCCTGATGACTTCTGCCTTCTGAGGAAATGATCAAACCAAACACAGGCACTCAAGTCACAAGAAGTGACCTCACGGTGTATCATGACATTGTCATATTTGATAGCTACCACCTCACTAAGATTTCATATATCCCAAGTACTGAGTGCATTATATGAAATCTAAGATCAGAATTACTTCTTATATCACTGGAGAAGACTATGACAACTTTCCCAGATACCTGCTGCCCACGATAGCTCATTAACACACCGAAAAAATTCACAGGCAAGCTCCAAAGGCAGGTAAATCACAACAAGTGCTATTGAGTCACAAACAAACAAGTTGACATAATCCAGGAAGAAAAAAAAATATAAAAAAAACCCCCATTAATCAAGAGAGTTATCTCCAACACCACGACCTAACTTCTCATTCCGCACCAGGAATCGCCTTGGAAACTGGGGATATAAGAGCGAGCTCATGGGCCCAAAAACCTCATTCTGTCACCTCTATCTGCTGGTCTAATACAAGCTGCTACTACTCCTTCCAAAAACGTACCATTCTCATACCTTTTAGCCATCACATCTTTACAACCTCTAACTTAAACAGCCTCTAATTGCTACGAAAAAGGTGATTTCTGCCTCAATGCAAAGCCACTGGGGATACTGACCACAGTCCTGGGATAGCAGGCTGTTCAAGTAAGGGAAACTGATCCTCTTCAGCTCATCTAGCTTCTCCTTCAGCTTCCTGACTTGACTGTCAGAGCGGCTGATCCTCTGCCTCAAAAGTTTCAACTCTCCGTTCTTCTTTTCTACCTGCTCACGCAAGCAGCACACCTGACTTTTGCTCTGCCTGGAGGAGAAACAGTACGAGTGGAGGGAGTCGATGAGCTTGCAAGCTCCCGAGGCTGACATGATGACCTCGTTGATTGACATGGGGTTGGCATCCGTGTCACCCTTTCGCCCCACCACAGCCTCAGCGGCAGGCTGAGGGGTAAGGTCTGCTGGGGACGCCGACAAACCCTGGGAAGGTTTCTGAGGGGTTGCGGTGAGGGATGAAGTAGGGGAGCCTTCAGCTACGGCCTTATCGTGTCCCATAGGATGGCTGCTGCAGCTTGGTTCCACGTCTCTCTTTGGCCTTTTCCTTTCTAGCTGCTCTTTTGGGAACGACGGCCTCTCTCTGGCATGCTTAGAGGAGAAGCTGTAAGAATGAAGGGAGCCAATGAACTTGCAAGCACCAGAAGCAGGAGGTGTGAAGTCATCGACTGACACGCCACTTCTGTCTGCTACCCAACTCCCCGTCCACGTGGCTTTGGGACAGTCTTCCACAGAAGATCTCTCAGACTTTTTCTGAGGTCCAGGCTTTGCAACCAAATTATCACCTAACGTCCTTCTCCGAGGGCTGTCTAGCTGGCTGCGGATGTTCTCTTCCTCTTCGGACGTTGATCCAATTTCCGCTTGCAAAGTCACGTCCTCCATCTCTGTCGTCCCTTGAATCACCATGAAGTCCTGGCCAGAAGACGAGGTCCTCTGAACTACCTCACAGCCTCCTTCCCTTGGGTCTTCTCCATCCTGCTGCGGCACCTTGCTCGCTATTTTTCTTATGCTTCTGACATAATCCAGGTTGTCGTGTTTTTCCTCTGCAAGCTGGAAGATGGTAGGGACAGCAGTGGGCTTCAGCAACCGGTGCTGGTCTTCCAGCCGCTTGGAAAAACTGTCTTTGGTGAAATGCTCGCTGCAGAGAAACGAATACTTGGTGGGAGTCCAGTTGTCTCTCTGAACAGCTTTTAGCCACTGAATCAAACGCTTTGAATCCTTCAGAGGGAATCTGAAAAACAAACAGACAAAGAGACATGAAAAAAATTTAAGTCGCATTTTGGAAATCAGAAGGGTTGGTACTCTTCGGTTTAGGGAATTCTCGCAAAAGCTGTATTTTAACAGGTTATGCTCACTTGAGGATTATTTCACTTTGGTCCGAAACACTCAATATTCATTCCTGCCCTCCACAGCCCCACTTCACCAACAGCGCCCAACCAAAAAGCGCTGTTTCCCTTTTCATCGGACACGGACCCATTACCCAGCCGCTCATCCACCCCAGGACAAATGTGGCAGCCCCGGGGGAAGAACGAGGATGCGACAGGCACCGCAACACCCGTCTGGGCCAGCGCGTCGCCCACCTCCGGAGCCCCGCTGATGTTTACACCGGGTGCATTTAATAAGGCGCAAAACCGCCCGGGATGAAGGAAGAGCCAGAGGGGATGAACGAGGCGCCTCTCCCAAATCCTCGGCGATGAGGACACCTTGTCCTGGGGGCTCCCCCACGGCAGTAGCCCCCGCGGCGAGGCGGAGGGAGGGGGCCAGGCCTCACCCTCGGCCCGGGCCCCAGGCCCCGCGGCGGCCGGGGCCTCTCCCCGCTGCCAAGCCGAGCTCCGCGGGCGTTGGGGAGCCCGGAGCCGGTCCCCGGCGCTGAAGGGAAACAAAGGGCGGCCGCTGCCGCTCGGGGCCCTGCGGGGAAAGCGCCGCGGGGGCGAGCGGCCGCCCCCTGCCCGGCCGGAGCGGAGCCGGGGGGCTGAGGGAGGGCCGGCCGCGGCACCTGCGGGGGGCTGAAGCGGGCCGGGCGGCCGCCCTCACCTGTGGAAGGAGACGGCGCCCTGGTCCGTCTTCCCCTGCCGGTTGGAGCAGTTGGCGGCGGCGCAGCAGATCACCATCTCCGCCCGCCGCCGCCACCGCCGGCCGGGCC